>VMRN01000012.1:8531272-8585321 GCA_010277015.1 Poeciliopsis turrubarensis | reverse complement strand
AAACTGGCAGGCTGCAGTGAGAGTGTATAGTGTGTGTGTGTGCGCTTATCAGTGTGTGTGTCCAGTACAGCTTGTTCATGCTGGCAGGCAAAAGCATACAGACACACGCACCGAGACGCTGAGAGATGGGCTGAAAGAAAAGCAGGACAGGCGGAGCGTTGCAGCAGAGAATACCGGGTCATGCGCGAACAGCAGGCTAGTTTATTTATGCCACTGTAGGGGGATAACTGCCTTTTACTCATTCATTATTACTCGCACATTCTCTAGGTGTCAGGTTCTTATACAACAGGTACTTCTGGCTCGGGAAGGTGCCATAAAGGATGCTTAGCCGGCTTCCAGCTTTCCCACAGAATACCAAAATAAAGCCCTCTGTTGCCTTACATTGAAACAGTTTGTCCTGTTGTGGTGCAGAGGACGCTGGGCAGTAGACGCCGCGTAATCCGGTATCGATCTGATACCAAGTAACTACAGGACCCGTATGGACGATAGTTTCTATTTAAGTTTGAAACTTTCGGCCTTTTGTGGATTTTCCTGTGAATTATTTTTGCTCGGACACATCTTGGACGCCTGCTCTACTGATGATGAGTCGTTGTGTGATTTACTTACATTTTTTTTATCATCTGAACTGAAACACACCAAATTCTGCTGCGCATCTACATGTTAAGTTGTCAAAGTCAAGCTAGCGCAGCCGACCTACTTCCCTCTCCCTGGCTAGTTTTTTTATTATTAAAAATGTTCACTTATTTGTGAAATGATAGCTTGTTAACTCATGGTAATTTCGACAATTAATGGTAAAGCACTGCGTCTTTTTGTCTTTAATATATCACACTTACATTTAAGATTTAGTGCATTGTATTGGCAACTTCACAGCTAAAACCAATGGTAGTTATTGTCATTGCAAAGCGTCTGTTGGTGTCCACAAAATACTTTAATAATATATTATCATGATTTGTGTGAATTTTTCCTAAATAAACAAATCAAAAAATATTTTTTGAGGTAGAGTTTATTATACAAAAATTAAATAAAATTTCACGGTGGTGTCTGAAAGTATTAATATGATAACATTAGTATTAATAATTCTAGTAGTTTTCCTTGCAAAATGAACGTCCCATAAAGGTTTTTAAGTTTAGAGAAAATTCAAGTTAAACTACACGTAAATTTCTTCTAGAAATTGATTTTTTAAGTTTTATTTCATTGGCATACTGATCATATCCTGCATGGAGAGATTTTGTATTACTTTCTCAGTAATCTGAGATTCTGGATTAGTGAATTCTGTTATGAATTTTCAGTTTTTCATATAATTCCTACTTATGGTTTTATGCCTTTGAGATGCAGTTCCTCCTCTGAGCTGCAGTTTCCAAGCTTCTGCTTCCCAGAGCAACTGCTCCACTCAGCTCCTTCAAACTAGCAGCAGCAATTAGCAAACATCTGATGAAACTGCACATCTCATTGTAGGAGCTACTTTTCAGTGCAGTGCCGGTAAGAACGTTGTTAAAGGGTTAATTCAGGAGCCACGTTGTGATGACTTCCTGAAGCCAGAGTTTAAAAAATAGCAAGAGTTTAATGCCCAATTTCAAGGCGTTAAATTACAAAGTCAGATTGCATTTAGTCATGTTTGTTATATATATAGCATTTTTATAACAACTGATGGTACCACAGTTGCTTCATTGTGCTATAAAATAGCACAATGAAGCATATGTGGCTGGAAAACACACAATGCTGCCCCTTAACCCAAAACTTGGTTTGATTTCTTGGAACTGTTCAATATGAAGAAATTTGACCTGAACCTAAAAATTATGTTCCACCACATTAGCATTGGACTCTGGTCCTCATAGGCTGAACAGTCTGGTGAAAGTTGGTAATAATACCAGAAAACGTCCTAAAGAGTTTACAAATACACACACTCGCACACGCACACACACACGCACACGCACACACACACAGAAGCATAGGAGAAATGTATATACAATGGTGACAAGATACAGATAGCAAACATAATGGTATTAAATGTGGACGGACACACACGCAGACACACACTGTATATTGTATGAGCTGTAAAGTTCATCTTAACCTGATTTAAATTTAATCCCACCAAAATTACTTTTTTTTCTTCTTCTTCTTCTCTCTGACTCATTTTGTGGAAATTGTGTCGATAGACACACAAACAGGTGCACAGCTTGTGTCTGTGAATCCTGTGAATACGGGGATGGTCTCTAATCTTTCTCTGTCTCCTCCTGCCCTCATGATAAACTGCCTGTCTAACATTGTTTTCTTATCGCTCTCTGTGTGTGTGTGTGTGTGTGTGTGTGTGCGTGTACGTGCGTGTGTGTGTTTGTATCCTGGCCTGGGTGCACGCGCTGTTTCTTGTGTGTACGAGTGCATGAACGCCTCCTAATGAGTGTTTTGGAGAAGGACAGAGAGGGATAGTGTGTGTGTGTGTGTGTGTGTGTGTGTGTGTGTTTGTTTTAGCCTTAGTCTCCAGAGCTTGGCTCCCGTTGCATTTGGAGACAAACATTAACGTCACCAGATGCCTCGGTTCTGACTCGCTCCTGTCTTTTTTCTTTTTTTTTTTTTCCATTCTAACTCCGTCTGCTCCCTTTTTCTTTTGTCCTTTTTTTTTTCCCTACCCGAACCTGTTATCTGATCATCTGCTGTGCCTCTCTTCCTCTTCCTCCTCTTTTTTTTTTTTTTATGCAGAACACAGGATGTCGTTAACTGTGTTCGTTCATTATCTAATTAACTAATTTAGCCAACGTTAATTCTTCCTCATCAGCTAATAGTCTGCAGATTAAGTATGGACGAGCCCGTGAGAGTCGAGGTTGGGGGTGATGAAGGGGGAGGAGGGCGACTTTCAAGTGAGTGTTAAATTATTAACCCTTCATTATCAGGTGGAAATCAGGGGAGAAGGGCGCCTCTCATTGTTAATCCAGCCAATCAGGACGCAATCAGTTTTCCTTTCTGATTTCGAAACCCGAGAATTTTCCCTCGCTCTTTCATTTCCGATCTCTGTCGGGGAAATTATTGCAGCGGCTCATCCTGATGAAGGCTGCATCATCGTCCTGATTCACATTGTGGTTGTTGTTTTGTTGTTGTTTGTTTCTTCTTCTTCTTGTGCTGGGCCTCTGAACACAGCCTCCAGGGCCAGACCTGGGAGTTGCACATCAAAGGCAGCAGAGAGAAACCCTCCAACCTGATGACGGGACGCAGGCCTGGTGTTGGCTGTGGAAACATCGGCGCCGCCGGGTGTGATCAGAGTTCATTGTGAGCTTATGAGGAAATCGGGGTGGCGGCAGGGAGGAAACCCGCAGAACGGATGGTGATTGACCGATTAGTGCCGGTGGTTCGAATCTCCGAGCGGTTTTCGATTCGAAGAAAAACTCGGTTTAATCGCGTCAGCCCGACCTGGCGATTTCACTCGGATCCCTCTGGGCTGTAACTTTCACTTTTAATTATCAGGCAATTGTTTGGTTTTCAAATTGGCTGAAATTTCCAGAATTTGGAAAACATAATTAACAGTTGACAGCAATTTATATGCGCACAGACATATTTATCTTTCTGTTTATTTAAATGACCCTTTTTATTACAGCTCAAAATGTGTTATTCCAACAACAAACCAAGTATATCTACCTATCAGAATGTTGTAGCCAATTTCCAAACCTTGGTTTTTGCCGAGCTGCTGAAGTTGATTTTACTTATAATTGGGAAACATCATAAGAAGGAATCAGATCAGCCTCCAGAACGTTTTATTTTCTGCTACTGGACGAAACGTAATGGTTATTGCTTGTTTCATAATTGGTTGCTGCATTGTGTTTTCATGGGGTAAAGCACCTTGAACTCTCCTGTTGCTACCAATAAACCTGACTTAGCTAATAACCAAAACCCTTCAGTGTCACCATTTAACCTTTCTTGATTATATGTCAATATATTACGTTTTACAAATGAAATTGTATCTCCTCCATTATTCTGAAATATGTCAGATTTATAGACTTCCCCATTTGATAAATTGGACCCGTTTTAATGTGATTCCCATTGCAGTGGGCTCAGGCTGCAGGGAGCACATCCCCAGCCATAACTCCCATTCGCTGTTTTTGCCCACCACACCCGCGTTTATTTTGACTCCGTCTCATTACTGCAAACTAAAACCATTAAAGTCGGCTGAGCATTCGCCGAGAAATCCATAACTGACAATGTGACCCGAGATAAAGACAGAAATTAGCCGTCCGGCACGGCCGTCCGGCTGACTGGATCTCCATGCAGGAGTCGTCCCTCTAATGAGCTCATCTGTCAGAGCTGTCAGGCCGGCCGTACGCACGGCGAGCACACGACGCCGGATGCAGCAGGAGGAACGCTTCAGCGGCGCCTTCAAAGGTTAGCCGATGGAGTCGATTCAGACAATCATCCCTCCCGCGCCTAAAAGTCACTTAACCAACCTTCTTGGTTTGTGTCACCAAGAACTACATTTGGCTAATTGTCTAATTCCTTAAAAAATGCTGAAGCGAGTTAGACATCGAGTTCATTTGATTCACACTTCCTGTGTTCAGCTCAAACTGAACACAGGAAGGGTTTGTGCCCTGTGGCGCGTCAACAAGTCACAGTCCCAACGGTCACGTTAAATGTGATCTGAGAACTTTCCAAAACTGTAAAAATTAGAGAAGATACTAATAATAATAATAATAATAATAATAATAATAATAATAAGTTTACGGGGTTTACGTTGTCACATCATGAGAATAGTTACAAGAATGAAGTCAGATGAAAGTAAATCAAAATAATACGAGAATGAAGTCGTCTCAATGCAAAGATGAAGTCGTCTTGCTACAATAACTCGAAGAAAAAAAGTCGCAGTAAAACGAGAATAAAGTCGTACAATATTATGACAAAAAAAGAAAAAACTATGAGAACCGAGTCGTTATATTATGAGAAAAAAGTCACGTGACAGCAAGTCAATGTAATACGAGGATAATAAACCCATAAAGTCAAAATATTATCAGAATAAAGCAGTGACTGTGTGACGACTCCAACATAAAAACTAATAAAAAAAATGTAAATGATGAATGTTGAGCTTTTTGTAAACTTGTACTTTGGCATCAGTTTTATAAGTTGTACAGAGCTGATTTCTAATGTGAAATTATTACAGACTATTACGCAAACCTAAAGCTAGAGAAAGGAATCATGAACTCAGCAAGCCAGTTCTGTCCAGATCCCGACAACCAAGATCCCGTCCAAGTTTTCCTCTCGTTAAAACTTTTTCTAGTAATTTTACGACTTTCTTCTGGTAACATTGATTGTATTCTGCAAACATGGTGACTTTATTGTCATAATAATAATAAAAGAATCTCAGTCTGTTGTATCCGTGTGATATGGATGCAGTAAAACTGACTCCATATCGTTCGACTCCCTGAGCAACAGGGCGGCGGAACGTTTTCTCTTCAGCGCCGACCAGGAAGCTGAAAATAGCGTTGAAACTCGGGAGGATGGTCACCTTCCAACAGGATAGCAAATAGAAACTAAATCCATAAAAAGAACTTGCAGCTGATCTAAAAAAAAAAAAAAATACTGTTCACAGATTCTGAGGTGTTTTCCACAGAAAAAGGACAAAATACTCAAGACAGCTGCAATGTAACTGCTGCTGATCCGAATTTACCAAAAGTCCTTCTGTTGGTAAAGTTTATGATCATTTCAATTCACATGAAAAAAGATATTCACAATCAGCAATCTTTCCAGTGTTTGAGAACAAACTTTCAACCTTTTATTTTGCTTCTTCCTCGCCCCCATTGCGGCTTTTTACAAAAGACATTTCGCTTTCTCTCCCACTCCCTCATTTGTGAATCAGCTGCACTTATTACTAAAGGCAGCACATGCTGGATTATTAATGCAAACAGTACGAATCTTCACAGCTTAGCTGCGAGTTATCACACATTCCTGGCAACGCCGCACACTCTCTGGAAGATTAGGTCATTATCGCCGGTGAGACTATCGAGAACAAAACTTCTCGAAATTCGCTCTATTTTTAACACCCCAAAAAAACAAAGAAAAAAAAAAAAAAAAAAAAAGGACGCGAAATCGTCTCACATCCTCGCACGTCGGTGCTGTTAATCACATTTAATGGCTGGGCTTTTCATGGACGCCGTTGGCTGGACTCTGAGTGGCCGCTCGCGGGCGGCGGACGTCGGGACTCGACGGCGGCAGAGTGGAGTGAGATTGTGGGAAACGGCTGGAGTGTGTGTTTGCTCTGACAGTGATTCAACTCCAAACTGTTTGCTCTCAGAAAATGTGCCTGAGAGGCCAGTTTTCTGATGTAGCACTCACTTCACCGTGGCACGCTCTCTCTCTCCGGTACCTTTTGTTTCGCTGGGCTCCAAAAGCCATTACAGAGAACCTGTTATAATCGGCATAATACCAACTATAATAGAGATAACTCCTAAACACACTCTGTGTCAGGTGTGTGTGTGTGTGTGTGTGTGTGTGTTTTTGTTCTGATGTATTAGCAAAGCTGGTCTCCGCCTGTAAAGCCGACACTTCAGAGACACCCAGTCAAAAGATGATGATACTTCAGGTGCAGATTTTATGTATAGGAGCTTTTAGGAAGTACAGTTTTCACTTTTTCACATTCTGTCAATGTTTTTTGTTAATTATAGGTATTATTATTTGTATTATTGGAGTTCAGTTTGGATAGTGAACATATGTAAGCAGCAGTTGTTCAGTTTTCTTAAACGGTCTTGGCTCTAGACTTTGACTAGGCCATTCTAACACATGTGCAGTGAGAATGTGCTGAGCCCAGTGGTAGGGGGCGCCAGGGCAGCCGTATTATTGAGATAGAAAATGTTAACAGTTGACAGAAAATTTGAAAAATATCACCGTTATTGGACAACATCATTAACAACGAACATCGATTGTAAAATAATTTATTTTTAAAATAAATATAAATTTATTGCACATAAGCTGTTTTCTAATTAATATTAATAATCCTAATTAAAGTATCTAATTTTCTTTCATCCTTTTGCCATGACTTGTCAATTTATTCACTCACCAGAGACAGGAAGTAGTTACGGAGTACCTGTGACTAAAAAAATGACCTCTGACCTCAGTCTCCCTATGAGTTCACATATTGAACACATAGGGTTCGATATGTGAACATAGGTTTAGCATTGTGCTTCCAACAGTTTCACCAAAGAAACTCTTTGCCACTCTTTTTATGGCCACATACTCGGTGCCGCACATTAAACTACCCGGTGGAAACAGTGTCCATTCACATCAAACTGGTTTTTATGTGACACCGGGCTGATAAGTTTGAGAATGAGGGTTTTATGAGTTCATGTAGTTTCAAAGTTGTCATGGTTAGGGTTAACGTAAAGTTGTCAAGGGGTCGCGATGGACACGTAAGCGAAAATGCTTAACAGCAGCAGGCCTTAATGACACACTGAGGGAAACTCTGCACATATATTATTTGATCTAACCCAGACGTTAGATCAAAAACAGGAAATGTTTTTGATCATGTATTATGAATGCAATAATGAAATTGTCATTTTAGAGTTTTTCTGTAGGTTCTTGTGAAAAAAAAAAAAAAAAAGCTTTTAAAAGTGACTAGCTTCAAGCTACGATTCCTGTCTTTCTTAATTTTCATTTTTTATAGATAAGGCTCAACTGATTCAAGATTCTTCCAACAGGACTCACTTAGTTGCAAAATCTGAAAGCAGAAATACATTTTAGTTTACTTTTGTCAACTTTTATAATAAAACATTTGATGACATGTTACATTTCAAAATCAGTCACTACTTTTTCAGATAAAGTGCAGTTAATTTGAGGGTTGTGGCAAAATATTTAAAAAATTTGGAACACTGCAAAACTGCAAAATCCTACAGAGTATTTTTTGTCTAATTTCTAATGCAAATATCTTAGTGTGCTTGCAATAAGACAAACGAGCTGACAAATAACTTTTCAATAAGATATAGCACATTGTTTCAAGTTATCGATTTCTTAATAATCATGAAAATATCTTTGCACCATTGGCTGATTTTCACTAATAACATTAGACAAATGTATTGTTACCTGAGATATTTCCACTAGAAACTATACAAAACATTCTTGGTTGGAGTTTGGTGTTTTTGCACTGAAACTAAACGTTTGAATTAAAAAGGACGGACGTTTTTCTACACCTACTGATCATTTATTTTGGCCGCATTTCTTGCGCAAATGTCCAAACTTCCTGGCTGCTTCTTAAAATCAAAAGCTATTAGAAAATAATAATTAAAAAAAAAAAACAACCAAAAAACAACAAATGCAAAGTAAATGAATGTGCAGGTTAAAGAAGTCCTTCACATGCCTTTGTGCTGAATATAGGCGCATACTGCCAAATAAAAACCCAAACAAGCTTCAAGCGCCTCTGTTCTCACTGTCACTCTACTTTCTATCCATCAGTGTCAAACACACAAGTTTGTGTGATGTGCATGAAAACAAAAGCCGGAAGGTAACACCGTGTTTGAAGGCTCCGTCTCATTATAATACCTGCTCCACTGTCAAACAAGAGCGAGTACACAAAACAGGGGTTTCTGATATCCTCCGTCTCCTTTCCCATCCAAATATGGAAACATGAAAGCATCACATTTTCCCACAGATTGAATTCCGCATCTTCTCTTTCCCTTTTCTTCCTCCTCCTCTCCTCTGTCTATCCAGGAAAGCCTGCTGATATTCCTCTGATGTCTCATGCCGTCTGAATGAGCGCACGGGCGCGAGGAAGCCGCGCGCGCGCTCACACACACCGAGCTGACACTTCAAACAAAGCTTTTGTCTGCTGCTCCCTGACAGTTACTCCTCTCTCCTCCTCCCCTCATTATCCCCCCTCACCCCCCCCCCCCCATTCCCCCCCCCCCCCTCCCCCCCTCCTTCCCAAACCCCCCCCCCCCACACACACACACACACACACACACCTCGTTGTCTGCCGCGCGCGCGGCCCGTGAAGAGTTAGCCGCTAATTGAGCCGCCCGGTTAAATGGAGGTGAAAGGGAAAATACAAGATGCGAAAATGACGCAGAACCAGCGCGAACCAGAGCGAGAGGTGTAACCACCGGGATGCGTTTCACTCCCGAAATGAAAAGGACGGATTATTTAATCACAAATCAACACAAAGACTTTTGATTACTTACTGTCAGGGTGGGGAGGTGGAGAGAGAGAGAGAGAAGGAGAGAGAGAAGGAGAGAGACAGCGCTCGCGCGGGTCCAACTTTGAAAAACGCGAACAGAAAAACTCTCGTCGTTTTTCTTACGGTGTTGTGACGCTAACAAAAGCCCCATTGTGTTCGGTGACAAGGGGGATTTTACACTTTCTGCGACAGAGAAAACAAAGAGGAATAAAGAAAAATAAAAACAGGCCCTCAGTTTTTGTAGCGTCGAGCGCAGAGCTCAGCCGAACACGAGTCCGAGTGCAGGAGGACAGGAAGGCGACACCAGCTGGCCACGAGAAGGTTAATCCCGCTTAATAGACGCACGCAGAGTGCTAAGGCTAAATTAAAGCCAATTAAATACAAAAGGAATGAATAAAGGTTGGTATGTTGGATTTACTGTCAGCAAGCGCTCCTGTCCTAAATAATTAAGAGGAGACATTATGAGGAGTAGCGAGTATAATGGCAGCCAATAAATCCATATTAATCTCTCTGGAAGGCAGCCGGGCGCCTTGCAGTTTTGTTTTCAGCTAATGACAGTAAACCGATAATTAGAAATGTTTTTCTCTTTCACCGCTATAACTACAGATCTGTCTGTTGAAGCGTGCTCATTATTTTTTTTTTTCTACCTTCCATTCGAAAGTTACAGTAAAAGCATTTAAATCTTAATGTTTCGTCGAGTTTATTTTGTTGCGCATTTCGGGAAAAAGGCAGCATCAAGTGATAAACGTTATCGTTGCCACAGATGTTGTCATGTGTGACAGTTTCTCAGTGTTTCAGCAGTTTTGCAGTTTCCTGGAAGTTGGAGGTCCAATTAGAGTGGATGAGAACAAGACACTTCATATGTTAAGAGTGGCCCAGTCAAAGTCCAGACATAAATCTAACTGAAAATTCATACTCTTAGATGGTCAAACTGAAACTCAGCCCAAAGGATGCACAACTGTAACTGCATCAAAAATACAAAGGGGGATAAAAACAAATGTACACCACACTTTTCAGCTTTTTGTTTCTTAAAAAAATGCAAAAAAATACCTTCAAAAAAACTAAACCGCAATAAAAGACAAAAAGTTCAAGGTGATCAAACGTAATTTAGGATTAACTCAACTAAATTACAGTTACCGAGGGTATGGACATCCAGCAAAGTATGGATTATGTCAATGAACAAAAGGTTTGATTATTAAAAATCAATCATCTGTTTCATTTATAGTTTACTTATTTTAGGGATGAGATGAAAACAATCTACATTTAAAAAACGAAAATTGACAGATGGGGCTCCAAACTGCAGTAATTGTTTCTCATTGGATTCTAATTCAAAATTAAATAAAGTTGAAATAAAACTAAATGCAGAATCCATATTTCTTTTCTCATTTAAAACCTTGAAGATCTAAGAAGTTCTGTCCTCTGATTTTGTCATTATGTTCCCTACCTGACTCGTCGGACTGAAGCCACTCGCCGGCGTTCTCCCTGACACCTGACCCCTGTGACCTTTCTTATGTCAGATCAATGTGTTGAACGAGACACTCTGCAAACTTACAGACGTTGAGTAAAACGCCATGTGTTTGTGTTTGCAGAACGAAGGCAGCTGGATTTACCACATTGAACATGTCACACTGCTGCTTTGTGCCAAACAGAGCAACAACTGATGCAGCAACACGCAAAATGTCTTCACTTTCCTTCAGTCTGCAAAGAGCTTTAGGCGACACGACTTTCTTTATATGTTACGTTATCGTGCTGGTATTTTTTTGTGGTTTTGTTTTTCTATTTTTTTCTCTTTTTTTTTTCAAATATAGACTGAGTCCTGTTGCAGATTACTAATGTTTTTCATATGCAAAAGATCAGAAACTGGAGTTCAGTTGCACAATTACTGACCCCAGTGGTGGTTCTTCCTGGACGAGCCCCTCTCTCAGCCCCGCGTGTTTTCAAGAAGCGTTTGCGTCTTCATTCTTCATAAATTGTGTATTTCGCTCTAAATTTTGACACGTCCATCTCAGAAATTTAATATTCTCTTATTATCTCTTCGTTTTACTGTTTAACCTGGCTGTTCTGCAAAGCTCTGAGAGCAACCGAGAAGCATTCAGGGTCTTCACCGAGGTATAATAACCGACGCGACAGCTCAGAAATCAATGTCCCGTGTTCCCTTTGATTAAAACAGATGTTTTTTCGCCTCATAAAGAAGCCTCAGATCCACACCAGTGTGCCACAGACGATTGTAAATGACCAAAGTCAGCCGGCGCCTTTGATCTTCGTGTCCTCATGGCTTCAGATGAGCTCGAATGTGTTTCCAAACGGCTGCCTTGAACGGCCCTGACAGTTATTCCCACAAGAGACGAATGCAGTTCGAGTCGGGCTCCAGTAGATTTCCAATGAAGCATCTCCAGAAACCCTCCTGACGACATCCACGGGCCGGAGTCTTTCTTCCTGTTGAGGACAGAACATGTTCAAGTCAAATTATCGACGGGGGAGGGCCAGCGAGGTCACTGCCCGAGGCGGTTGGTTGGCTTCCGATGGTAAATGGATTTATGCTGCTTTCCCGGTCATTTTGACAGGAGGAAGCTGGAATCGAACCTGCAACCTTCCTGCAGGAGCCATATATACTTAATACAAAATGCTATTTTGTGTTTATGTGAGTCAAATTTTTTACTCTTCTATTTGAGACATAAGCATCTGTAGTTGTATTGTGCTTAAGCTTATTACGTGGTGCCTTTTGATTGGTTATTGACTAATTAGTTTATAAAGACCAAAGTATTTGGTCATTGTAAAAGTCTGGCACCTTGAGAGTCACACAGTCTTTTGTCCGTCACTTTCTGTTTGTTTTGAATCTGTTTGTTATTTGTATTTTCTTTTGAGCTCAGTAAAGACTTAAAGATGACCGTCGGATTCAAGACCTCTTTATTTTTTAGAAGAAATGTGTCACGTACGAAAGAGCTTTAAGGGGCTAGACTAGTGAGAGTGTGCCGCACTCACACTTCCGACAACCGCTTTACCCCACCAATGTTTCACAGGACTTTATTTAGAACCCAATAAAAAAGCTTAAAACCGAGAAACCACAAATCATGTACTTTCCACTTACAAACGATGGAACCTCTTGTCCTCATGGAAGTTTCTGGCTGTGATGTGACAACATGTTCAAAGGATGTGAATACTTTTGCATAACGTTGCGTTGCTGATGAAAGAAGAAGATGATGAAGAACAAAAGAATACATGGAAATCAAATTATGCATGGCATCCCTCGGTATTCGCTATCACTTGCCGAATGGCTCAAATCTGCAAATACTTGACAGAGTTTCCCTCAGTGTATTATGAGCCTGGCGGACCACCAGGCTTAGCATTAGTTTATTAGTTGTTTTGAAGACTTTCTAGTTGGTGTATAGGTATTAATCCTCCAGTCTTCCAAAATGCATAACTAGCAAATGATATTTTTATATTTCCTGTCAACTTAAAAAAACAACAACAAAAAACTCAAAAACACGGCTGGTGGCTGGATGAATGACAGCCTCTAAAAATGTTTATACCTGCCAATTCTAATAGTTTACAAACCAATTCCACCTTAATAATGTATGTATTAATACACACAGTGCACTACTGCAGAAGCTAATATCTGCAATAGTGCGCATACACTGTTTGTTAGCTGATGAGCTAACAAGTAGTTGTTAGCTTGTTTATTAGGTAACAAGGCTGACAAGCTAGAAAATAAATAATTACATCTGAAATAGTCTTCCCTATCTCCAGCCAATCAGAGCCAAGCAAAAATAAATGACTCTCCTGGATTGGCTGCTACTTGGCTGCCAGTAGTGTGTAAAGTAGCCATGCAGCTAGCTTCCCAAACTGCATTTCCTTTCAAATATTTTAGATGTGCTCCAAAAAAAAAAAAAATTCTGTAAATAATTTGGAGATTCTTTTAACAAAAAGAGATGTAAGTCTTGGTTTATAACATAAAACTCACAAGATACACAGAAGTTTGTGACAAAATGCGAAACCATTCAAGGCGCTGCGGGAACCTAAATGCTCGGCTTAGTAGCAATTATGCTAACTTTACTCAGCATGAAATGTATTCCAATCCTTCTTACAGCCGCAGTAGTTTCTTTTACTCCCGGTATCCCCCGTAGTAGCAGTTTTAATTAATCAAGGAACGTAATCCTCATTTTCGCTGGACAGTCGCCCATTAACCACGATCTGCTAACTGAAAGGATTAGTGCCTTGCTTAGGGGCACTCCCGACAAAGCGAGTGTGCGGTGCCGCCTTTCTGTGCAGTGGAAATAAATGAAAGGAAGACAAGGCTCAGTGAGAGACGCCGGCCTGCGTGTGCGGCTGTGTGCATTTAGTTATCAGGGGAGCACAGCATAGCTCTGCTGAGATTAAATTCCCAGAGCTTACTCTGACTATCAGCATTACTCCAGGACACACACACACACACACACACACACACAGACACACACACACAGAGGGAGAGAAGGAAAGCTGAGGGGTAGGAAAGAAAGCTGCCATCACTACATTTTCATTCAGAGAAAATATCAACATTGACAGTTCGCCTGCCGCTGCCATCACTCCTGCTAATAATCCCTACCAATCCCATCCAGTTTATCGGTAGTCCCATCAAATCTTTCTTTCCTTCTTCATTTCAATCTGGGGAAATATGGCTTCACTGTAAGACAAACCTGGAATTCAAAACTGAAACACCATTAAAGCAATTCTATCAAAGTGACATTGTTTGGCTACTGTGGATAACAAAAACCAGGCTGGTAGACTCGGTTCCATTGGGGACCAAAGCAGCAACGTTTGGTACGATTTCAGTCGCTGTGGTTCGCAAACCGAACCCTGTGAAAAATGTGCTCCCCCTCCCCGCCTGTGGTGGCGCTGCACAGAGAACCACCGAAGGAAACGACTCAAAAACTTCTGAGCGCAGCGTCCTTCTTGACGTAAATACAACGGAGTTGCGTCATATTGCAGCAATTGTTCTCAACTCTGCAATTTCAATAGTTATTTTTAATGTTTAAGTGACAAGAAAAAAAAAAGAAAGATCAATCATTTGTGTCGTAGGGCAGAGATAAAAAATGGCACTTTTGTCAAAGTTTCTCAACCTCCGTCACTCTGTCTGTAATATTCATACTATCTTTTTGATCGGACAAAATTTAATACAAGAAAAAGTTGTACCTGAGAAATAGTTTTGAACTGCCTCATGGGGATAAATAAAGGTTAAATAACTACCTAAATAAAAACTGCTTTTTTCCTCACAGGCTCTTAAATTTGCAAATGCTACGGCTTACGAGGTCAGATCAGAGAAACAGTCTGAGCTAGCAAGCTAACCTGCACATGTAGGTGCATTCTCTGCCTCTGCTGCATGCTGGGAGATAAATCTTGGATGTGTTAATTACCTCATGCGACCTGATTTCCTCCATGTGAAAGTTTAGCATGCGACAGACGGATACAGAGGCGGTGATCCATCACACGGGACCGCAGAGATAGGTGTGTGTGTGTGTGTGTACTGTATGCGAGCGTGTTTGTAGTAGTGACAGCGCTGTCAGTTCATCTTTCTGCATTGACAGATAACGCACATGTCAACCAGCCAAGCCAGCACACGTAAAACGATCCCATCCACGTTCCTGGCGCGTAAACACCTCGGCCCGTCAATCACCGCGTCTGGAATTCCCTCCGCTTGCTCGTCCTTTTCAACTCCTTCCCTCTTCCCGTTCCACCTCCCCTCTCCCCACCTTTCTTCTCCGTCTTTCATCATTCTGTTATTTTTCTTTCCTTTTAAAGAAACTGTCTGCTGCCCTGAAACTGGGTCTTTTTTCCCTCCCTTGGGTACTCTGTATGTTTTTTTTTCTCCCTTCCTCCCTCTCTCTATTTCTTCTCGTCGCTTCGCTCTTCCTCCCTCCCACGCACATCTTGCTGATAGATTAAATGTTGAAGGCGAGGTCTTGTAGTGGAAAAGAGAAAGTCTCTTTTAATTGCGCCGATCCCTAATTAGGCGGCCCGTCTTCGTCTCCCGGCGGTGGATGTGATGAAACAGGAGGCCCCTCTCCGGGGTCAGCGGGTCGCCGACTGGTGTTGTCGCACACTCCCGCGCGTCACTGTGTTTCTCCTCCGGGGGAGTTCACCTTGGTTGCCGGTGCGTGCGTCTCTCAGTGGAGACTGGATGTTTGGTTGTGCGGCAGAAGGAGCGTTTTTGCTAAAAATACATGGTTATGTAAGGAAAGTTTCACCACCCTCTCTATTCCCTGCAGGCCAGTCTCCAATGGTTCCAGTAGTTATTACATTTACTGCTTTCATACGTCTTTTAGTGTGTGTGTGCGTGTGTGTGTGCGTGTGTGTGAGAGCGAGCGTTTTGAGTTTTTCATCAAAAGAGACACACGGTGGTGAACTACTGAGTGCAATGCAGAAATCTGTGACAATTCAAAGCAAATTTAAACGGGAAATTGGAAACGGGGGTCGGCCATGTGACCTTCGAGTTTAGTTTGGAATATATATTTTGTGGTATTATTATGCTATCAATAAAATTGATGACAGCAAATCACTTCCTTTTCACTGTATGGTGGTGACTGCATTTCATCGCGCCACAAACACTAATATTGTTCTTAAACATTCCCATTTGAAATAGTTTTCTTCAGGACTCCGCTTACTCAAAGAACTGCATTTAGTCCTGTTTCCAAATGTACTTTTATTTATTTAGGTCCGTCGCAAAAAGCGCTTCTGAGTGCCTCCTTTAGCATTATGAATTGTTCCGATCTGTATCCATGTAATTAATCGTGTTCCTTTGCTCTGAAAACACTGCTTAGTTCTTTGGAAACTAATTGCACCAAAATCAGATTGGACACCGATAAGACACGGATCGCCCTGAACTCCCTGCTAAGCCTTTTGTCGCATGCTTTGTGTGTGACAAACACAAAAGCCTACGCAACTGCTTTTAGTGCACGACCCCCACCAGTGCTTAAATAACACCAGTTCATTCTGATTCGGAACAGAAAAATCTGTTTTCCAGAAAGTGAGTTGGAAGTGTGGCTTCTGCAGAGCAACGACCGGGCGGAGTACCCGACGACCATATTTATGTCTTTAGAGGGTTTTACTTTGGATCAAACTCATTCAGCATGTAAACATTCGCATTTGAATGACACTAGTTAAACTAATGAGACGCTGGATAGGTAGAATGACCTGTAACCTCCTACACTGCTTTCAGCTGAAACCAGAGATAGATTCACATACACCGAATAAAAAGACATACATCTATTTTTTTTCTCACTGTCTGAAATTGAATGAAACCAAACTTCCCTCGTTTTAGCTCAGATAGAATCACCCAAACTCTTTATTTGCTGAACATCGGAGACGTCAGAGAAGCATTCATCAATGTCTTCAAAATCAATAGTGTACATACAGAATCATTACTTGCTATTGAAACAATGAGGGAAAACCCAGATGACGGCGTCGTTTCTTAGGAGTCTTCTGATATTTTAACTGAGACATTGAAGGTAATTGGAGACACACACCTCTGGACTTATTTAAAATCACGATACGATACGATACGATAATTTGGAACAACTTCCGGATGTATAAAGGAGACACATTTATACACAAGTGTAGCCGAGATTGAAATGTCCAAATCTGTCAGTCAACCCAAGAGCTAAAACCAAAGACTGTTTAGAAGATTCTGCTGAAAGTGGTAAAGCAGCTGGTGCTGACCTGGACTGAAAAGCCGCTCTGCGTGGAGGAAGCCATGACTCCAAAACAACAGCCTTCCTTTTCTGGAGACCTGTCCTGTGGGCCGATGACACTAACGTGAAACAGTTAGGAAATAATGTCCATCATTACATCTGGGAGAAAAAAATGCGATACCTGTAAGTCTGGCAGCGCCGTGCCAGCTGTGAAGAATGGAACTCCACTTTTTAAAGTCAATATTGAGAAATTATTTACTTATAACAGTCTCTTATATCTTGTTGAAAAGTTGCTTATCTTATTTCAAATGTGCTCAGATGTTTGCATAAGAAACTGGACCAAAAAACACAGAATCTTCCCAGGTTTTGTGATTTTGCAGTGAAAGTGGTTACAAGGTGGCTTCAGGACAACCAAGGCGACGTTCTGGCGTCACATAGCCTCGTCATCAGTCTGCTGGAGACGGCATGTGTGTGAGTGAACCCTGACTCAGTTCCACCGGTTCTGTCTGAACGGGCCAGAACTCCAGCAAACCACTGGTTCTGTGAGGCTTCTGGAAGGAAACCCAAAAACCCGAGTCTTACAGCTCAAAGCCAGCGCTACCAACACTGAGGAAATCTATTCAGATTTTGAAGACATTAGTAAATAAGTGTCAAACATAACCTTTCTTTCTTTATTGTGGTATTAAGCAAATAGAAATAATTTCGGTAATTCTGGCTGACCGTAAACAATGTTTGGTCTGATTTAACTCCAGACACTTTTCTGGCGGCTTGCAAACTTCTGCTTGTTTTACTTTTTAAAAGTTGAACGCATTATGACATGTTCACAACTATCATCCCCTCTAAAAGTCCTCATTTGCCTAATCCGTTCTTGGAGGTAAAGGTACCAGCTGAGATAGGCGCCGTCGCTGCGGGGGTGTGGACGGTCTTCTGGTGGTCGGCAGACGGGGGGGGGGAATACGTCTGGACTCCCTTGAAAGCATTTTCGATTAAATTCCTCCCCAAAAAAAGCCTTCCAGAAAAAGCCCCTTCCACATTAATTAAAAAAAATCCCCTCCCACACCTACTGACATGAAACTTTTTCTCTCTGATTAAAGCCCAGCTGGCATTTAATCGCAGGTCAAACGGCTCTGCAGGAGTCGTGGTTCTGGCTTTGACCGGCGGTGATGGAGGCGCCGCTGCCAGGCAGACCGGCTACCTTTCACTCATTCGTTCTCCACAACGAGCTGTTTATCGAAAACTACTATTAAAGTCTTCACTTTCAGGATGCTTTGGACCTCCTGCCGGGCCTGACCTTTAGTCTCGTTATTGTCTCTCGTTGCGGCGGTTGAGTGGAATTTGACGTTCTGCCGGCCGGCGCGTCAGACGTCGGCGGCCCCCGTTGTTCCCGCATTTACCCGTGAACGCCGTGACGAGAAAAAAAAAAAAAAGGCTCATGCTAACGAGCTTCTGTCCTCGTGTCTTTGCAGCCATCTTGAGTCGGAGCGCAGCGCACTGAAGAGGAGAGAGTGGGAGAGGAGGAACCAGGAGGTCCAGCAAGATGAAGACTTGTTCTCAACCGGATTTAACCTCTTTGGAGAACCGTATAAAGTAAGAGCAAAAAACAAAAAAACAAAATAAAATAAACATCAACAATACTATAAGTTTTTTTTGTTTGTGCTTTTCTATTGTGATGGGTCTCTTCCTCAGCTTCTTGAACTGTACGTGTGGCGTAAAAATATGAGATGGTGGCGGATCATTTACAAACTTTCATCCCCGTCACATAAAAACCTTACATGAACGCAGACACAGCTTTCTCGAAGCAGGTTTCGATTTAACTCCAGCTTGCAGTCTTCTCTTTTAGCGTTTTAAAGCCTGATGACATCAACATGATCATGATTTTTGTGCTTTCTTTCATACACAGGAAACCATTTTAAACTCATTGCCTTGTTTTCTGAATTTGCTTGCATCATAATTAATACTCATTGATGACCAACATGACCTATTTTGTGACAACATTGTGTGATACTTAAAATGCATTGATTGCTTTTACTGATTTAAAGGCATAATTGTACAACATGTTTACTCAATACAACATGTTTTTGTTTGACAAAATCCTTTGTTAGGGAAACGATCGTATAAAAAATGATGCATTTGGTGCTAGAGAGTTAAATATAATGACGCATTAATTTTTTTTGGAAAGAAATGGGAGATTTCAGTTTTGAAAGTCAAAAGATTTTGAAGCAGAATTTTTTTTGTTTGTTTTGTGTTTCTAACTGATGTTTCTTTTTTTATAATTGCATATTTTTCTTCCTTTCCAAATGAAAATCTTACTATTAAACACTTGAAAAAAAAAACTAAAGAGGCCACTTAAAACGATCGGTTTCTCAAATTTTACATTTTAGAGGTTCATGTTTGAGTAAAATGAAAATTGTTTTTTTTTTTTTTATTCTCTGAATTGCTGACAGTGTGTCTCCTAAATTCGAAGCAAAAATTTAGTGTTTACTTGCAGAAAACGAGAAATGATCAAAATAACAAACAAAAAAATATGCAGAGTTTTCAGACCTCAAATAATGCAAAGAAAACAAGTTCATATTCATTTAGAAACAACAACACTAATGTCTGAACTCAGGAAGAGTTCAGGAACCAATATTTGGTGGAATAACCAGAAGGTTCTGCATGTTCTCCAGAGCTGCAGGTCTGAACTAATGTGAGGGGAACCAAACTCACCGTGAGAGAGTTGACTGAAGGAGACAAGTATTAGTTCAATGGTCTGCAAGCTTGCTTCACCCATAAAGCAAAGGAAACGTAGCAGAAAGAAACCTTTATCAGTTCTGACTTATCATTAAACCGCAGGCGCACGCACCTGTCTCCGTTAGCTTGTCGCTTTTAGAGTTCAAACACATAAAATGGAAAGAAATGCACTGTCATTGTTAGCAACGAATAGCGTCACAACACCTCGGGTGTAGATTCAGTCCCAGATCGGCTCTAAGCCTCCAAATGAAACTCGTTCAGGTTTGTGAGAAATTTGGGCTGTTTCGCTTCCACGTAGTCGAGCTAGCGGCACCTGTACGCTGACTTGCTACTCTCAGTCACGTGGCTAGCTGCACATCTCACTATAATGGTAAAAAATAAAATGTAAACGAAACTTCAAAAGCAAAACGTGTTCTGAAATAACACGTGTCGCTGTAGTTTAGAAGAACTAGTGTGTACGTGTTTCAATTTTAAGGGATGACAGGGAGGCTAAAGCTAGGACGGGGCAACAAGCTAACCGCCATGAATCTTCCTCATCCATGTTTCCAGCCTTCCTGAGCTGTACGAGAGAGCTGCTTTTCCCACATGCGGTGCTCTCTTATTGCTGTCGGGGAGACAAGTTTATGCTGCTGATTTATCTCTGCTGGAGAAGAGCTGAACATACCTGAGTCCACAATTGAATTTAGGGGAAAGATACCAAGTTTACAACACCTTAATCAATTAGGGGAGGCTGGACTCCCCCAAGAACGCGGCTCTGTGATTTAGGCTAACGTAAAGCCGCTCCGCCTGCGGTAAATTATCATTCGAAAGGACTTAATACAGGTGACAAACAATAATGCGAGTCTCCTGTATTGTTGAACGTCGTTCCGTGGATGTGTTCTCATCCTCTTCCCCCCCGAGGCTAAAATCTGAAACCATTGTACACACAGTTGTATACTTATTATTTTCAGATACCTTTTTTTCCCTTCTTTCTTCCCTTTCTTTAACGAAATGTAAACCAGACATGCATGAAGTCCTCGGGCACTGTGCGGCCCCCTCTGTGTAAAATTGATTTTGGCTTGTTAACTCTCATTAGCTTCCACCAGGCGCTTCGACACTTGGTTAGTCCAGAGCAGCTTTGAGTCTTGACAGAATTTGCGCTAACCTGCTGTGTCCAAACACAGAGGATAAGAGGGTTTCTTACCGAGATGCTCCTCGGGGCTCGGGGGGTCAGTGGAAGCAAATGAGAGGTTGCTCTTCTGATAATGAATCCAATTCTAGGGGCCTCCACACTCCTAGTAATCGTTTCTAAGCCAATTAACAGTGAAGACGTAAGGTCAAGATCGGTGTGTACGAAGAGAGGGGAGGGTTGTGTGTGTGTGTGTGTGTGTGTGTGTGTGTGTGCGTGTGTGTGTGTGTGTGTGTGTGGCCTGGTCGGTGTGAGGTACCACTGCTGCATGCTAGCCTCTGCAAATAGAATGAATTCAAGTCAGTTGTACACAGGTAGGCTGCGTTTCCATCCAGTTGCCAAGCTAACTTTTAAAATGTCGCCACAAAAATAAAGGAAATATAACCTGCGGGGTTCCCATCGACTGGTTTGGAGCGTGATTGTGTAATTTCAGGTGTTGACGTCACGCACGGCTGGAACAAACAAGAAGTAGAGGTTGAAAACTGGCACCGGCCACACGTTTCAGAGAAACTGAGGGAAATTTCCGGGTCAAGATGTAATTGTTCTGTCATGGCAACCGGCTTTGGTGACGCTGCGTCCCGTTGGCTGTAGAACCAGGGTTATGTAAATGCCACAAGGAGGATCACAGAGCAGCAAGTCAATTTCACATCAGCTCAAAAGGCTAATAAATAGATTTATGAACATGAAAATAGAGGATATCACATCTGTCGTTTCAGTAGTTTTATAAACGCACCAGTTAACTCTTACCACCTGGAGCTATCGGTTTATGAACGTCAAGATTTCCAACTCCTGTCCAGTGAGGAAGAGGCAGCCGCCATCATGTCCATCTGTGGGCTTTTTAATAAGTTTTCTGACTAAAAGATTTTCTTTATTTTTATCTCCATCAAATCTGCTGCTAACGATGGAGCAGTCTGCCTTTTTTTGGCATGCAGAAATGTTTTCCTGTCTTTAAACAACTAACTCCACCACGGAGATGTGAGTAAAATATATGCCATACTACTTTTTAACTGGATTTTTAACATGTCAACTTTTAGCAACGCTCAGCCTAAATCCAAGCGGCCTGAATTCTGGCATTAGATCTAATTTGCGGGAAGCAAAGAGGCAGTTCCCTGGTAATACGCTGCTGCACAGAGGTTTTTAGGTTCCTCATTAATTACAGTCATTAGCTGAACAGGGAAGCTGTAATTGAAAAGAAAATAATTCTGATAAAAGGGAACGGGTCACTGCATCATTCATAGGGGACAACTTGTTTACTCGTTTCATACGCCCGCCTCATTTCCAACTGTTTGAAGAAAATATCCGCGCATTTCTGCAGTTTGTACCTCGCTGCTCGCTATTTTCTTCCACTGATTTATTTACCACACAGAAATTTCATTTTTTCTCTCCTTTTATTTTTTTTTTATGCTCACTTTGTTTGATCAATTCACAGTTTTTTTTTTGTTGTTTTTTGTTTTGCCCAACCAATTCCCGCTCTGCGTTTAAGTCCGAGCTCCTCTTTCACATCGGCTCGTTTTAGCTGTGGATCCGTGGAGCCCGGACGGCCCCTGCTTTCTGTTTTTAGTTGTTGTTGGTTTTTGGGGTTTTTTTTTTTGTTTTTAACCACGCGTCTGTCACTTCTGTCTTTTTCTTCTCCTCTCTCTCCCAACGTTCATTCTCTCTGTCAGCTATTAGCTAATCCCTCTTCTAATCCTGTTAAGGAGCGTTATGCTGTTAGCAGCTATTTGGGATGATCTATTCACACACTCTTAAACACACACACACACACACACTAAAGTCATACATAGGTATTCATCCTCTCTCTCTCCTCTGTTTTCCATTTTACCTCTCTGTAAATGTGTTTTCTGTTCCTCTTCAGCCACCAGATCTTTTATTCATGAGCCTGAGATGGAGACGAGATGGGCTAATTTATTCACAGCTAACTTGGGCTCTCCACAGTGTGTAGTGTTTGTGTGAGTGTGTGCGCACAGCAGCGACTTCTGTTCGGATTATTTCAATGCTTCTCCGTCAGTTCTGATGCGCGTCGCCCGTAAATGCGCCTTGATCGCTTCCTTTCTTCCGTTTATTTGCGCGTTTGGAGGTTTTCTCGTTTTATTAGAGGCGAAACGATGCAGAGGAAAGACTTGATGGGACAGATTAATGATGTTTGTCGGCGTTCCGCCTTCTTGATTAGTTATCTTGAAATCTGTTTGGGAATATTTCACTCCTTTTATCTTGTCGTACCATTTTTGTTTTTTTTTTTTAGAAGGATATTTACGGCCTTTATGTTTCAGGTAAAAAAAAAAGAATTTAAAATAATTACTGACCTGTTCATCTGATTTTTTGAAATTCAATTTCTGTCCAAGCCACACTATAAAAATATTAAATAGTAAATATTTCTCCCCACTATTGATTACTTTATTAGGAGTAGAGGCGATGTCACCATGAATGAAGCTCTTTTTTAGTAGCTTTAGCTTTAGCTTTAGCGCTGTTGGTAGGACTAGCAAAACCGAACTGTTGTCTATGAGAGCTGACCTCGAGAAGAACGAAAATAACTCTGCGATTCCCAAAAGACTCCCTACACTTCACGAATCCAGCGCCTTTAATGGCTGGCTGAGGTTGAAAAGCAAACAGATAAAATGGGTCGACTGTGTAAGAACACAACACTCTGTACAACATGCAGAAAATACAGTTTCCTTTTAAACAACTCACAGTTCTGTTTAGCTTCTGCGACGTCGCTTTCAAAAATCTCACAAGCACTTGACAGTTTTTGGCTGTCTTCTCACAGTAACAACTTCCAAAATGAAGAGTGTTGTGGTCAGTGCCAGTTCAAGCTTCTTCTTCAAATCAAACAGAATCGGTGTCACACGTTTGCGCAGCGAAAACTTTCGTCTGTGCCACTGTCTTTTTAAAGATATCATTCCAAATGTCTCCAGAGGTCATCAAAGGTCAAAACAAACCCCCGTCTCCACCCTCACGCACGCTTACAGAATCAAACAAATTTGGCATCAAATCAACTGTGCCTGTAGAGGTTTAGCTGCACAAAACCTGACCTTCTGCTCTGTGACCTCTGGAAACTTTTGTCTTTTGCGCCGTTAAAATTTGAAAGACGGTAACGGCACAAACAGGTTTGCTGCCGCACAAACATTTGACACCGTTTCCATGCCACGTGAAGAGGGCGAGAAGGTCAACTTCCCTCAGGGTGTTTTTGGAGTTTGGACCTTGCGGGTCACCAGTCAGCCAAGAAAAGTGGAAAATTTGTTATAGTTTCCCCCCCATTAATTACCCTTTTTATTTATTTCAGCTCGCGAAGACGTTCTCTGAGTTTCAGATTTTGCTGTTTTGTTAGTTTTTATAATAACCTTTGTTTGGCTCTTGATTTGTTTTCTTTCCACTGAGTGTATTTACAGTGTGTTAAGAAAGTGGCACGGTCAATACACCAAGCGAAATTGCTTTTACCCCTAATCTGCCAGTATTGGTAAAGATTGGTCATCGTGGTGCAAACAAAATAAAGAGCATGATTACACCCTCCCCCCCCGCCCCATCCCGTCCTTTACTTTGTCCATTACACCAAACCATTACCATTACCAAACTATTACAGACGTCCCCCATTATCCTCAGTTATGTGCTAATGTGCAAAACGTCTCATTTTTACAAACAGAACAAATACACAAAAAAAATAGAGGCCTGCCAAACACGCGGGCTAGCAGCGCAGTGCGAGCACCGTTACCATGGTTTCCTCTCTCTTTCTCTCTCTCTGCTGCTCCGTGCAGATCCGCTCGTTTTCCGCCGAGGCATGTTAAAACCAGAACACTTTGTGATTTCTGCTCCACCTGGCTCATAAAACTCATGTCAGAACAATTGCTCGGTGAAAACAGAACCCAGAAACTTGTGATCGTCACGAAACGCAGCTTAAATGGCCCTCGATTACAGCCAACAGTGCCATGGTGGTATGATCAGTCGTAATGTCGTGAAGTGTTTGCTGTAACACACACACACACACGCACACACGCATACATACTTAGAATCCCCTCCTCAGCAATGAGCCTTCTCCATGGATCATTGCATGTTATTACTCTATTATTTGGTTATTGACTGAAACCGTTTGCATTGGAACAACAAAACCGCTCGCTCAAACGCTCACCTCGAGGAAAAACAACCATCGACACATCAGTGTTTAATTGTCGCCTTCTTCTCTCGCCTCGGAGATCTAAACAGATGATTTAAATTTATTAATCTTCCTACGGCTTCGTCCTCTCTTGAATTCGCCGAATAAATACGATTTTACTTCTTCTTCCCAGCCGTTGCTGTGACTCGACACCGCCGCATCCCTGTTAGCGGCCGTGGTAATTGGGCCGTCGGCGACCTCGGCCTCCCGACTGAGAAACTCTATTGACCAGATCGCTAATCAGATGTGCAATAAAATTAGCGGACGGCATTTGGCATTGATCTCGCTCGCCGGCCCCATTGTTCCGCGTTTGTCTGTAATTCACGTTGAAATGTCAGCCGTGTGTCGGTTTGCTGTAGATCTTGCATAATTCAGACCCGGCTGATGAATGGCGTCGGCTTTACGGCTCGTTGTTCAGGCTGAAAACTTGTCACGCATTAATTGCTTCCTCTGGTAAAGATGTGTTTAAAAAAAAAAAAAAAGAGAAGAAGAAGAAAAAAGTCTTTACAGAAATTGCTCCTGTACTGGACTTGGTTCAGTCTTACCTTTTAATTTCCAGAAAACCTATAGTTACTTGGTTGTGCTATAAAATTGCCCAATGTGATCTGTTTGTATATATCAACTTTTAAAGTTTATTGGTGCTATGTCGTATCATAATTCCAGTCATGATAAAAAAAAAAAAAAAAGCTCCTCTGATAAAAGGAAACGTTACAATAACTTCCCCCCAGTCTCACCTGACTGACGCTCACAGATCCCATTCAAGTCCCAGTCCAGTGAACCAAACTCCACTTTGTGACGGTGAGGCGGAGAAGCCGTTTCCTTTCCTTATCATGGCGACTCGGTGATTACTTGCGACAGTTCTCTACCGATAAAATGTTAACATTTGTCTTGGTTTCCTCAAATGTGGCTCGTGGTGAACAGAAGCGGTGTTCTGCCTGACCTCTTATTTACGCCATGTGGTGTGGTAATCCCCAAGACTTTGTGTGGCAATTAGACTAAACTTAAAAAAAAAAAAAAAAAAAAAGAACGCAAGCCATTCAACACAGCTACCAGTTCTGGGACTTTATTTTCCTCTCTTTCTGGCTCAAGCAGAACTGCTGCCACTTTTTCTTCCTTCAGGGAATCTGTCACTGACACTAAATGAGCTGTTAGGCTATTCTTGGGCGCCTCTCAGCATTTCCCATAGCAGGTAGTGCTGCTTCAGGATGACATACAAGTAAAGGCAGGACTGTCCTCCAAACAGTGATTGGCTGAGAATGTGGGGTCGGGGTAATAATGACTCCTGCCCCATTAATTTCACAGCTTCAGCCCGAGATGGGGCCTCTTAAAGGTGGCATTATTTAATTAATCATCTCCTCCTGAAGGCTGGTCAGTGGTCACCCTATCTATCTCTCACTATTCCTCTCCAGATGAGTAAAGAGGGCTGTTCATCAAGTCAGGAAAAAAGGAGAAATGGAAGATTTAATTAATGTCCTTTTCTTCTCCCTCCCTCTGTCCTTTTTTTTTTTTTCCCCCTTCCTTGTCAGACTAATAAGGGCGATGCTTTGGCCAACCGAGTCCAGAACACCCTGGGCTCCTACGAGGAAATGAAAGACTTGCTAACCAGCCACTCCAACCAGAGCCACTTGGTGGGGATCCCCAAAGGCAGCGCCGCCAGCAACAACCAGCAGCCAGCGGCGGGCTCCTCAGCCGACAGACCGGCCACGGAGTCCCAGCTGTTCAACGAGGCCTTGAGAGGAGCAGCGGGCGGCGGAGGAGGTGGAGGAGGTGGAGGAGGAGCAGATGGGAGCGGGGAAAAGAGGACTCCGGCCTCCATGCAGCCGCCCGCCGTCATCACGTCGTTATCGACGGCCCCGCACCAGAACGCCAAGAAGTCGAGGAGTGTGGAGTGTTTGAAGGGAGGTCAAGCGACGGGCCTGGTGGTCGGGTCGGGGGCGGCGGCGGGGCAAAACGGACAGGGGCCGGTCCCTGCGGCCGCCGCGGCCAGCCGGGGCAAAATGGCTCTTTTAGAGGAGCAGCAGCTGCAGAGGCACGAGGAGCTGTTCAGCTCTCTCAAAGATGAACTGGGTCTGAAAGAGGAGTCGAGCCCTTCTTCCTCGTCTTCGTCCTCTTCCTCGTCCTCTTCCAGAAGGCATTCGTCCAAAAGCCATTCCCTACCAGGTAAATGTTCACAACGTGCCTCAAAAGGAATTGCTGCTCTGATTCTGCTGCGTTCAAGAGGCTTTCAGTTTTATGTTTTATATGTGCATTTAATATCGGATGCTTTTACGCTGCAGAAGTAATGGACTGTTGGATGTATCAGTGTTGTGAAGATATAAACATTGAGCGATACTGTAGATGTGTACCTAACTGCTTAAAATTTTTCCATACTAAACATCATCATGATTCAGGTCTGCTACCTTCTTGCCATTGGCATGTGAGTCCTTTAGTGCAGTGACCCCTGACCTTTTCATCATGGCAGACCAGTCAAGGCCTGGTAGGATGGGTTTCTTCTAAAGCCTACTTCACATGGCACAATTTAGAATTAGCAAGACGAACCGAGAGAATCCGGTTAAAAGATCCTCCAGACTCAATTAATACATAAAACGAAAATATTTAATTGTTTCCTCTGTTTGGTTAAAGTGTACCGAGTGAACCAGAGACCGCTCCAAAAGCAGGATGTGGACTAAAGCAGAGGGCATT
This sequence comes from Poeciliopsis turrubarensis, assembly GCA_010277015.1. Classification (NCBI taxonomy): domain Eukaryota; kingdom Metazoa; phylum Chordata; class Actinopteri; order Cyprinodontiformes; family Poeciliidae; genus Poeciliopsis; species Poeciliopsis turrubarensis. The sequence goes on along the minus strand of VMRN01000012.1, from coordinate 8,557,794 downwards.
CTGGGTAAATACAACCTAAACAAACGTGTGTCTCAAGCTAATTGTTCATGGTCTTTCACCAACGACTGAAGAGAAATCCTACAACTGTTCAAATTTGACATCGCGCCCTTCTCGTTTACGTTTTGTGAAGGTGAAAGTTGCGCCCCGTGTCTTCTTCTTGGTTATGCACTTCAGTGGTTCGTGGTGCAGCGCCACCACAGGCGAGGAGGGAAACAGGTTTTTCCAAACTGGTTTGTTTTTTAGCATCAGCTTAAAAGGTAAACAGTGTTGCAGTCTGACCAACTCTCAGGTGTGAAAACTCCCCTAAACTAAAGGTCTGTTTCATGTTTTTTTTTTTTTTATTTGATACACTGAATGTGTATCAATTTGAGGGCATTAATAATCTGAAATAATCTAATATTTCAGATTATTTCAGTTCATAATCTGAAATACCTGGAAAATACAGGAAGCCCATTTTAAACTATAGAATTGAACAAATAGAAATCGCGACATACTAAGTATTAAAACCTGAAAGGAAATGTTCTACAGCGATCACGTATTCTTAAAAGCAAACGTTACATTTGTAAAACCTTTTTGTATTTGTTTAAAAAAAAAAAACCAGGGAGTGCGTCTTTTCTTTAGAAATAATTTTGCTACAATCTTGTCCAGTCTTCTTGTGAAGCCAACGTTATCTCATGAAGTCGATGAAATCATTTCAGCCCAAATCAAGAGGTTTTGTTGTTTTGTTAATTAATTCTTAGGAGAGGGTTGCCTTTCTCAAGACGTCTAAAAGTGCAAGACAGAAATCAAGAAAAGCTTGCACAGATATGTCTGATTAAAGGTGTAAAACACAAAACATTTTATATCAAAATTCATAATTTGCTGTTTTTGTGTCCTTGCCTGAGTCATGAATGCTGATTAAATAATTGTAGTAAAATTTTGAAGGGTTCCAATGATTCAAACCTTCTTGATAAAAATGATTAAAATTAGCATTTATTACAAAACCAGATAATAAGGGTGATTTTGAAAACCTGAAAACATCTTAATTCTCTCAAATGTGATTGGCTGCACTGATCTGACTGATCTCTGATGGGGATCTGCTGGTCGGGTTTGTTGTTCTCAGGTGATTTCTTTCGCTTCTCTCTCTTACAGATGGCGGCAACTTTCGGTCCTCCACTGTAGACGGCTGCCACTTTAAGTCTTCCTCCAGCGTGGAAAATGGCGGATCTTTCAAAACCTCCCCGTTCGAAAATGAAACAAATTCCCACCTTTCGTTGTCCTCCTCCCCGCTGGCTTCCACCTCTGTTCTGACTACGCCCACGCCCGGTCTGACCACGCCCACGTCTGGACTGACCACGCCCACGTTCCCGCCCGGCTGCCTATCGGGGAAGCCCATCGCTATTCAGCAGAAGCCCACGGCGTACGTTCGACCAATGGACGGCCAGGACCAGGCGCCGAGTGACTCCCCGCAGCTGAAGCCCCCTCCGGTGGCGACAGAGGGGTTCAGCAGCAGCCAATCTTTTGGAGGAACGTCTGGAAACGTGAAGAACAAACTGCCAAAACTGAACCTCAGCCACACGGGAGAGGTAAGAACTTGGAGTTTGTCAACTTTAAAAAGAGTCTGTAGACTGAGTTGAGAAAAATCATCTTTTTTTTTCTTTTTTTCCCACTGAAAAAGCAAATGAAAAACTTTGACTTTGAAGAACGAAGTAAAACCAGAGGCCTCTCTGGTCCACTGGTTTTAATATTTAGGATTTATTTTTTTTATTATACTGTACAAAATTGTAATCAAAAAAATCATGATGCCAATTTGTGTGGCTTTTATGTTAAGGACAGCCGGTTGACCCTCTTGATTCAAGAGAAAAGTCTGGCGTTTGAGAAAATGGCCGCCTATCGATCAATAGGATCGATCAACTATAAATCAACTCAAAAATTGATAAGTTCCAGGCCTGCAACTCCTTGGAGGGTCTTTGGAATCTTTTGGCAACCTGTTGCACCAGGATGAGGTTTTCCCATCTCTTTAGTTGCACAAGCAACGTTGACATAGTCCCACTGGGAAAAACACAAGCAGTGACTCCCAAAGAGATCCTTCCAGACTTGGCAAAATCTCATTGTACGTCTTTAAAATATCTGACAGGCCAAGTGAAACAAATTTATATGAGACCTGAAAAGTTTTCCACAGATAGATGGTGCTAAAGCAAGCCAGTGTTTCTGGGACAGACTGCTATAAACTGGGCGACTTCAGAGCCAAATGTTGTTTAGTCTTTTCATTTCTGAAGCCATAAGCGAGACGCACTGGGCAGGTGCAAGTGAACAAGCAGCAGAAGACAAATAGGCTCACAAAAGTCTGGAGAAACTTGATCAACACTACCTTAGAAGAGTATATTTTTAAAACTAATCAGGTAAGTGTAATTTTGAGTACTGAAATTACAAGCAGCTTTCATGGAAGGTCAACGTTAAAAGCAGTCATCTCTGATACTGGCGGCCATTTTCTTAAAAGCCCGAGGTTTCTCTTGAATCGAGAGGGTCAACCGGCTTTCCTTAACGTAAAGGCGCGACACAGATTGGCTTCGTGACTGATTCGATCGTCTTACCATTTTCCTGCGTTACGCCTTTCGCTTTCCTGTCAACACATCCTCGCCTTCGTAGCGAAGGAGTCATTTTTAATCGAGAAGCTGACGCTGCACCGTAATGCAGAGTGAGTGCTGTTAAGGTGAAACTGTCTACAGCACCACTCCTGCTGAAGCAGACCTCAGAGCAAGCCAAACTCCCCGCATACCAGAAAACGTCAGGCAGAGGTCTGATGACGGGTACAGTCTGTGCTCCAAAAGGAGGACGAAATTTGAAGCCCCTTCACTCTGGATTTACACTGCTACTGCTCTGCAGTCGAACTCCATAACCGTTCAAATGTGGCTCGAATGCTCCAAGTCTAGAAATATTACTTCCAGTGGGAAGGCAGTAATTCTGTCAGTACTCACCAAATATGCCTCCCCCTCAGCTACTTTCCTGTCCATCCTTCAATAATGCTATCCCCAGCTGCTCTCAAGGCTCTCTTTACAATATGCAATATATATACATTATATGTGCATTTGCAGACTTTAAGTTTTCTCTTTAAGCGCAATGATAAAAACCTTTTGCATATGATTTGCAGCTTAAAAAAACAATGTGCTATCTTTGGCTAACCAGACTGTGCAATATGGAGTTGTGAGCGCCACTTCACAACTCGAAGCCGTGTTTATTAGTGTGTGTGTGCGTGTGCGTGCGCGCGCGTGCGTGTGCGTGTGTGTGTGTGTGTGTGTGGATCGTTTGCTTCAGCAGCTTGTCTAACAGAGATGGTTTTATACTTGAACACGATGAACAGCAGGGTCATGTAAAATAGATCAAATTCAACTGCCTGACCCAAGTTTCACCAAAGGGGTCAGCACTGAGTCGGATTTAGGTAAAATAAAGCAAAAGTAAACAAATTTGCACAAAAATGTCAGAAAAAAAATAAAAATGAAATCATATTTAGACCTATTTAGACAGTTTATCAGCAAAGAAAAGTTGATTTGATTTAGTTATGCTTTAGGTTGGTCTTTCCATTCAGCTTTCGGCTGATTTCTATTAGCTGTGTTACCATTGACCGTGTAATTGGACAATTTGACATTTCAAAAACAAATTGTCCTTCTGGAAAAACTGCAATTTTGAAAAAACCGTCGGCCGATGGATGAGACGGGGATTTTTCGAGCTATATCAAAATAGTTGTTTTTTTTTTTGTTTTGTTTTTTTTTGAAAACGCCAACGAAAACTCCATTTTCTCTACAACTACAAACGTTGCCACTGGCACAAACCACGAAGAAGAATGCGACAGACAGGAAGTAGACGTGGGATGAGGGTGTTTTTTTTGGAGGACTTACCAGATGAACGAACTTATTAACGTGTGAATTCAATTGCATTTCTCATCTTGATGGAAACGCTGCAATAGTGAAATTGCGTGGGGGGGTTTTTGACGCTACCGCAGCACCGGCAGAGTTTCGCGGACATTTGTAATGGAAACACAGGTGTTGCCGTGGCGCAGGCACAACATTCGTACGTCGAGTGAGAATTTCAATAACCCGACTTTAGTAGGTTCTGCCAAAGCTGCTCCACTGATCTACAACACACAGGTCTGCCACTCATTAGTTAAAGGTTTGCACCGCTGAAGAAGGATTAGTGCCAGAACCACAAAACAACAAAAAAAAAACAACAAAAAAAACCGTCTGTTTCTCTTCAAATTAGATTGTTATTTAATCGATCAGCTAGAGAACGTAGAACTCTGTGATCAAGCACCGTAAACAGCCAACCAAGACCCACTTCGCCTGGATGTAAACAAATTATTAGCAAGTTTACAAATATGTCATTCACATTCACATCTTAGTGCTAATTTATAATCTGTTTATCGTTTGACACCCAATTATGAATTCAAATGAAAGACTTAAAAAAAAAAAAAAAAAAAGCCCCACACCGTAATACAGACATTTTCATAGTGCAGGAACAGACTCCTCCTAATTTAACCCCTTCAATTATTCATGAGCATCTGCTTTAGCTGGTTAACAGTGACACGTACTGTCAGTCTGCTTCTGATGTCACAAGTCCTGAGTGCATGTTTGCATTTTTTTAGACTCACACTCCCCACCCCCACGTATTGTCTGTCCATCTCTGCATCTCTTTCTCTCTCTCTCTCTTTCTTTCTTCCCCTCTTGAAGCAGCAGGAGATGCGGGTTTTGATGATGATGCGCCTGTACGCGCGCGCGCGTCTGTGTGTGTGTGAGCGCGCTGCGTGAGACTCGTTGACAGGCGAGCAGCCATCCATATCGAGAAAGCCAGCTGTTCCTGTGCTTTGATAGGACAGATCTCTATGTGTGCGTGTGCGTGTGTGCGTGTGCAGCGCTGTAAATGAGCCCGAGCTGGAGCTCTGAGCATATGGCACTAAGAGGGAGATGGAAGGACAAACAGCGGAGGAAGACGAGAGGAATTGAAATATAGTTTACTTTCATGGCCACAAGTGTTTTTGGAGGCTTCGTGGCATCGATAGTGTCCGGGAGGGAAGGTGTTGGACTCGATTTGCACTGAAGGTGAAGGGGAAGGAGATGAGGAAGAGAGAGACAGACAATGACTGGCTGATTACGGCGCCTTATCACGGCTGTATTTGTTCTAGTTAGATGAGTTCCTGGATGCGTTCTGCAGCTTAAATAGCAAAAGAGCAGCGCGTCGCAGGGCAGGGCTTTGTGAACCAGAAACAGATGGGACACTTCAATTGCTTCTGCTTCATGCGTCCTCTCGGTAAAGAGGCGATTTAAATGTTGAGACAGTCAGGGATATTTTAATATTAGACTAAGCGTGTTTTCACACCTGATAGTCCGGTAGACTACGTTTCAAATTCGCATGTTTGTTTGGGTTGCATTTACCCAGAATGCCCTGCGCTGTAGTCTGCTTCCTGGTTTTGCTTGACATTCACACACCAGAGTTCACTTGACCCGCTCTAGTTCAGGTTAAAAATTGCTTATTGCGCAGAAACTAGTGCTCCAAGTTCATGTCATCTTCCCATAATGCATTGCAGCGTAAACAACATAGCGATGTCTGTGTGACAGTATTTTATTTAAACAAATAAAAACCTATACTTTCAAACATTAAGCTGAAGCGCCTTTGGATTCTGCAGCCGCCTAACGATGCGAAGCGCCAGAAGATCTTGAACTGAATGACTCCAAACATGTATCCAAAGAAACCTTTGAAGTGGCCTAGTCCAAGGCTGGATCCAAATGCGTCACCGTGGTATGGCCTTAAACAAACTCTCTTCTTTGTTTTCTGAATGTAAACAGTGATGCAGATAATGATAAATGAGTCAGCAAAAAGGCAGTTCAAAGGGCTTTACGTAGTAAGATAAAAACGGAATACAGGAACCAGTTATGAAACAATCAATAAACGTTACATTTTGTCAAATACCGTAATATAATTCAAGAACAATCATCAAACATACATAAAATGTATTGATTAATGTTCAAGATATTGTTAACAATTGCAAACAAAAACAACCAAAGAAGACACAGCCAATCAATAGGTTAATAACTTCCCAGGATGGTTCTGATGGCGTTTTTTCCCCCTTACTTATTGAAAATATAATTCAACTAAAGCTCCCCTCAGGATATCTCTGTCTGGTTTTAAGATGTATTTGTTGTTCTGTAACACTGATGAGTGACAAAAAAGCAACGACAACAAATAAAAAAAACAACAGAAAAACCCTCAAATGCGTCTTATTAAATACGCGAGGATTAAGTGAGAGACTCGCTTGTACCTCTGGTCGTCCTAAGAGTCCCGAACGCTCCGATGTTTTGCGTAACGTTCTCTGATTGAGTCGGGTGCTACAAATGGGCTTAAAACACTCGATATGTGCCTCGCAGTTCTGCTGGTGAGTGTGCTGTCAGTGTGTTTCTGGGTGACCAAGCGTGTGCAATAAGGCTTTAAACTGCTGTGGAAGCTTTCTCTTAGCGCCATAGGATTATTGATCGGGGACCTTTATTCCTGAGTGTATGGGAGAGTGTGTATGTGATAGAGCGAGAAGGGAAAGCAGACTGATAACGGTATTGATTGTTTCCTAACGGTTACAGGAGCCTTGAATTCTCTTCAGTGAGGATGGAAACACACGCACACGCACACACACACACCAATGAATCAGTACAAATTAGTTAATCGTCACATTCCTACTCGCCACTTTCTAGAGGCACGAAACAAAAGCGGCATGAAAATAAGAATTTATAAAAGCCTTTCTTCTATTACTTATAAAATACCTTTTGATGACTTAAATGATAAAATGCTTTAGAGGCATCAAAATATTTATAAGAATTCAGGGGAGGCAACTAAAGGAAATCTATCTCACTTTTTGTTTTACCTAAATCGATAGGTTTACTAATTAAGCAGCAAATATCAGCTGGATATATTTGTGTCAAACTGCAAAGACAAAAAAAATACTAAGCAGCACAATGTCTACAAGAAGCACTTAAAAACTAAAGTTAGCAGGCGTCTGATCTGTATTTTTGCTTTCATTTTTGTGCGGCAGTGTGATTGTCGCTTTTCTCTTTCATATAACAGCAGTTATGTGAAAGTGCTTCTACAGTTTTACGTTGCTTAGGAAAATACAACGAAACTGGAAAGATGAGAGTCTCAAACCAACATTTGTCTCACTGCAACACCGCGAGCTCAATCAGAAAGGCTAACCAGGAAAAGGCTAGTAGCCTGACACCGACTAGCACCTGAGAAAACGACAACAACAAAACAATAGAGTGGGTTTTATTTATTTAATAATGTTACTGATATTGTACAGTTGTAACCAACCGTTTGTCAGGAGACTATTGTAAAACAAATCTCTGATATCGAGGAGTTTTATGCTGGGAGATGAAGGTGTTAGCATATTAGCAACCTCGTCTCTCCCAGGAAGTGGCTACGTTTCTTCCTTTGAAAGAGCAGGGCATTGTGGTTTAGTTTCCCAACACAGATCTGGATCGATAAAAGCCATAATGGTGGGCAGGTTTCAGAACGTCGCCTCGGTTTAGCGAGGTGGCTAATGGCCGCTTAGGTAGGCAGAAAAGTTAGCCACACGCTAAAATGCTTCGTCGTGGGGCTAATCGTTGTCGTAACTGCCTGCTTTTAACCGCGGCAGAAGGAGTTAAGTGGAGTGACTTGATAAGAATTTGCCAATAAATCAGCGCAGCTGTTGCTGAAATGAACGAGCTGAGCAGCATCAGAGATGCTTAATGCGGCGCATAAATCTGAGAGGGAGCAAATTGCATCATTTGCCACCTTTGGGTGATCCAATAGCATGTTTCCTCTCAGGCTCACCAATGCCACTGACAGAACCCGGGAGCTCAACATAAGAGCTCAAGCTCATACAAAACTACAAAATATATAATTTCCTCCAATTTTTGGCTCTTCTAAAGAAATAATGCTTTGTAACACTGGTGTCCTTGTCTGTTGTTCAGGACCAAGTGCTTCACATTATGGATGTTTCTCTCCTACAAACTCCACTGTTTCCTGTTTTGAGTTTGACAGGTTTACACTGCAAAACCAGAAGATCTCAGCAAGTATTTTTAATCTAGTTTAAAGTCCGACTGTGAGTCTATTCATAAGGCACAAATATCTAGGTTCAACTCCAAATATAACAATGGAAGGCAAATTTTTTAAAGGTAAAGGAGCCAAAGTATCCTGGGAAGTTCGCCTCTCGCCCGGCTTTCTTCACAGCCTGACATCTGGTGTTATTAATGTGTGTATTACTGCTTCCCTTTCATCCAGCCAGTGGGCTATATAAAGGCTGGATCTTTTCATTCAAAAAGGCATACATGAATGCTTTCTCTGAGAGCAGAGATGATTTGGTTAGCGCTCCCCTCCCAGTGATTACTGACTGAAGGTCTTAGTCTAGCCCGCTTCTTATTTACCGCTACATTAGTGGGGAGGCGCCGCGTGTTCCCGCGCGCCCGGCTGACGGAAGACACCGCAGCACGCCTCCAAATCAGTGTGAAATTACATCAGCCCCATACTTTGAACTACATGTAAATGAAACTTGTCACGGGCACTGTTGGAAATATCACCTGTCACCTCCATGTAAACCTCCTCGCAAGACTGCTGGCAGGGTTTAACAAATGTACATGCACATCCGTTCGACTGGAGCCCTGCTCACCTGGATGTGATGAAAGCTCTGATGTGAGATTGGGGGGAGTTACTGGTGTTTTGTTTTTATTTTTCGGATTTTGTGTTTCTGAGTTACGCGTGAAACGTCTTGAATCACAAAAGAAGCTTGATGCTTCTTTGTTCCCGTTCCTCTCGTCTGATCAGTCACATTAGCCGGGTCTCCCCTGCAAATGTGCGCAAACCGAGAGTTGAAAAAAAAACACAATCTCACACCTGCCGCTTTTCGGTTAAATATTAAAAACAAATTAAAATCACCGCTACATGAATGAGCTTCTTCACGTGAGAAGAAAAACTCATGACAGCGACGGATGCAAACACGCAGATGAGATGTAAGCATAACTCAGCCGTGGCGCTAGTTAGCGCTGTCCTCAACCGCCTCAAGAGAATGTTTACTGAAAAACATTTTCAATAATTTTAATTTGCGTGATTTATCGTTTTTCTCTTTCTACCAAAAACTGGATGACAAACGTCTTCGGTTTTCTCAACCAGCTGTCTTTTCTCGAAGGACAGTTTTGTGTACAAAGACTGCATGATTCATTTTATTTGTTTGTCTGTTGTTTGTCCGTCTTCCAGTTCCAGCGTTAAACGTTCACCACAATTTAAAGTTTATTCATCTTTGAGAATGTGTTCTTGCATCATTATGCCTCTGCCGTCTCAAAGCAGCAATATTATCATTTATCGCAATAACTTCTGGGACAATTTATCGTCCAGTAAAATGCGTTATCGTGACCGGCCTAATTGGTGCCCGACACATAGAAGACGAATGTGCTAGTCTTAAGAATTTAAGAATTTTTATGACCTTAATTTTAGATAAACGAATTTAAGGCTTTTTAAAGATGCGGGACACCCGGAACTCATTCGACTCCATTAGATTTCAGCTTGTTATTTCTTTTATATTGCATTCAGTCAGACTGGTTCAGCTAGAGAGTGAAAGCGTCGGGTGTTTCACAACCGAAAAGTGGAGGTGTTATGTTTTAGTCTCATATGCAACGCATTTAGTCGCCTATTTGTTAATGTTCTGGAGCTACAGCGAACATCACAGCATTAAAACAGCTGCAGCTCAACTAAACAGATATGTATGTGTGACCGTGTGTGTGTGTGTGTGTGTGTGTTTGCGTGTGTGTGTGTGTGTGTGTGTGTGCGCGTGTGCGTGTGTGTGTGTGTGTGTGTGTGTAACGTTTTTATTTCAGTGGATCCGGTTTTATTTTTGGGTTGAAAATATGAAATATGGACGCATACGTTTAGAAATAGTTGTATCTGTAAAATCCGCTCCCTTCAGCAAAAAGGTTGACCTTCCCTGAGAGCAGAGCTTCCTACAGAGTGTTTCTGTGTTCGTGTTTGACCCCCTGCTGTCGATGGACTCTTGCATTTTTTCTTATAGGCCTCACGCACCGACCAGTTCTGGAAAGTTCCATGTTTAGCGGATAAAAGCTTTCACTGCGGTACCAGTGTTGTCCCAAAGCCAGAGGAAGGGTTTCTGAGCGATCCTTTCCACAGAAGTCAGTGACTCTGTTTCTCATCCGTTGCTGAGTTTCTGTAGATATGATGGCTTTTTCAAATCTATTAGTCTGCTTTATGAAGTCAGACCTTTCTTATTTAAGTGGTGAAACTGAACTCATCATTGCTCAACAAGGAGGAATTTATGTTTTAATTTAGAACCAGGTCTGCTTGGACTTGGGCTTAAAATGGACTTAAAGTTTTATCATGATATGTAACGTTATTGTTATATTGTGATAACAATAGAAGTATTTATTACTTCTTTTCTAGGTAACCTCAGCGGACAAACATAAGTGCTGCCCTTGAAAACACTTTGTAATACGCATAAAGATGTTAGCTGCTCACAGTTACTGCATTTTATTATATTTTTAGATGTAATTACATCTACTGATGCTGTCAGTGGAGAAAAACTCGGGGAAAAAAAACAGTAAATTTGAAACTGTCGGTGTCGATTCTTTTTTTTCTGTTTCGATTTTTTCCAAGTCTCAACTTTTTTTTCCAAGTTCTTTTTTTCTTTTGGTGAAACTTTATGGCCTCAATTTAGCTCTATACAATCTCAACAATCCAGACAGTTTTTTTGGGGGGGGAAGGGGGAATTTTAGACATTATTAATTGAATTTATTTGACAATGATAAATCCAAATTTCTATCGCGATAAAACAAAAATGATCACGATAAATGATAAACAATATGGTAACTGCCCACCCCTCATTTGAATGATCTTTTTTCCCCGAAATAAATTAAGTCTTCACTTGAAAACTGTATTTTGTACTTTCTTAGGTTGATTCAGACTGATATTAAGATTCGCTGCACTGTCTCAAGCAAGCAGAAGAAGAAGAAATCCGTAAACACTTCCTCATATGTGGAGGTGAGAGAGCAAAAAAAAAAAACTGCCAGAAATGTACATAAAGCCACAGCATAAATAGGAACGTCTTCTCTGAGGAAATAAAGGAAAGGGTTCGGGTGCGAAGTGTTGACGAGGGAAATAAAATATTTTCTTACTTCCAGCACAACTAGAAGAGAGTTATGAGCAATGTGCCAATGCAGCAAACAGCTGGCCTCATTTGCATAATACCCATCAGGCCCCTCTTTCCCTCCGGCTGCCTGTCAGCTCACGACGGCGACACGCACCAATAAATACACGCGTGACGCCACCTTTCGCTTTATCAGGCCGCCGTACATTTATAGGCTCCCGGCTCGAGCGTTCCTCGGGAATGCTGTGACGCTTTTTTATCAGCAGAGCAAATTCAAGCCTCCTCTGTGGATTGATAATAAAAGTAAAAAATAAATAAAAATATAAAGGCTTCTTAAGATTTTTAATTTTGGAGAAAAAAAAAAAAAGAAAAAGAAAAGCCCAGCTAATTGCTTCTGTGGAGAGGGCACCGGAATGATTTAGCTTTTATGCTGATGATAAAACGCTCTTAATATCATCAAACGAACAAAAGAGCAGCCCCATGAATCAAGCTACGGTTGAGTAGCTGCAGTAGGGCTGAGGAGACGGTGCTTAGGGAGAAATATACTTAAAGACAACCGGGTTAGGAGAGGTCTCCCATCAGCCTGGCACAGCCGGGTTTTATAGCAGCATAAGCTGCTCTGTGAGAGATCGCCAAGGTCTGATTTGTGCGGGCTGAATCGGACTTCGGGGCAATATTTTACCAGCCGAGATCGTCTTTGTGCCGGAGAAAGGCAGCAGCGGTGTCCTGTGACACACCGCAGAGAGAGTTAAAGGGACAGTGTTATGTAAAAAAAAATGACTTTCTTGAGTTTTATAATGTTATTCCCTCATCAAAAACACACTTGGAGGGTTACTTTGTCTCTTCCAGGGATGTTTGCGGTATCACTTAGTCTCTATGGCAACCATTGAAGTGTGCAAAAAGCCTGGGTGGACCTAGCTCCGCCTTTGAGGTTGAAGCTTCACTCGGCACCGTCAGACTGGCCAGCAGCAATTAGCAAACACCTGGTGAACTCATTATAAGAGCTTCTTCTCAGTGAAACGCCGGTAAAAACATTTTAGAAGGAGCAGGAGTTTCTTAAAGTGACACAGGCCTAATTTCAAGACGTCAGATTACAAAGTCTAATTTATTTTAAGCTATATTTTATATATGCAACAATTGAAGGTAACATAGTTACTTGTGTATCAAATTGTCACTGTGTGCCTGGAAAACATGTCATGCTACCTTTAAAAATTTGCTCCAGCGTTACTTGTTACATCACTCCCCTGACATTCCCCACTGTGCTCCTTCAGACTAGCCAGCAGCAATTAGCAAACACCTGTTGGAACTGCAGATCTGCTGAGCTCATTATGGAAAAAGGTTCTCAGTGAAACGCTGGTAAAAACGTTGTCAAAGGTTTAACAGAGGAGCCATGTTGTGACGACTTCCTGAAGGCGGAGTTTCAGTAAAAGCAGGAGCTTCTTAAAGAGACAGAGGCCTGATGTTGAGGCGTTGAATTGCAAAGTCCGACTTCCTCTGAGACATATTTAATATGCATGTATAGAGAGAGAAACTAAAGGAAGCTAACACGACTGCTCTAAAATGGCACTATCCATTACTCATCAGATTCCACGTTCTGCTTCGTTCCCAGAGAATCAGCGCGGTCGCTGTACAGTTATGACAGCGGAGCTGTTAGTTATTTCAACTCGCAGTCTACAGCAGGCGGGAAAATGAGCCGGTTACCCCCGGAGATTAACATTACGGCTGTGTTTACCGGATTAGCTGCAATGATCGGCATTGATCTCCGCTGTCACTGTAACGGGCCCGCAGCGTGCATTACGGCCCCTCAGAGAGCCGTGATCCCAGCCTTAAACAAAGCCTCTCCTTCAGCCGCTGCAGCGTGACGGTTTTTAACTGTTTCTCGGGGAGGATTTATTTTTATCTTTTTTGCTTTGTTTTTGTTTTAATTACAAAAAGAAAATCGGAGAGAGCATCTGAGGCAGACGCTGCAAAGCGGAGCGGGGCGGGCCAGACTTGAGTTTGTAGTTTGAAGCCAGGATAGGCAGCATCTCAACTGGAGGTGGCGGTGAGAAAGGCGTTCACATTTTATTTGTTTGTTTGTTTGTTTTGCTCCGTGTCAAATTATAACCTTCAGGCATAATTTTGTGAAGTTTACATGCAGGTATAGAAACCTCAACAGTTAATATTCCCATTTATTCTCTGTGTGTGTATTTGGGAATTCCCTATAAATAATTGTTTTCAACAAATATCAGCATACTTGGCCCAAACGATTTCTGTTGTTGTTATAAACAGAGGACAATTTCTGAGAACACGTCCTTCAAGTACAGCCTGTATGTGTTCAAACCCGGGACATTGCTGCAGAAAGATCTGCCTAAGCTTTCCTTTGCAGATAAGTCTGAAATTATTGATGCCCTTGGAAGTATGAAATGTGAATCCTATCAGTTTCTGATTGGAAAAGACACGGCCACTACCAACAGGCAGAGGATTGAGCTAACAACTAAATAACTTCACAAATCTGCATGTCAGAAAACTATCGTCTTTTCTGTAATCAATGGAAAAGCCTTTATTAGCATCATTAACAACAATATTAACGACATTAATTTTATCCTACGAGCTCCAAGTATGGCGTCTGTAGCTCCCTCTACAAATTCCCTCTCAGGTTCAACACGGGACTTTGACTGGACTGCTCCCAAACACTAACGTGACATTAATCTAAATCTGCCATGGGTATGAATAATTTTGGGCTCAAGCGTGTCTTCAAGCAAAGCAACGTTAAAATGAATCCTATGACAAAGAAGCTTAGGAAGGAAATTTCTCTTGCCTCCTCGATCATCACCTCACTGTTACAGAGACGCAGCTCAAATGTTCATTTCAGATATTAAAACTCAATAATGACAAATAGATTCCATCTACTTGTCAGCCTAAAAAATACAAAACAGAAAATGACTTGACTTTACGTTTTGCTTTTGTTTGTTTTTTTGATGAGTGAGGATCTAAAACATATGACCAAACCTCATTGCGTCGATAAAAACCTTGCCAGGATTATAATATAATATTTTCTGACATTTTCACTTTGTTGTGTGACGTGAGACGATTGAGGCTACCGGTGACTAGCGGCTAACATACCCTGGATAGCTACAGTAGCAAAGGGTTCAGATATCAAGCTAACGAGCTACACTTGCTAGCAAAGGTAGCAATAGACCCTTGATAACTTGCTAGCAAGGTGATATTTTTATGAACTAGCTGGAGCGTATTACCGAGCTAACTAGCTAGCTTCTTTTGCGTCTGTCACGGGTGAGTTCAAATTTATAACCAGCTGGCTGGACGACGTTGGTTTTCACCTCTGATATGAGGCTCTGGAAGCCGTGTGCTGTGTGAGAACCTCAAGGATTTCTCCCAGGAGTCAGAAGCGCATCGATAAATTTCCCAATTTGTGCTGCGCTTCATTGTGATACAGCAGGATTTTTATTTTTGGCCTTAAATTCAATTCAAGGTCACATGAAAAGGATCTTGGAAAGTCTTTAATTACACTTGCTGAAACTTAAGTTTGTGATTTTTTTTTTTGTTTTCTTCGAAAAAAAATACATCTGATGACTAACAGTGGCATGAATTTAGTTACAAAACAGGATACTTTTTTTCTTTTCTGCCTTTGAATTTATCACACCTGAAATGACACCCATTTCCATCGTTGCCTTGGAAATGCATAAATAACAGATTTTTCTTTTTTTTTTTGTTAGCTGAAAGCTGCTTGAATGCTTATGCTGGGACTCCCTGCTGAGCCTGCAGCAGAATGGAGATGTTTAATTGCATCCAAAGACAACCGTCTCCTGTGTCTCACGGTGATAATACCGAGTCGGGCTCTGTGATGTGGTAAATTTTAACACTTGGAGCAGTTTACTCCTGGAACTTTTTTTTTTTTTTCTTCTTCTTTTCTTTCTTTCTTTTTTATTATTTTACAACGCAATATTTCCTCTGCCCGAGCAGGAGCCGCTGGTTCTGGAAGTACACAGATTCTTTTATGTGCTCTCTCGCGGTGCCAGATCGAGCGCTCGCCTCCGAGAAGAAAAGCTATTTTCTCCCGTTCCTGTCGGCCCGTGCATCGTTGCACTCTACATAATACATCACAGAGCAGAAGGTTTGCTAATCTGCATCAAGGAGCAGTCCGGAGTCGAGGCGTCGTTTGATGTCGTCTCAGGCACGCGGCTGACGTGCGACCAAATAGCACGCCGCCGCCGCCGCCGCCTCATTGTCATGCAGTGATATTAAAATCTGGATAATGAAAGATTTTCTACTTATGAGCCTTGGGTAGTCAAACTTAATAAATTACAAGGCAACTTTTCTTCTGGACCGTAAAAAAACGGCTCTGAACGACTTTTAAATATCCAACTATTCCATAACAGCTTATGTCTGTTGCCCATAAAAATATGGTCATAAAAATCTTTATTGCTCTTGGCATTACAGAACAATACATGGAGAACCCCTAGTGCTCGCTCTTTAGTATTATTCATTAGGTTCTGACACAGACCAGTGACTGTTTCTAACTCTGTATGTGTGTATGTGTGTGTGTGTGCGTGTGCGTGTGTGTGTGTGTGTGTGTCTTTTAATAAAATATGCCCCGCTGGGCTCTGTGTTGCCAGTTTGCCAATCAGAGCATAGCCACGATATGCTAATCACACACGCAAACACACGCTGACGTAAACACACACGAGAAGAGTAACGCATACACACACACACACACACACACACACACGCACACGCACACACACACAGCAGGAGAAGGAGTGTTTTGATCTACCAGGGCCATTACAGACATTTTAAAATCCTATGAATATAAAGAAGAGAGGAAAGGGGGCGGAGGGAGGAGGAGGATGGGAGTGAGTGGAGGAAGATGAGAGAGATGGGCGAGAGAGCAGCAGAGACAGAGAGACGGCAGATGGAGGGAGGGAGGGGGGGGGGAGGGCAATAATGTTTCCTGTTCGTCTTATGTACGCAACAGTTTATTGTTCAGTTCAAGGGAAGAGAGCAGGAGAATGCATCAGAGAGATTATGTGGAAGATGGTCGATTAAAGGCCTCTTATTATTTGTTAGTCTTTTTTTTTTATTATTGCTACTTGGTGTTTTGTTACCTTATATTACAGGAGGCTGTCAGTGAGATGTGACTCAGACTGCACATCGCCTCAGATTGTGGGGTTGAGGGGGAAATGCTCGCCGCGTGATTGGCCGAAGCCTCAACAGACGAAATACGCGTCCTCTGTTATCTGATTTAAATAGACGCTCGTTTTGTGGAACGGAAACGATGGGGTGAGACATGTGCACCAGCCAGGCAGCCGGGCATGAGCTCTCACCTTTAGAGGAGGAGGGCCTTAGTGCTGTCAGTCATCCTTGTGTATGCCCTTCTCCGAGCCTATACTAGTCTGAACGACCAGGCTAGTTTACAAAGACATATTAGGGCCGTTGTAAGAATAAAAAAGAAGCACATATTCTTTAAGAAATTTTGAGAAACTACTTTGAAATTTCTGAGTTTTCCTTTCAATCTTGTATTTAATGATAATGATGACGATGATGCACAGTTTTCATGTTGTTTTTCTGACATTAGCATGTTCAGCAGCATGTAGCTGAGAGTGATTGACAGCACTAAGGCCCTCCTCCTGGCTCTGATTGGTTGCTTTTTTCAGGGAGCGGTGCATTTCTTCAGACGTAAATTGCAGCTTGATCTTGTCACAAATTACCTGCCTCATATTACACTGTCACAACACGGTGATAGTTTTAACAAATATGTAAAAAAAACATTTCTTTTTGGTAAAAGTCACATAGCGTAGCATTAACTACTTTGAAGGGTTCAGCTGCGAGGTTCAATGCATTAGCGGCTACAGAAATCAACTTAAATAACTCGTCTCACCATCTTGGCAACCTAATAATATCTTGCTAGATATTATTAGATTGTCACAAATCTAATAATATCTTGTTAGATATTATTAAATTGCCACATTCTTCTGATAGAGAATGTATGTAGCATTTTTTAATGTAAAGAGAATGAATCGTTGCTTCAACACGCAAAGTGCATTTTAAAAATTGGAAGACGGAGTGGTATAAGATCTTGTTCCACCCTTCTTCAACTATATTACGTGGATCCTAATTTTATTGACAAGACTCTCACAAGACTAGGCTGTGGTCACAAACTGCACTGGGGCCCCGATGCTCTGCAGTGACTTTTGAAACTTAGCCGTTCATGGCAATCCTTGAGGTTCTGTCAGGTGTGACTGTGTCTGTCAATCAATTTAACTGCAGAGGTCGAGCATTTTTTTTTTTTTTTTTTTTTTTTTTTTTTTGCCCACGTGTTATGAGCAGCGAAGTTTCGGCGGCTCTCAAAGACGGGCAGGTCTCAATGTTTCCAGTAGATCTTTGCTTCTCACAAAATCTTATTTCCATTGAACAGCAAGGTACAATGTCTTCTGTAGGGAAGCTTTTCTTGTGACCTTGTGGTGACAATGAATAAAATGCTGTTTTAGGACCAGGTTTTTTAAACATATGGTTCCGTCACAACACTTTAAAAGGGTCAACAAGACAAGGGGCAAGACCCATTCAAGGAACCAGCATTGGCTAAGACGGTCTTGAGGATAAAGAGAGTTTCTATTGTTGTCAGTGGAGTCATTGAGAAAACTTAGTACGCCAATTATCAGTCTGGGAAGAGTTACAAAGCCAATTACAAACTACTTAAAATCCACGATTCTGCCATGGAAACAGTAATTGAAAGGTGGAAAGAATTAAAAAACCCCAGATAACCTCCACAAGAGGAGACGTTCTCAGTTTGAGATCAGGCCATAAAAATGCTCAGAGAAAAAAAAAAAAAAAAAAAAAAAAGCTCTAGCGTAAACTCAGTTTGCCAATCCGCGTCGCGACAACATCTGACGAGCTTCAGATGAAGGATTGTTCCACTCGAGTAAGTCGGGATAACAGCTGATCAGCCACAAGATCTACCGCACAATACGAGTCGAAAAGTCCTTCGCAAATGTCTTCACATCTGAACCTAAAGGCGAACCCAGTTAAAGTTGGTATAAACGCTGTTTTATGAAGTGGAGAACCCTTATTAATGTACATAAAAAAAAAAAAAAAAAACCAGCAGTGAAAACAGCTGGAGTCAGGAGCGCAGGGGACAGGAGAGGAGAGGAGAGTGAAGGAGACTAATAGGGTGATTAGAGGGGAGGAGAGCTGCTGTTGAGAAAAAGACTTTGTGCTGGATTATTTTCCCTTCTTAGGAGCTTACAGAGAGCTAGCGGGTGTTTTACACCTCAGCTCTTAACACCCTCAAATCCCCTGATTTAAACCGCATGGAGATGCAGAGGAGACGGAGTGGAAGAAGGGCGGTCGAGGAGGACGGGGAAACGGGCCGGGAGAGGTGAAAGAGCAAGGGGAGCGCGAGAAACGACAAGACAACAGAGCAGGCGCTGTAAAGCGCTCACATGTTAGCTCCAGAAAATTAGTGGAAGTGGCAGAATAATAAGCAGGTAGGTGCTAACAAGCCGGCGAAGGTCCACGAAACATCGGCTGTCGTTTTGGCAGAGAGGAGCAGAGGAGCGCGGCTCGGCCTGCTCCGGGTCGTGTGTGTCATCTTGTGAGTGTGAGTCTGGCCCTGCTGGTGTGAAGTACAGCAGCAGCGGTTCTGGCCGCAGTGCAAACATGCTCCGCTTACCTGTGAAGTCACACGGGTCTCGCCTCACTTTGCGGCTCTGTCGTTGTCGGCGCCGGGGCCGAGGGCCAACACCGACACCGCCGATGCTGCCCGGTCCGCCGTAGGGGAGGCTGCCATAGATTTACTTTATCCTTCAGCACACTTTGTGTTGTACGTCATAAAGGGAGCAGACAGATAATAATACAGGAGAGCAAGAGGGTAAATTATATCAATGTAGACTCAAGAGACCCAAAGTACAGAACAGGCTTCCTGTCAACAGTAGATTACCTGGAGCCACATAAAGTCCTCAGATTAATTGGTATTCAGCAACTATAACCCGCAATTTTAAAGGGTTTAAAAGGCTTTGGTTGTTTTTATGGAGTATCAGAGATAAAATTAAGCATGCTAACAGTCATACACACTTGTCTTACCTTTGGGAAAAGACTGTTGGTCAAAACCTTCCGAGCGTAAACTTTTAATCAACCAGTAGCTCAATTTATGTCCATAAATTGAGCTAAATCAGCACTCAAAACAAGCAACTTGTTTTGAGTGCTTCCCTTGCACATTATGGCATTTTTGAAAGTGATGTGTTTCTGAGGTTGTTTGGAGGAATCCGTCCATCCCAGCATTGCCATCTGCTTATTGATCGGGCCATGAGGGTTTGAGGTTCCAGAGGGGAACCTACACATCTGCCTCCAAAGCAACTCTTTCCAGATAAATCTGGGGTTTCTCAAGACATAACAGGGTCAGAAGGGATTTTCACAAAGACCATACTCTTTGTTTTCAGTCTGCCTTGGGATTTACCTGGTAAACCTCCAGAGGGAGGTACCTAATAAACACTATGATCAGATGTACAAACCACCACAGCTGACACAGCAGTAGCGCCACTGTGAGGCTCCCAACAATGTCGGGAGTTGATCTCCTTACATCCAAGGCTGTGTCCATTCACCTTGTGAAGTATAATCACTTCAGCTGCTCCTACCTAGAATGGCCTATTGTTTTTATGTTCATAGAAAAAGATTGTAATTTAGACATATGTGAAAAAGAGACCCTGTCTCAAGTTTGAGACTCAAACCTCAAAAATAAAAGACTTCTGACTGGACTAAGGATGCGTTGACGCCATCCATGTTTAGTCTGCTACAACTGAACTCCCGTTGATTGCCTAAAAGGTCTGGTTCATTCAGGGAGGTGTGAATGTGTCATACAAGTCTGATGTGGACCTACAAAGTAAACTCTGGCTCTCCTAAAAACCTCGGTCTCGGTTTGGTTGAAATGAACTTTGGTTCACTGAATGCATATATAAATGCCAAGCGGACCGGAGACCGCTCCAAAACCAGGAGGAAGCAGACCAACATGCTCGGCATTCTGGGTACGTTTGACTCAAAGCAAATTGCGCAAGCTGAAAATGTAGCGAATGTTGCAATTTCGGTCCCCAATCAAGCCGAGTTTACAGGACAACCAAATGTGAAAAGACCATAAAGACGTTAGACTTGCATTTGAACAGAAGACTGCAAGGGGACGGTCGAAGGTAAGACTGGGAAGAGAGCAATGAAGATTGTGGAGGATGAGACAAAGGCACTTATGGTTGAAAGATGAGGGAAGACGCTCGGGTGGAGTAAGCAGAGTCCAGGGTGTTTGGGTTGTGATCCAGGCGGCGGTTGCCGCCGGTCAAGGCTGACTATCCAGAAGCTTATGGAGGCGATTGAGGAGGATTCCAGGAAGTAACGTGGAGGGATGCTTTCAGCAAACACACATGAAAGTAACATCTGAAAGGAAACGCAGAAGAAAGTTAGCATGACGTTATGAATGAAGTTCTGCAACAAGGAAATACACGGCGGGCTGGAGGTGAACGCCCAGGCATTGAAGAACCGCCAGCCTTCGACAGCACATCGCTCAACCCCGATGAAAAACCTGCATCTGCAGCACAGAGAGAGAGAGAAACAGACACAAACTGTGACATGATCGCTAATGAGAAACATAATGTTGAACATGTTCCAAAACTGACAAACAATTCAGTTTACCTTCTATAAGATTTTGGAATATTTATGTCCCTCAGCTGTGAAATTGCTACAAAAAGCAAGCAGTGGTCTGAAACTGAGGTAGGAAGAGACAATATGGCAATTTGTTGGTACAAAATAGAGCCATAATCATGAAAGACCCCAGCTCCCCTTGTTTCTAAAACGTAATTAACATGATTAACGACGAGGTTTTCTCCGTTCTGCAGTAAAGTTAGGGTCATCAACCGGTTGCTGAGGGGATTTATTTAGTCCTCTGATAATTACGCGTGTGCACGCAGACGCGCGCAAACACACATTCGATGCCCCGTTGGGTGATAGCCCTGGTGTTCCCCCCCCCCCCCTACTCCCCATCTTAAGAGGCGCTTTTAGAGTTAGTGCGGAGACGTCACGCTGAGAAGCCCACACAGCCAGACCACACACACACAGCGAGCACAAACACACACTCCAACAGATCCCGTCAACAGAACAAATCAAATCTGCGCCGCTTGAATTTTGCCTCCGCATTCTCACACACACACGCACACACACGCGCGCGCACACGCTTGCAGACCTGCCAATCATCCTCTTGTCTGCTCCGCACACAGCCGGTGGAGTGTGTGTGCGTCTGTTTCCTCGCGCTGCTAATTAAAACAGAGGTTCTGTGTGTCTGCATAAAGCTCCTTTCTTTCCATTAATGCAGCCCAATGTGTGCTTGTGCTCAGCTTATTCATACAAGAGGGATACTTTACCTCTCTGTGAGTGTGTGTGTGTGTGTGTGTGTGTGTGTGTGTGTGTGTGTGTGTGTGTGTGTGTGTGTGTGTGTGTGTGTGTGTGTGTGTGTGTGTGTGTGTGTGTGTGTGTGTGTGTGTGTGTGTGTGTGTGTGTGTGTGTGTGTGTGTGTGTGTTAGACAGTGAGCAGAAGGAGGTGTTCTGTTCACAATTAATCACAGCGGTGAATCTAACTCCCCTTTTTTGTTTAATTTAGATTTCATCCGGAGCACTAACTACAAATTGCGGCATCTGCATAAATAATTCAGCCGTTATTAATGTCTTCCCCTGCATTTGAATCTTTAGGAGGATCTAATTTGCAATATCGCCCCGCGTTTATGAGACGTTCGCGGCGCTAACGTGGCCGTTTCTGACCCGTGTCACTGTCTGAAATGTTGTGATCTGTAACCGTGGCAACAAGGGATTGTTTTTAAAGATCTGGGATCAGCTGATTGGCGTCTCCAAACACTTGAACTTTGACCCCGAATCCCACAGGAGTTGAGACGAAGGCTTCGTGGATGGAGTCTGTCTGTCGATCTGATCATACGGACAAAGACTTAAAAGTTAGTGCAAAAGCAAATGAGGTGGATTAGCAGTTCACAATTGGTAGCGTCATGCTATTGTGCAATATTGTGTCTGCAGTTGACTTTTTTTATGCCACATAAATCTGATTTTACATCAAAATGTCCCTAAGAGTTATTTGGTGAAAACTGGACCCAAAGTAGATAAATAAAGATGAACCGTCGTTCTGTTTCTCTTCATGCTTTTCAAATCCTGTTCATTTGCTTTAGATCCTTCTGCAAGCTTTGCTCTTTCTTTCATTTATTTTTTTTTTAAGTGGTACCACATCGTGTAGGAGGGGAGCCGGTGGCCCATACAGAGACGGCTGGTCCCTCCTGGGTCCGGTACTTGAACTTGGGAGCTTTGCATGTTCTCCCTCTGCTCTCTGTGCCTGTTTTCTGTCTAATCTGAGTGAAAGCGACCAGCGCTACAAAACGCTTAATGAAAACTGTGGTTGTAATGTGACGAAATGAAAATTGTAATACTTTTCCAAAGCACTCCGCGCTTTGTTCAAATCCGGAAATTTCACGTGAATGCACACGTGCGGAGAGCAAAAAGACGATTCTTTTACTTGCCATCTGTGGCTGCGCTGCCACGGCAGAATAATTTTTAAAAAAAATGAAGCCTGGACATGTCGGCGTTATTTCGTGCAGTAAAACCACACGAACGGAAAAAATAATTCAGAAAAACCGAAGAACAACTACTTAAAACCGCTCGTATTCGTCTTTTTTTTTTTTCTCGCTTTCTGTCTTGGCTGCGCTACGTGCAGGCCCGATGCCATAGCAACTGACTGACAACAGCCCCACGAGTTGACAGTGCAGAAATTACTTCAATTCCACCAGGACTCGGCCCTGAAAAAACACTCAAAATAATTCCCAAAGAAAGAACAGAATATTCAGTCGGTTACAGTGTTTTGCTTTCAGGATTGGTGTTTATTTTGCGATTATAAATAAATGATCATCTGAACACCTGCTGGGTTGATTAGCTCATTTCAGCACCTGCTCTTCTGATGATCTGTCAGAGAGTTGGGGTGTAGGCTGCCTTATTTTTCCCAACTGAACCGAGACACACCAAATCCCACGACACATCTCCATGTTACTTTTTCAAAGTCAGGCTAGCGTAACTGACCCTACGTTTTTCAATGACATTTTTTTCACTAACCTATGAAATGTGATACTGTTGGACTTTGTTATGTTGTTCTCATAGCTGGTTTTAGCTGATTTATCGCGTGATAAATCAGCTAAAACCAGCAGTAGCTGGGGGGCGGGGTCTTGCGCACATGACATCATCAAAGAAGGCAGACTGTAATCTCAAAAAATCCAAAACGAAATTGTTCCTCATAAATCGGGAGAATGCTTAAAATTACAGAAGAATTTGATCACTTAAGCATCCCAGATATTGTTGTGGCCTCGATCCAGCCCATGTTTAATCTGTGATTGCATTTAAAGGAACCTCTGTGGGAATCCGGGGTCTTTAAGCTTCCCCTGCAAAATGAGTGCAATCAATCCAGGGCCACACCACAGAGGATGCACGTTCAACAATTTCACACAATGGGGTAATAAGACATTGGTCTCTACCAGCTGGTTAGATCTCGTGACACTTTGAAAAACCAGAGCAGCGGCAGCGGGAACAGCAAAGGTGGTGGCCGACTCCACTGATTTCTGTTCAGATCAGATACCGAGTACAAAGCCAGATCCGTCCCCCTCTGCGGCCGGCCAACCGCAAATATCAACAAAGGCATCCTTCCCGTTTACAAAGGCATTGAGAGAAAGTCTGTGTGTGCAGCCAGAAACCTTAATTGGATGTAATAATTGTTAATAAAAAGAGAAATTCCAATATTTTTGTCTGTACAGTCGGGGTGTGCTGGCTCATTTACTGCAGAGCTATAATTCACCTCCGGCTATGATGAGCAGAGGGAGAAGAAAGGACGCCGAACGCCTTTCTGGTGGCCTTCGGTGTCCTTCTGCTACTGCAGCCTTTGAGATTCATCGAGGGCATTGATATCACTCATTTTCGATTTTGAGAATATTTGTTTTTCCCCCAGGTGGATTGAAGGTACGACAAAAGATGTTAACCAGGACAAAAAAAAGCAAGAATGAAGCTTCCAAAGCCGATTGGTCATCATCTGGGCTTTTGTTAGTCGTTTAAGATCGAAGAATCTCAGTGTTGTTCGTTTACCTTTGTCTGTAATTAAACAAAATCAAACTATTTTTGTATATTAACAAATGCAAATAATTTCTGGGGATTTTTACCCGACTGGAAAAACGTAGCCTGATTTCAAATGGTGGTAGGTCTGTTTATAAAATGTGGACAAATATTCGATTTCAGCCTCAAGTTGTGGAGAAACCAGGAGCTTTTCTGTTTGTTGCCGTCAGCAAGCTTCTGGCCCAGTTCCAGCTGGGTCTCTGTTCTCTCTTCATGGTGGAGCTCATGTCAATCTGACCGCTTCCTGACACGGACATGACTTTTATTTATGGCCTCCAAATTTTCAGAAGCGTTACGGTCGGTTAATAACATTAGCATTGATACGTGCAGTCAAATTAGGCTAATGTTGCAGCCAAATAGATCCACAGATAACTAACGATCGGCATGATGCTCATTTGCATCAGCAATATTAATTCTTAATTGCGTTTTATATTTCTCAAATTTTCCAGGTCTAAACGATTGAAAGTATCTTGTATGTACGGTGGCGTACTGTGTAGATACAAGAAAAAGGAGTGAATTCCCACCAGAAAACTCAGAAATCCTGAGATTAATCTCCAAAATCTTCTGGGGAAAAAAAAGAAGGAAATTTCAAAAGTTGAACATGTTCAACCTTCGTTAATGTTCTGAGTTTCAAGAATCAAGATCTGAGAAATTTTGGAGTGTAATTTCAAAATTTCTGAATTTTGTTTCAAGCTAATTTTTTGACTTTTCAAATTCAGAAACTGTCTTGTTTTTCCTGTAAATTTACTTCTTTTTTTTTTTTTTTTGCTATTTACATATGCATATTAAGACAATAATCCTAACATGTTGTATGTATGACTCTGACGCAACAACATCGCTTTATAACAGAACAACACTCACAGGTTGAACTTTCCCGGCAGTCAATAAAGCTTAATGGAAACTGTTGGGATCATGGTCAAAGAAAGAGGGATGACTGTTTCTAGAAATGGACGAACCAGGCGAACATTAGGCGTCCAGAACGGCACTGACCTCAACACTAATGAAAATGTATGGAATATGCTTAAAGGCCTGGTCTGCCTCATTCAGGAAAACAATGATAATGTAACATGATTGAATCAAGTCTTATTATTTAGTAACGTAATTAGCGTCAGGTTTGATCCGGCGGCGATCATCTGATCGTTCATGTCTGGAGCGGGGGCCCGTTTGCAAAGACGTCGTGACGGGAGTGAAAGTGAGCAGAAGAATTCCCGTTCAGAGCTTCTCTTCTGGGGAGAAAATAATGATGGCAAGGTCAGACCCAGAGTAATGTGCGGGTGATAGCTCTTTTCATATGCGGCTATTTAAGCTTCTGCACAGGCGGTGAGAGTGAAAAAGGAATAATCATCACTCCGTCTGTGAGGAATCTTTCCAGGGGAAGGAAACATCTTCTGAAAATGTAAAGACTTGATCAAACTACGTGTCAAGGTGAGAATTTCATGCGGGGAATAAAGTGGATTCTGCTAATACAATGTAAGCACAAAGGGAAGGTAATAACAACTAGTGGATTGGGGTTTTTTTGGGTTTTTTTCCTTCCCTCTCTTTTAAGACGGCAGCGTTGTATGTTACCTCTCAGGGAACTTTAATTTTAGCTCTGCGCCTCCTTCAGATGGATGAGTCCGGGTCTCACTAATACAGATTGAAGCGTTTAGCTTGGCTTGCTGGCTCCAGGATGTGATCCATCAGAAAACAAGGCTAATGTTTTCAGCTAACCCACTCCTGGTGCAATTATATGGTCCACTGGCATTGATCATGGCTCCTCTTCTTCAATTTTTCCTCCTCTCTTCCTCCCATGCCCCCTTTAATAGCTAAGTCGGTGTTAAATGTTTGATAAATGAGTTTTGAGACCGCTTGCCCATGGATTTATTAAAATTGTATTTAAACGAAACTCTGTCTGTGTGTGTTGGAGAGAGAGGGGGCGGGGGGTTTATTACCACACGGTGTGTGTGTGTGTCTGTTTGAAAGTCAAATAGTTTCATTACAAACTGGCTTAGCAGGAATTAGCAGAGTTTAGTCTTTGAGCCACAGTGACCACAGACTGTGAATAAATGACTGAAGCAACTACCGCTAAATCCTAAACTACAGGCTACTAGTCCTAAACTACAGGCTGCTAGTCCTAAACTACAGGCTGCTAGTCCTAAACTACAGTCTTTTAGTCCTAAATTACAGGCTATAGTCCTAAACTACCGGCTGTCAGTTC
>VMRN01000012.1:8520760-8531262 GCA_010277015.1 Poeciliopsis turrubarensis | reverse complement strand
TAAAAATAGGATTTATCGTCAACTATTCTAGTCAAGTCAGCGAACAAGTTAGACTGCAGCTGGAACTGAGTTCATGTGAAGTTTTAACTTCAAAGATAAAGATAGTAAAATCATCCGAGTTAACTACTAGCTAAGAAAGCTACTAGCTAGCAGTAGTAAAAGCTACGATGCAAGTTAGACAGCTAATTTAGTAGCTATCTAAATTAGCTACTAGCTAACTACTAGTAGCAGTAAACAGCTCCTAGCTTAAATATGAAGCCTTTAGCTGAAAATGGCTACCAATAATATGTTTCATCAAGGTCTATGTAAAATAGTAACAGATTTATAATAGCCTGTGCTTGGATGGAAATGGAAAAAAGATAATAATAATAATAATAATAAAAAAGGAAAGTGTTGTAATTTTTGCATTAATCCTGGATTTTAAATTAATTTCATGACTCCCTTTATTCATGTGCCAGCCTTCATAAATTAGAGTTTTAAAGAAGAAGCCAGCAGAAGAGAAGTGCATAAATAAATAACTAAATAAATAAATAAATCCCAGCCTCACTATATTGTCTGAACTCGAAATGACCTTCTGTTTTAACCGAGAAGAGACCAGGATCTTATTCCTCACTCTTCAAGCTCGTACTCGCCAAACAAACACGAAGTGCTCCGAGCTCCCGGCACACACACACACACGCACACGCACACACACACATGCAAGTGGAAGGCCAATTAGCACAGGGTGAAAACGCTGGGCTTATTTGAAGCAATGTTTCAATGACAATATTTAATTGGATGGTAAATCAACTCCTTATCAGCCTCTCCACAGCTTGGTGGGAGAGAGAGACAGGAGAGGAAAACCGGGAACAAGAGGAAGAGGAGCTGACAGAGAGTGGAGGAGAAGAAAAACACAAATAAGACGAGATGAGAGACTGGTGTCGAGTGGAAGAGGTAAAACTGCGTGTGCTGCATCTGTGCAAGATAACCAGGCCTGTAAACCAAAAGGGCTACTGGGGGACTTCATAATGGTCATGTACCGCAAATGTGATTAAAATTAAAGCTACACTGAATAAATGAATGATTGGATTTTCAAAAAAAAAAAAAAAAGCTCAGTTTATGATTTTTCTTTTAATTGTGCCAGAAGCATTAGTGAATTCTTTCCTTAGTTAAAAGTTTCAAATTATGTCATTACGTTGTCAGATTTTGTGATGTACATTAGTTCAATTTGAATGATGATAAATGATCAAAAACATGTGAAAACAATTGCAGCGCGGGACTTTCGAATGTAAAAAAACAAAAAAAAAGATTTTTAATGACGTTAAATTGTATGTATCGTATTTAACTTCAATGAAAAAATGTTTGGTTTTTTTGACTGATTTGTTCAATCTGTCACCGAGTCATGACTGTAAATCATGAGATGGATGATCTGTGAAAAGATCAATCTCCTTCACCTCCTCCCAGAGCTACTCTTGCCATATGGAGCAATGCATAGCTCCCACTTAAAAACAACCAATCAGAAGCAGGAGGAGGGTTTTAACATTGTCAATCAAACCAGTGAATGCGCTACTAAACGTGCTAATGGCGGAGAAACAACTTAATTACAGGAAAACAGTTTAGCTGCCATCATAACTCGGGTTACTAGTCTGTTATGTAGCAGAGCCACACGGAGGGTGATTGACAGCGCTAAGACCCGCCCCCTGACTCTGAGTGGTTTTCTAGTTAGCACTGGGAGAAGATGGTGACACTGGTGGTTTTAAAGCACCTCCTAAGCGTGTTTCGCGCCACTAATTGGACCGAACGCGCCCTTAAATGTAAATATCACTCCGGCCTCTTGAAAACAAATTTTCATCTCCCCCACGCTGCGTTAAGAAGTGGCCTGAGCGAAAACAATCGACTTCATTATGCGTCGGACGCACTGATGCAGTGGCAGCCGCAGTCATCTGTTTTTACAACCTCCTCCCTAATCCGGTGTTTCAGTGAGCACTCTCCGCCGCTCGCTCTGAGTGCCGTCTAGTGACGCGGTCACCAAGCCGCGGAAAGCTTCTCTTTCAGCTCGGAGGGCGGCCTGTAGCTTAGCATCCGGTTGCAGTGGCTGTAGTGCGACGGAGGGGAAAGTCATCCGGCCTTGGAGGAAACGGCTACGTTTGTTGGAAGACAATGAGTGGGGATCACTCTGTCTGGAGCGTGTGCTAAACTGACTTCCATGGACCCAATCTTTAGATTATCAGACGGGTTGACTCCTACATAAACATGTGGCACACGCACACACACGCACACGCACACACACGCACACACACTCTCTCTCCTCTGAGGCCATGCTTATGATCTATCAAGCATGCTGGTAATCCCAGCGACGGCGGTCACTTCAGCTCTGTAAACAGCTGAAATATGCATGATAAAAGAAGCAGATGAAACCGAATAAACGAGGAGCCCACGGACAAGAAGAAGAAGAAGAAAAATAAAAAATAAAAAAAAAATCCTTGAAGATTTTCCAAGCCGCGTTGGACTCGGCTCTGAGCCGTATAGGACTCCAGACTTCAATCACGCTGTCTGGGTGATTGGCAGTCTTCATTTGACTTTGGTATTTTTTTTTTTAAATTTATTTATTTATTTATTTATTTTTCATGACAGCAGAGCAGAGGAGGCTTTTCTGCGTTTTTTGGCCTCAGAGAGCTGCGTTAAAAGATGAAGTTGGATACTTTGTGTAATCCCGACAACAAAGTAAAACCTCCTCTTATTTTCACAGTGAGATTATCCACCGCAAAAAAAAAAAAAAAAAAAAAAAAAAAAAGAGACAGCGACGCAGAAGCGCGAGCGGATATGCTAATAGCCCTCGGAACATGTTTGCATTCGTCTGGCTCTCAGATTCGATTCTGTTTGATTCCCGTCTTTCTCTCCCTCTGCACATTATCCTCCTCTCTGCCCTCTTTTATCTCCCGTCGCTGCCAATCTCCTCGCGGAACATAATTATCTCCCAGTTATTGTAAATATGAATAGATTGCGTGTGTTTTGGGGGTGTTTTCAATCTCCCGCATTTTGTCAACCCACATGCATTCATCTCCCTCTCTTTGCACGCACAAAAAAAACAAAAACAAAAAACAAGAGATCAGGGGGGGGGGGGGTGAGCATGTTTCTTTAGTCTTAAACACATTAGTGTAATTACCTCCTAATGATATTTAATTCCCACACAAAAGGAAGCAAGACACTCCGGCGCATTTTGAAACATGAAAAGGCAGAGGGAAGAGAAAGGCAGAGGAGCGTTTCGAGAGGAATCGCATTAAATTGTGTTTGTTATGTAATTTTATAGGTGACTGTTTGCGGAGCGCGAACAGGCCCCTCGCTGATGTGACGAATTAATGTAATAAACGGAACCCATTCAGGAAACCCAAATACAGCGTCTTGTTCTTTCAGGAGGAGAGCGAGCGTTTTCCTTTTGGATGCAGACAATCAGAGCTGCATTCGGTCCACTGGGGTCAAAGTCTTGATTATATCAACGATGCAGACGTTACAAAGGAAAAGCGGTTTGAGATTCACGGCAAGGGTGCGTTCACACCAACCCTGTTTGGTCCACTTTGATCGAACGCTTAATTCGTTTTGCCTGTGAAGTCTGGTTCGGTTCGGGAGGTGTGAATGAGCAGTCGAACTCGGATGCGTATTTCATTGACATCATTTGCATATTTACCGTTTTGATCGGAACAAAGTCGACGAAACCGCGCGCAACTTACTCTGGAGTTGAGAAGGAGCTTTGGATGCGCGCGCTGTTGCGTTTCGACTGCGGGAGCCGGATCTGTCCCGATTCCGTTGTTTCCAGAACCGAGCCCAAATCTCATCGTTTGACAGTGCGGAATAAATGGATCGTGAGGTTTTTTTTTTTTTTGGTTTTTTTTTCCACGTACAGACGTGCCAAGTCGATAAAACTGCATCGAGGATACTTGATCCGAATTTGGAGTCAGCCTGATCAATCCGTCTCTGGCTACACTTAAAAAGCTTTTCTCAGTTGGAAAATATGTTTGGACAAGTTAGGTGGTACCTCTTTTCAGTTGCTATTAATAATTGCAGCCAGCCCGTTGTGGGCATATGGTGTTCAATCACCTGCCAAGTCAGGGTTTTTTTTTTTTCCTTTTTGCGTTTTGCATAAACAGCCTGTAAAAACTTAAAAAAAACACTTAAAAAAAAAAATCTACTTCTCAGGCTGTTCTTTGGCACAAACCATCTGCATCACATCTGGACGCATCTGACCCATGCTAACCGAAGCAGCAGTGTGATAGTGACTCCAGACTAAATCTCTCTGTTGAAAGAAAACCGATGTTGGCTTTATTTCCTCCTACCTAAACGGTAATCGGTGTCTGAGTGGGCTTGAAGGCTGATTTAGCCCTTTTGCTTGTCTGCTGGCTTGACCCTTTGCTCGTTGTGGATCCACGTTTGCGTGAACGCGTCTCAGATTCGCGCCGGCTGGACAATGTGATGACGCGTCTCGAGGCTCTTCCGGGTCTCTGCGTCGGTGCGCGTCCCTGGCGCGCAACGTGGGGCCGAGCGCGCGCCTGTGGGCCAGTGTGTGCGCCTGTGCTGCACGTGTGGACATCTTTTCTATCTGAGCTGCTATTTCAGAGAGAAAGGATTTCTGCCTCAGTAATTGCCTCTGCTATATCCGCTCTCCCCCTCGCTCGTTTTTCTTTGGTATCTATTTTCTCTCAGAAATGTGTCCCTTTTTCCTCCCCCAGACTTGCGCCGCGGCTCTCGGCCGTCTCTCGCTCCTCTTTTGTGCTCTCCCTATCTTACGGCCCTTGAAATTAACCGCGGTCTCGCAGTAACCTCGATTAAGGGAACCTGCGCGCCACCCGCCCGTTCACCATGTGAAAGTCACCTGTCCATTAGGTCCATTAAAAGCTGGTTGGCATTCACTGAGCTCCGGGTTCTCTCGCCGCGCCGAGCGGCCCGGTTCCTGACAATGATACACTCAGGATCGACGACACAAAGCGTCGGCGTTGCACTCCGGCGAACCGGAGCGCAACGGGGTTTGAGGACGGATGGTTGAGGAGAACGATGAACAGAATGACAGATAAAGAACCAAAAAAAAAAAGCCTGAACTCGCCTGTGTTTCCATTTTTCTGTGTCAAGTCCAGAACTGTAACTGAAGAAGATATTAGAACATTCAAAATACATATTTTTGTCACACTTTGGTTTTGTGCGAGAGGTTTTATTTGTATATCAAATCAAAGGCCAAAAGGTGGAGGAGTTGACTGTCTTTGTTCTGTGGTGTCTCTGATGACCAGATAGTGAGGTTAACGCAACAAGAATGGCAAATTACAAAGGTTGACAACATTTCCAAAGTGAACAATGTCTGTCAGACAAAAGATCAAAAAGATAAAACAGTGCACAAATATTTCTGTTATGCAAATATTCTCCCCTGTGACCTAAAGAAACTGCGGTCTGTCTTTGACGCATCTCGACTTCCTCTGATTTTGTTTGGAATCTGTCGTTAAACTGAAAATAGCTGCATTTAAGTCTTCTTCGCCCAGCAACAACCTCAGCACTGAAGAGTGGTGTTGCCAGTGCAATCTGGTCGCACTTACATAAGGCGCGGCGAGTGATTGGGAAAAGCTCAATCGAGGATTGTGCTACTTCCTTTTCCTTTGGTCACAATAATAGTGACGGTTCAAAACAGTTTATTTCTTGTTTTAAAGGGTCCCGTCTGGTTGAGCCTTTCTGGATTCAAAGACTGACTCGTTTTTCCTGCGTTTTTATGCTTTATCCACTCAACAAAATGAAGAACACGCTTACTCACTGCTGTAAGGGATTGTTGTTCTGCGATGACTCAGAATTATGGTCTTGAGTCGTAAGCATACCCCCCGTGATCTTGGGGAAAAGTGTAGATGTTGAAGAAGAAGTGGCCCGAGGACACGCCCCTGAGGAACCCCTCGAAATCTTTTCTAATCTACAAACCTGACGCATCACTAAAATCAAACACAGCGCAACAGCAGACTTGTAACTAGTAAGTAACAATTGCTAATTGTTAGCAAGGTTTATTGGTTAAAACAGATTGCCGATTGCTGTCTGAGGTTTTCTGCCGGAAGAAAACGTCTCCGTCCAGCGCCTGTGACTTCAGGTCTGCGTGATTAATCTGCTGAAGCAGAATAACGGCTCCTGTCCAGAAAACATACAGATGGGTTTTCGTTCTGTGAGCTCAAGCAGGCGCAAAACCCCGGCCTGCAGGGCCTTTTGTTGTTTCAGCAGGCTGTGATTTAAGGCCGAACATGATGTCACCCCCATCATCACGGCGGCTAAATTGCCCCTCCGTTCTCGCCGGCGCTGTTGGTAATGGCGCGTGACGGAGGTTATGTTGCCGTAGACTGAGGCAGGTTCTGACTTCCCGCTCGCCACGCCGCCGTCTTTCCTTCGTGTCGTTGGACCAGGATCCAAGACAAGGATCTGACCCGGAGAGGCTGCATGTGTTTGCAGTTACTTTTAGAAAAAAAAAAAAAAAGTTTTTTGGGGAATTGATCTCTGTGCAATTGAGATGATTCTTATGTATTTTCCACAGTGTTATCGCACAAGATCACGGGTCCCTCGGCTGCAGTGATGGCTTGTTTTGGACTGAATAGAAAAGCAGCTTGGTGCTGGGCTGGAGCGGCAGAAATGAACTGAGTTTGAACTAAGACAGCAAAGGCTTCCAGCAGAGCAGATGTTAATATTTCACAGGGTCCATAAATACGAACCGGGCCTCGCAGAAGTTTTAACGTCATTTGATCTTCGCCGTTTTTTTCTGACAGTCAACAGACTGGAGCTCAGTCTGATTGGAGAGCATCTGTCAAGCGTCGACACAGGTTCTCAACTGAATTTAGGTCTGGACTTTGACTACGCCGCTCTAAAAGTATTAATGTGGTTTGAATGTGACCATTCATTTCTAGCGCTGCTGAGGTTTATAGTGCTGAAAAGCGAACACTTATCCTAGTCTGAGGTCTGCCAGGGCTGCCCAGATTTTTTTTTTTTGTTTCTTTTGATTGTTTTCATAATTTTTCCCTCCACTTCACAATAATGCACCATTTTATGTTGGTCTATTATACTCGATTCCAATAAAGTGCTTCACAGTTTGTGGTCGTAATGCTATAGACTGTGAAAGTTTAAAGGGAACCTATTTTGCCAAAATCACATTTTGTACATTTGTCCTGATCTACTACCTCTAAAAACACCTCAAGATGTTTTTTTTTGTTTTGTTTTGTTTTTTGGTAATAGGTGAATAAGTCACACCTTCCTGGCACTGCGTCGTCACCTAGCAACCCAAGCAGAGCCGTACAATGGCTGCTGGAAAAAGACAAGCGTTTTGTTTCTGACTTGCTGCATTCTTGCTGGTTGTGCAGGAGCCTCTACTTCTGCTTTTCAAAGATGCACAGCTGTATGTTTGTAGCCATTCTCGCAGATAATTTAGATTTGAAGTGACGAGATGCCCTGAAACAACTCATTCTGAATGCAGCTCAGAGTAGACAGACCTGAAAAATGATGTCAAAAAAAAAAAAAAAATGTAATGAACGTGTTTTGTATAACCCGTCCAAGGACACGTAGTAGGTCACCTGTGAGGAATATTAATGCTGCTGTCAGACGCTCCCACAACTTAACCCTTCAGCAGTCTGTTGTTAACATGTACGGTTCTCAGACGTCGTTTGTCTTGATTTACGCCTGAGGATGCCGTCGTGCTTTCATGATCAGACGGGCTCTTTGGACATGGCCGCCATGTTTACACAGATTAACAGCCCGCAGCCGGTGAACTGGTTAATCAGACCACTGACACAGACTCCCTCTCTGTCTCCCAATCGAACCCCAGGCTGGCCTTCCGCTCGTCAAGCTAAAAGTGTCCTGCGGTTTGCATGACACTGCGGGGCCAAGCCGCAGTCATTTCTAAATCTGAATAATTGAAATGCTCCTTTACATATATATATATACACAAATCCTTACTGCTTCGCTAACCCTGGTTTAAAGACCTAATTGCAGTGAGCGTGCTCCGTCCGTGTGTCTGGGCCGTGCTCGTTAATTCAGGGCAGCACAGCGAGCGGACCGGACGGCTCTACATGAACACGCAGGAATTTACGAACGCCTCGACCTCGGCTGAACCGCTCAGGGTGGAGCGACTGGAAGTTGCCGTTGGCTGGAGCTTTTGGATTTCTCCACATGTTGAAGTGATAAACAAGCGTAATAAAAAAAAAAAAAAAAAAAAAAGAAAACTTCTCTTGGAATTTGATGACTATTTATGGCATGTGTGTTTTTATAAACCGGTCCAGATAAAAACACAGCAAGAAAACGTCAATAAACACGGCAGCGGCTGCGTAGCATTGAAACCAGTTGCATAATTTTAGTAGTCCCACTACAGAACCCCCCAAGAAGGGGGAACTTCTTGTTTTCAGCTTGACATTTCAATGGTTTTCAGGTGGTCTCTGCACGCATGAACGGACCTCACCGGCTCAAAAGACTGGCAGCTGTGTCCACATGTTGCTTTGTTCACGCTCTGGCCACCTTTCAGTGGCTTTATGGGAGAGCTGGGTGGAAAATCTCTGTAGGAAACGCAGGAGTTTACCGCTTCGTTTGCAACATCTCGGGAAAATTGCAGAGCTGCAGAATATGGCTGGAAACAGCAACCACAGCTGAATTATCAGCGCTCTGCCTTTCAACTGGTAGAGCCTGTCACGGCTCTACCAGTGGTCAATGCTTGACTATTGCACGGTGAACCATTGACCACATAATAGCGCAAATTGGAATTACGAAAAAAAAAAAATTAACTCAATGGAAAGACGACAATTTCGAAAACAGGATGTTAGGAACTGCAGAAACGACAAAGAAGACGACAGGAAGTGGGTCGGGGGATAATGACGCGGGATGTTTTTTAACGACTCAACATGTAAACAAATGTTTTCACGCGTGATTTCGATTGTGTTTTTTCTTCAATGTAGACGCCTCGACTGTGAAGATGTGCGGAATGCAGACTTGGGTTTTGCAGACGTTTATAATGCAAACACAGCAACTCAGAAATAGATGTGAAGGCTCCAGCCCCTTCTCTATTGACCATAGAAATTGGAATTATGAAAATAAGTCAGCTTGACAGACACACGTCATTTTTGGAGAAACAGAAGTCATCGAGCTCGTTCTTCTTTATCATGCGATCGGTTTGAGACACGACTCGCCAAACCTGGAACGTTCTGACATTTGGTCAAAACCTGAGCCTGATGCGTTGTGAGCGGACCTGTCTTCTCCCAGTGTTGTTTCTCCTTTTGATCGTTCTGTTTTCAGTGCAAAACTGCCATTACCATTTGTTAAAGTCAGGCTTTCTGTCTTTGTTTTCCTCCAGGTCAATCTGCCAAACGACTCCAGCTGCGTTGAAGAGATTTTGCGGGTATGTTCCCTGGACACACACACGCACACACACAGCCTCTCTCCTATACACGCAGGGTAATTGTGCTGATTATCAGCTGTTTTCTGTTTGCTCTGAAAGACTTTGGTTCTTCTCCAGAGAATTTGATCGTAGGAAGAAATGACAGAATGAAGCGAGAGAATGAGAAACAGAAGGGCTGCAACACAAAGGATGGGGAAAAGAGATACTTTGGCTCAGGTCCATGA
Source organism: Poeciliopsis turrubarensis (assembly GCA_010277015.1). NCBI lineage: Eukaryota > Metazoa > Chordata > Actinopteri > Cyprinodontiformes > Poeciliidae > Poeciliopsis > Poeciliopsis turrubarensis. Next base: position 8,521,677 of record VMRN01000012.1, on the reverse strand, counting down.
TTATAGATTTTTTTTGTTCCTTGTTAGATGATGTCAGGCAGAAATCTTTTCCATAATTTTTCCCTCCATCCGTGTTTATCAGAATTTCTCCAAACAACTCGTTTTTTTTCCCCTCCTGTCTTCCTCTTGTGCTCTGAGTGATGTCAAAACAGATGTTTTCCCCGACAGCCTTCCCCTCCTCCGTCAGCTGTCCCGTCGACCAGGACGCGTTCGGACGGCTCAGTTAGCTCCTAAACCTCCGCCTCGGCTGTGGAGTCGCTTTTCCTCCTCTTCCTGTCTGTCTCCCTCCGTTCCTTCCTCCCTGCCCTCTGTCGTCTGCCGCCCTCTCCCTTTCACAAATCAATATGCCGGTCAACAGGCTTTGTGACAGACTATCTGCTGCGAAGCGCATGAAAGGCCTCTGTCAATAACATCGGTGCGCCATTGAATCCGGCCTGTGATGTTTGGTCGTGTCAAGTGGAAAGATCAGGGCGTTCAGAATGCGAGGCGGGCTGAATCGGCCTGCAGCCCGTCAGGGAGACATGGCCGATTCATATGCGGGGTATTGAAGTCTAACAGCGAGGCGGTAAAGACGTGTAAAGCAAAACATGGCGCAGCGTTTGCTTTACCGACTGCCAGAACCGATGGCTTTGTCAGTCTGTTAAAGTGACGGTTCTGTTCTGCCTAAATAAAAGCCCAAGTGGTCGTGGTGGCTGTGTGTCCCGCTGTCACGACTCTTCATGTCGGGCTGCGTGCGCTGGGGCTGAACAGACTGTTCTCAGAGCATCGACTGTTTGCTCTGCTGAGACACTGCGGTGACCCCAGAAGGGTCAACGGAATGCAAATTCCACAAGGCAACAATAGAAAACCACAAGCCAACAATAGAAAACCACAATGCAAGAATAGAAAACCACAACGCAACAATAGAAAACCACAAG
>VMRN01000012.1:8423258-8510456 GCA_010277015.1 Poeciliopsis turrubarensis | reverse complement strand
GTGTGTGTGTGTGTGCGTGTGTGTGCGTGTGTGTGTGTGTGTGTGAAACACTGCAGCAACTCCCTGGTCCACATACAGACCTGAACCTGCGAGCTAACGAGCAGACGATGCTAATAGTGAGGTTGTGTTGGATTAAAAGCACGCGCAAAATTAATAACGCAAGTGGTGTTGGGACTTTTCAGGGTCACCGATTGATCGCATTTTAATCAAAAACCTTGACGACAAAAGAGGCGACGTTTTCTCTTTTAAAAGCGTTTTTTTTTTTTGCCGCTAAGTTACTGAATAAACAGACACGTTTATATGGCTTTACATCTGTTGTTTGGGTAAATCAAAAACTACTTTCCAAATATGGACTGTCAGCGACTTTGGCAACTTTGGCTTCCTTTTTATTTATTTATTGAATTTTTGTGACAAAACAAATGACACAACGTAAACAAAAAGAAATATCAAAGGAACAAATTAATAATTAAGGCTGAGCCATCTGCATCGCTCATAGTGATTCAGAAACTTCGTCAACATGACCGGGTTTCTTCAAAGCGTTAGCTTGCTTTGGTGACGTTAGCGACGTCAGCCGCCTGGGTCAGCTTAGCATCGGGGACATCTCAATGCTACATGGTTAGCATCGGGATGCTATTTTAGAGCTGAATAGCTTCAGGTGGAAGCTAACTCCTTTTAGCACAACTTCAACATAACCGGAGCCTTTTCCAAAGTACGATCAGAAAACGTTTTTGAAGTAAAAATGAAGCAAGAGCAGCTTTGTCGTCCATCGCTGTTGTCTGCGGAGGTCGTCCGTGCATCAGATTTACGGGCGTACCAGAAACACGCAAACAGAAAGGTTCCGTCTCTGGATTTTTACCTAAAATAAAAGACAACCAGATTAATTGCGCTAAAATGTTCAACACGTAAAAACCTATGAACTTAGTTGAAATGAACGCGTTACAGTCTCAGCCCAAAGTGGAAGTAAGTGGGGCGTCCAGGTGAAAAACAATCCTCGTTGTCTCGCTGTTCACTGAAACCTTAACATCTGGTAGGATTTTCCTTCATCCTTCCGCCCCAACATGAGTCACCGGCACCGTTTCAGCGATGTAATCCATCCGTTTACTGGAAACAGTCTTCAAAGGGAACAACAGGTGAGGCAGACTGTCATGGCTGCAGTAACCCATCTGCCCCTGTGTGTGTGTGTGTGTGTGCGTGTGTGTGTGCAGGATGCTGGAGGATGACCTGAAGATCAGCAGTGATGAAGATGAAGCTGAACAGCAGGTGAGGCCGCTCTGTAGTTTATCTTCCGGTTTTGTCGCTATTATTCACGTTAGCATTGTGATAACAATTAGGATAAACATTATTTATTGCTTCTTTATTAGGTAACTGTATGACTGTGACTGTGTGTCACAGCGATAACAGGTCGAAGTGAATTCTGCTGCGGTTCAAATGCATGTGTGAACACAAGAAAGCGGACTACAGCGCAGGGCATTCTGGGTAAATACAACCAATACAAAAGTGTGTATCCAGCAGCCGTGGGGAGAAATGGATCATGATGTTTTGCCAAAGACAAAAGAGCAATCCTACAACAGCTGAAATCTGATGCTGCTCCATCTTTGTTTTCATTTTGTGAAGCAGGAAGTTGAGCTCAGCGGCGTCTTCACGTGCTTTCATGTTGTTTCCTTCAATGGTTCTTGATGCAGCGCCACCACAGGCGAGGAGGGGAACGAGTTTTTAAACTGGTTTTATATGGTTTGACACAGTTCAGTGTGAAAGAGAGTCACAGCAGCTGAAAGTGGAAGAAATATTGCAACTTTTGTTCCCGACTGAACCGAATCTACCAGAAAGCCAGATGTTAAAGCTCCTTTTAAAACCCCAACAGTTCAGGAGGTACTAACACCGTATTCAACGAGACGTCAGGTAAATACCGTTTAAAGATGGCAATAAACACACTTTCCTAATTATCTACTTTTTTTTTTTCTGATGAATCGGAATTAGAATATTTCAAATCAGCCCCATCCACAGCTTGAAGACACTGTTAGGAGTCCGGGGTCGAACGGCTGCTCTGCTGCTAACTAAAGTCAACATGTAGAGCTGGAGGAAGCGGCCCTGATGCCATCCGAACACGCAACCTCTCTGATCCGGAGTCGGACACATCACTGCAGCGCCGCGAGGTCGGCAGACGCTCACATCCTTTTCCTCGGCTCCCAGCAAAGCCAGGAATCCGTCGGAGACCTTTTCTTCTTTTTTATTTTTTTAATGAGATCAAACTAGCTGCTGCTGCTGCTGAGATCTCCGAACACGGCAATCTTCAAATGTCATGTTTGTTTATTGCGCCTGTGCTCTCCAAATCGAATTACAGAAGCATTTCAAGGATCATCGATAAAAGTGCGACTAATTAGGAGTGTCACAGAAAAGTCTGGGTTCCTAAATGAATGGGAAATCTGGAGGACGGCCGTCATGGCGGCAGACACAAAACTCTCCCAGGAGTTTTTTTCTCTTTTCTTTTCTTTTTTTTTTTGCTCCTTTTTGTGGTTGTTTAGCAACAGGATCACCAGAATGCAAGTCTGTTTGCACACCAGCTCCAGGAAGGAAACATATAAAGCGCTCGTTATTGTCCGACATGCATGAAGTCGTTTGACGATAACTGAGTCACCACTTTCCACACTTTTTGATCAGGTGGTTAACTCTACGTGTCAAATCATGCAAATGAAAATCATTGCTGTCGTTTTAGTCCGTTTTGTAATCAATTGATTCGTTGCTTATGGCGACAGGCCTGATTGTGTCTAAAACTACTACGGAGGCTGGCATCATTTCTGCTCCACTTCTGACCAGCACACAGACGACTGGCAGCTTGTCCCTGTGTAAAACATAGCAGCAGTGAACGGAAGTAGCTAAAAGTCTCACTTTTTCACACTCCATCTGCCATCTTTATTTGTGGCGTAACTTCAGTACCGTAATTTTAACAGAAGTTTTGGGTTTTGGAAAAAGGCCCAAACTTTATAACGTGTCTGAATCTGGAAGAGTGTTTCCTGTCCACTTAACACTTTGTCGTGTTTTATCCCATTTTTCCCCCTCCTAGAAGCTGCGACGTCATCGTGTTCGGCCCGTGTCCGCTGAATCAGGAATCCAGAGTTTACCGCTGCGGGTCACGTTGAACATGAACGGCGCTGTTGTCCTGTTTTCATTGTTTGGGTTTTGTCCCCCGTATGAAAATTGGCAGTGTGGCCTTCTCTTTGCTAATCACTGTCATCACGCGCTAATGATGCCAGAGACGAGTTCAAAGCAGTCAGTGGGGTCCGTGCCTCGGTTCCCTCCCCCGCCGCGCAGACGGATATCGGCGCTCATCAAAGCGTCCGCCAGATATTCTCCGTTAATGAAAAGATACGGATTCCTCTCATCCCCTCTTTAACTCCCCGTTTGATTACATAATTACGACCGGGGTAAGACATAATAATTATAAACGATGGCAGGTCATTTATAGTGGTTTTAGTTGTTGTAATTATGCCGAAATGAGATCTTTTAATCACAGATATTTAGTGTGCATTCAGAAGCGCGCCCCGCCGCTGAATTATTCCTGGCGTGGCGAGGAGACGGGATGAGAAAGGAAGCCGTTATTAATTTATCGTCTCCATGCATATATTCATTTATTTTCGCTGTCTTTAGAGGCACTGTGAGTTCTTCGCCGGTTAAACATGTACTTTATTCGAGCAATATTAAATGTCAGTGTTAATAATGTAAACTTCTCGTCGCCGTGCTCCAGTCAGGCACGTTTTGTCCCCGACGCCGATCTGGGTCACTTCAGAACAGGCGGCTTGAGATGCTGACAAAGTCCACGTCTGATACGTCGTTGAGATCAATGCCAGGGACAAAGTGCTCCGAACGGGCACATTGAATTTCGCCATTACACAGACAATATGAATACTGTGAATCTGTTCTATTTACCTCCATTACCAGTGACGTCGCTTAGGCGGCTAAAGCATCTATTTAAGTCATTATTTATCATTTCTTTGGACAGAAACGTAACAAAAACCACTTTGTATAACCAAAATAACAGTTGTTTAGCTGCTTCCTGTTTTAGGTCAATCAGGATTAACAAAATTATTCATCTTTTTCAGAAAGTTTAGCTTTTTCTTTTTATTTCTCAACCAGAAGAAGTAAAGTAGTTTTACTTTTTTTTTTTTTGTTTGTTTGTTTTCTTTTCGCCGCTAATCTCTGATGAAGACAGGCACAGGGGACAGTTCTGGTAAGAGGAGCGCGACGTGTGGACGAAAGCGGAAAGGAAAGGGGAAGGGAAAGGAAAGATGGCAGCGACGGAGATCTCCAGATAAAGACAGACGACAGGAAAGCAGCAGGCTGAACGGCGGCGAAGACGAGAAGCGCGGGATGAATCCAGCGGCATTTATCTGCGGACGCCGCTAACAGGCTTATAGCAAATGAGTGCACGGCGTATTATCAAGCCTTTATAGCCCCAAGTAAAAACATAAGAAAAAAAGAAACACATTGGTAATCAAACACATGGACGGCCGTGTTTTACACACATGCACCCACAGAGACGCGCATGCAGCCGTGTGAGGCTCCACTCCCAAGAATTTATGGCAGCAAACACATAAACACACTCTGACAGTGTGTCCCTCACACACACACACACACACGCACACACACACACACACACACACTATCATTAGTATGCTGTGGCAGAGTGCGGTGAGGGCAGCAGAGGAGGATGATGAATATGTTTTTGGCAAAGAGCAAAAGAGACGGAGGAGAGGAGGGAATTGGAAGACGGCGCGCAGGAAGGAGAGATGGAGGAGAGAGGGAGAAGGTGCGGCGACGGGAAGCGGAAAGCGGCGCCTAATGACTACAGAAACTGACAGGAAACAACAGGCCAATTTCCCGGCGCGGGGCCGTCCTTTGTCCCCGGCCGATCCCCGCGGTCCGAGCTAAGTCGGGCTCAAAAGGTTCCGTCTCCATGCGAACACGTCCGACTCCCCCGAATTTGAGCGAGGTCGAGTTTGTCGAGTAAAAAAAAAAAAAAAAAAAAGAATGAGATCAAAAAATAAAATACAAGGGGGTATTCTGAGGTGTTCTCGTATTTCTTTTTTCTTTTGCAGTGTGTGTGCTGGTTGCCTGACATGTAACATTCAGCAGGAGAGCTAGTCGGAGGAGAGTTTGCTTCGGTAAAGTGTCAGGTGAAGGAAGGGTGGTAGAAACATCCGGCGAACTCCAGCTGGTCGGCTCATCTCAGGCTATTTCTATAAATACTACAGTGAGAATCACCTGGTGGCACTTTGCAGAGGACGGTCCAGTTCAGTCGAATCTGCTCAGTTTTGGTTCCGGTGCGGAACGAGTGATACGACCGGAAGCGGGGGCTAACAGAGACCGTCCGATCGGAGAAACTCCTCGCTCAGCAGAATCTGATCCTGGTGAGAATCACAGATTGTATTTGAAGCCCTGAGCGGATCTGAAGTTCCTGCATCGGGACGATGAGCGGATGACGTCGTACGCGTTGCTCTGGAGAATACCGGGACTTGTAAGCCACGCCCCTTTTGGTTCCGCCGTCAACTGCGCGCTCTGAATACTCACAGGACCCATCTTTGGAAGTATGGACCATACAAAGACCACATGGGAACATTTTCAAATGTTTGGGCCACCGATGGATGGATGAGATGTGAAATAGTCCTTATAGCTTCGTTAGCTAGCTGCTGTTATCCTCACAGTGCTTAGAGGTAATCCGTATCTGGCTTGCGACAGGCTGGCGGTCTGTCCAGGGTGACCCCCGCCTCTCGCCCCAAACGTTAGCCGGAGAAGCACCAGCACGTCCCGACCCCAATAGGGACAAGGGTGGACAGAAAATGGATGGCTGGATGAATTGTCTGTGGCTTTGCGACCTTTCTTCCTAGCTCAACCTTGCCACAAAAGAAACAGCATGTGACTTTTTTTTTTATCTATTTGTTAAAACCGTCACTTCGCCCTGACAGATCAGCGAGGAAACGATCAGTCTCCTGCACCTCCTTTTGAAGAAACGTTATCACTTTGGACCAGAAACAACCATTCAGAACCAGGGGGAGGGCCTTATCGCTGTCAATCAACACATGCTGCTAGATGTGCTTATGCTAGATGTGCTTATGGTGGAGAAGCAACATGCCATTGCAGGAAAACCGTTTATCCGTCGTCATCTTTTAAATGATGATTTAAATGGCTAACCTGCCACTCTACAGAGCTCTGCTAACGAGCTAACGTTGGAGCCAGGTGTGCCGAAGCAGAGAGACATCTGAAAGTTACAAGACTCCTGACCTTGAGGACCGGAGTTTGAGACCTCCGCCTTAAAGATCTGCTGCTGCCGTCATGGTACCTGACGCCAAGAGCCCAAGCCGTAACCCGGTCAGCGTCGAAACTGCAAGCAACAAACCACCGGCAGCGTTCAGTGCAACGAATCACATCAAATCCGGATAGCTGCCGCTGAAAATGTCCCTAAACGTGGCGATTTCCTAAAGCGAAGATTCGGTCGCTGTTGTACTTTCAGCCGGGGAGCAAGAGTTGCATCAGGAGAACAGATTTCACACTCGGTGTTCAGGTGTTGGCGCCGCTTTGTGGAGTCTCTCGTGCTGAAACAAACCGCGAGGACAAGCACCGAATTTATTGTCTGGTTTCTGTTTAAGACGTTGTGGGCGTCTTGTTAAGTCCTCACCGCCAGGCCTGCTGTGAAACGCCGGGACGTCTGGCACCCACATAAAAATAGGGAATCGTATACGTCCCGCTGCTCTTTAAGCTCTCTCTTAGCTTTTGCTCTGTTTTCTTCTCCCCTTCCTTTTTGTCGGGAGCAACACTTCCAGCCGGCGGAGACTCCACGTCTGGACGCCGGCCGGGTTGTGCTTTATTTAAATCCGAGCCAAGCCACCAGCCGGGTTAATATATTCACACATAGATCTTCCCTCAAGTCTCCAAAAGGCAAAGATCTCAGGAGGTTTTGTTGTTGTAGCCTGCAGCTCTGCATCGATCTCCCAGAAACTTCACTGGCTCAGTTAATCACCTTATTCCTAGAGAGGGCAGAAAACAACAAACCGGAAAGGAGAAAATGTCCCTTTTTAGGCCCGAGCAGCTAAGCGCTGCGAAGGCCTATTGTTTCTGTATTGTTTCTTATTATTACGATTCTCCCTCCAAATTAATTGGCTTTTTGGGGGCCTTATCATATTCAAAAACTCACCAAACTTGGCGGAAGCATAAAGGGAGTTTAAAAATTTTGATTTTTAAGGTCAACACAAAAATCACACAAGAAATGGCTCTACAGCGCCACCTAGAAATTTTCAAAGGACCCTTTCCTATTCACTTACTTCATCGTAGAGACATGAAATTTGGTACACTTGTAGAGCTCCCCAAGACGCTCAAAATTTACAATTAATGTCATAGTGCAAGTATCACAGGAAGTCGGCCATTTTGGATTGAAGCTCCGATTTTGACCCCGTTTTTGCCGTTTACAGCCTTCGCATTTGATCGAACTCCTCCTAGGGATTTCGATTGATCGGCTTCAAACTCGGTCAGTCTGTTCACAAGGCATGTCCCGTCTAAAGTTATCCAAACGGTGAGTTTTTGAGTTTGCTGAAGGGGGCTTAGCAGGGGTCAAAGTTCAGCGACTCGCCATAAAAAAATAAACTGTTATATCTCCGACACAGAAAATCACAGAGGCACCAAAGTTACTGTGATTGATCATCATCGGGTCTCCTACAATATCCTATGGTCGAATGATGACATCACTTAGGCCACGCCCCCTAAGAACAGGAAATGTAATGTTTTACTGTGAACTGTCGCTATCTGACCCCTTTGACCTCATCAACATGAAACTGTGCCCAGAGACATAAGACATGTTGGTGTGTGGAGGATTCCAACCCCGACCAGCTTCGATGAAGCAGGTGGCCGTGGCGGCGTGGCGAAGTGACCTGTAACGCCATTGCCATACGTTTGGCTCTCAATTCCACAGTTTCGGGCCCAGCTGCTCCAAACTCTCTAGGATGGATCCTCATCCACTCCCCGACAGAAATCTATCACAACATTTGGTGGGCGTGGCCTAATTTTTCTATAGCGCCCCCTAGAAAACTTTAAATGATCAGCCCCCAGCCATGCTTTAACCTACAATTACGAAACTCGGTACACATGTGTATCTTTTTAGGACGTACAAAAAAGTCTCTTGGAGCCATGGTCTAAACCCCACAGGAAGTCAGACATTTCAGATTGAAGTTCGGATTTTGACCCCATTTTTGCCGTTTACAGCCTTTGCATTTGATCGAACTCCTCCTAGGGATTTCGATTGATCGGCTTTAAACTCGGTCAGTCTGTTCACAAGGCATGTCCAATTTAAAGTTATCAAAACGGTGAGTGTTTGAGACTGCTGAAGGGGGGTTTCCAGGGGTCAAAGTTCACCCATTCGCCATAAAAAAATAAACTGTTATATCTCCTACACAAAAACTCACAGAGGCACCAACGTTTCAGTGATTGATCATCATCGGGTGTCCTACAATACCCAATGGTTGAATGATGACATCACTTAGGCCACGCCCCCTGAGAACAGGAAGTGTCATATTTTACTGTGAACAGTCGCTATCTGACCCCTTTGACCTCATCAACTTGAAACTGTACCCAGAGACAGAAGACATGTTGGTGTGTTGAGGATTCCAACCCCGACCAGCTCCGATGGAGCAGGTGGGCGTGGCGGCGTGGCGAACTTTGATGATTCGCCATCAAACATCAAGATTGAAGAACTTCCAAATGCAAGATTACAGCTGCATAAGACTTCCCATGTCTTTCTGCAGAACAGTCTTGAACACATTTACATGGCCACTTGATGAAATCACCTTAGCCCACCAAAACTGTAACACCAAAGCAGCCCATGAAATATAGGTTATGTTATGCAGGTTAACATATTAATTATTTAAATAAACATTATTATAAGTTTTCGATTTTTTTTTATAATTTTGTTTTGTGGGTTACAGGACAAACATTCATTGATTTTGGTTAGAAATTATACAAAGGACTTCATTCATCAGCAGTGACTGTTTAGAAACCATTTCCCACATTCGCCACTTGGGGTCAGTGTTACTCCACCAATGAAACAACGCACTTTTGGCACACGGATAAATATGATGAATAACTATACTAGTATTACGCCAGTAGGTGTCAGTCTTACTCCACCAATGACAAACAGATCGACGGACGAAACTACGTGAAAACTTTGCGAGAGTGTCTGCCGTGAAATTTCCAAAAGGATAGCGGTTACATATAACCTGAAATGTTATATGTAAGCCCTCAGATAATTTTTGTTAGCTTAAAACACGGAGAAAAATGTAGCGTTTTGTTAATGACTGATATTTACTACGGCACGAAATGCATCAATTTCACTCGTCTCTGCCTTACTGGTCAGTCAAGGGCAAAAACAAATTTAAGCAATTTGATTGGTTGTGATGGAAAGGAACAGCTGCAGGACAGTATGCAAGATGGCAGCCGGCCCGGCTGTTATTTATTTTTTTCTTTTTTACTAACCACTTGGAGCTACTAACTTTTCCTGAACATTTTGCACGGACCACAGAACCGGACCACGCTCAACGTTTTGCTTGGGTTTTGGAGCTGGAGACCCGAACCACGCTCGTGAGCCGGAACGGACTGTTGAAGCTGAGGTGGAGCAGTTTTATTACCGTTCGTTTATGTTGGCTTAAAAACACGCACTAAATGTAGCGTTTTGTTAATAACTGTTATTTACTACTGCAAGTAAATGCATCTATATAACTTGTCCCTATCTTACTGGTCAGTCAAGCTTGCAGAAGCAAGCTGCTACGTACGAGGTTCGGCGTATTACGCTGTGGATTTTTGCTTTTTGCTAACCATTTGGAGCTGCTAACTTTTCCTGAACATTTTGCACGGATTTTGGAGCCACAGAACCGGACCACGCTCAACGTTTTGCTTGGGTTTTGGAGCTGCAGACCCGAACCACGCTCGTGAGCTGGAACGGACTGTTGAAGCGGAGTTGGAGTAGTTTTATTGCCGTTCGTTTAAAAACTGGTAACTCGCGGTGCGGTGAGTAACGATTTCCTCGTGCGGGTTCTGGGAGCCATGTTTTGGATCAGCTGTTCGGAAGACGATGCTAAACGAGTTGTCTGCAACGTTTTCAAAGCTAACTGAGCGCTTTACTGTTTAAAGAGACTGAATAGTGTATTTGATACATCCAGTTTCATACATTTCATCCTTGTTTGTTGTTATGTATAGGACCTGTTTAAAGGCTTGTTTAAAAGAGATCTGAGAAAATGCTAAGTATCTTATTACCAATCCATTGGGGTTATAATATTTAGTTGTAGCGCTTCCCGTGATTAATACGTAATTAATGGCTGGGATTCAGCCTATGCTATTGTTCCAATGTGGTGACAGTTAACTGTGCTCTGTTAATGTGCTTTGCCCTTGGTTTATTACTGACCAGTACGGTTTATTAAACTGGAACATCTTCAACTTTACAATTTTCCTCAGTCATTTTAGAAGAAGGTTGAAATTGCACTGCATTTACATCTCAGTTGTAGTTAGCAACAAAGCATGTGGGCGTGGCTTCCAAATGCAAGATGACAGCTGCACCAGACTGCCTCTGTCTCTCTGCAGAACAGTCCTGAACACTTTTCCATGGTGACTGGATGACATCACATTAGCTCCGCCCTCTTTTAAACAGGCAGTCATCTATTTTTTCTGTTGTACGTTTTACTGTTATTCCATCATTTATATGGGTTTCATCATCTGAAAACTGACTTAAAACGGTAAGATGATGAACTCTCTGCATGTTGGCTGCTGACCGAACCGCATCGGGGTATAAAAATGGCGAACTGCAGTTCTTCGCCATGTGTATAGGATCGGGTGTAAATCACACATGGATGATCCGACTGGCGCCAAACTGGATATGTATGACCTTTGTTGACCTCTAAAGAGCCCAACAGCATTGAAATGTAATTTGACTCCACTGCGCCCCCTAGGTTAATCCACTAGCTATATCTCCTCGCTAAATGCACCAATCTGGACCACATATTTTGTGCATCGTCAGGGAGCGCCGCGGAACGCATTGATGTGTACCGCCTGGTGGACGGGCACGGAAACTGCGCAACAGCTTCTGCGGTGCCGTGCGGGCGGAGGTGCTGTAAACTGCGTGAGAGCTTCTGTGGTGGCTGGCGGCCGGCGGTTGGTGGTACCCCCGCGGTGGCCAATAGGCCGGAGCGGCGCTTGGCTGCGAGGGCCGCCCGAGGCCGCTTGCGGCTTTAATTTTTTTTCTTTCTTTTGCCGTTCAGTAATTCATTTTAATTGCTGAGCAACAGTCCTGGTAGAGAAAACACTGGCTTGACATTTGGAGAAATTGGGTTTTCTTTCGTTTGTTTGTTTGTTCGGTTCTGCTTTGTTTGTTGTTTTGTTTTGTGTTTTTTTTTTTTTTTGTAATTGACGTACAGAGCTGTAGAACGGTGAGGAAGAGGAGGAGGGGCTTTCCTGCCAAACAGTCACCCGATTCGTTTCCTGATCGGGACAAAAGTTGGAAAGGGAGGAACGGAGAGAGAAATAGCTTAATATCTGCAGACTGTGCTGAATCGTCCCGGTGTTGTTTTTCTGTGTGTTTTATTTATACATTTCCACAGCACCAAATAAACACAGGCTGGAATCCTTGCTCTGCAAGTCATGTCAAAATCTTCTGTCTTTCATGTTTTGTGTCAAAATCTCCATCTTCAGACACTAATATTCCCTGAGTTTTCTTTTCTGCGCTCCTGCTGGTAGCGTCGTGCAAATGTATAGTTTTAATTACCAATAACTTCATAGAACAACTAAATATAATTTTGCTCAGAAGTGAAAAACGTTATATAATAAAAAAAAAATCATGAAATATATGTAATTCAAATATTGATTTGCTGATGATCAGTGGTATTGACAAGAAAACGCAAATAATGAAAATGACTAAATCTCAAATTGCAGTGGCAACAATTTAATTTACATACATAAAGAGGCAGTGAGAGTAAAAGAGTTTGTCTTCTTCCCTCTCCTTTTGGAGCTCAGCGCGTCCGTCTGTGTGTCTAAATACAGACTCATTATACAAAACAAGAATTGGATGACTCAGATAATGTATTACTCTATGCTCAGTATATTATTAATGTATATTTTTCTTTTTTTAATCTATCACGGGGCATATAATGTATTGTTTTCTTTTATATGCCTCACAATTAAGCAACACTTTACTTGAGCTTTTTCACCTTTTCTCGTGTTCAGCACAGACTTCGGTTTATTTCAGAGATTTCATGTGAAAGAGCAAAACAAAGCAGAATATGAATAGATTAAAAGTCACATGGTTTTTAATCATTTTTAAGAAATGTGTTCCCCTAATGCTAAGGCGCTACACTAACACGGTACTTAGCAAACGCTAACGCGCTACACTAAAACGGTACTTAGCAAACGCTAACGCGCTAACTTCAATTCAAGTTGTATCTGTCCTTGAAGTCCTACAACCCCCAGACACCAGGTTACTGTATGTTTTGTTTCTTTGGAGTAAAAGGAGATAAAAGGTGAGGAGAGGAAATGGAACCGTCTTCCCTCACTTCAGAATAAGAGCATGAATATAATAGGCTGACTACGTGAAAAAAATCTCAGCAGTCGATGAACAAAACATGAACAAAGATGTCGAGCTTCGTTCAACTGTAAGTTACCAAAACAGTGAAAAAGTGAATCAGCGCCTCAGAATTCATCTGGAAATGTCAATTCAGAGGGAGCTAAATGCGCTAAATGGTTTTTGGCGCTAAAATAACGTTAGCGAGAAATGAGCTCCACTGTTAGCATGTTGAGAACGCTGCAGTTCTCGTGTCCAGTTGTAACGATGGCGGGTTAAGAGCATCAGTCAGACACACAAACAAAGCCAGCTGATGAGACCGAGCATCTAAATGTCTCTGTGTGTCTTTGTCCTTACAGGTGTCTGACAAGACCAAAGCCAGAAGCGCAGCGCTGAGGTAAGACGAGCAGTCCCACTCTTTTTGTCTTTCTGTAGCCCCTTTAGATGTGTCGCGTTGCGTTTTGTGGCTGAGACAAATGTCAGTGAAAACCACGGTGCGAAAAAAAGAAGCTATGAATAAACGCTCAGTTCTGGATGAATCCCTGGAACGTTGCTTTAACGTCGTCGAGGCCAGGGACGTCACAGCGACCGCGGAGCATTCCCAAAGATGGAGCGGGGGGGTTGAGAACGGTTTATTTTTCAGCGTTCGGAATATTCCAAGGTCATCGCAGCCGAGGTCAGAGCGCCAGAGTCTGAATCGACTGAAGCATCCGAGGTGACGGGTGACCCCACGATGACCCCAGTCAGCTGCCTGCACTCACTCGCTTTTTAAGGCTGCGCACGTCTGACGCTCAGCGTTTGTGAAACCTTTTAATGTTTTTTTTTTTTTTTTTAAGGTTTTCTGCATGCAGAGATCGTAACTCAACGAAAAAATTCTTCTCTCAAATATGCTCTGTTTTCTTCTGCTGCAGCATGGAGTCACTAGTGAAAGATAAATCTGAGCTGCTGCCGTCTTAATGCTGATGAGAAAAGATGCCATATTTATGGGATTAAAATCCAACAATCATTGTATTAAAAAGAAAACGAAACACACCTTTGTGATTTACACGACGGCTCTGGATCGCCTATTTTAAAAAACTACAGGGACTTAAAAGTTTGCGTCGATGGTGGAACATGCAGATGCTTTCTCTGAGATTACGCAGGTGAAGACGACGCAGCGTTTTGCTTCAGGAAGGGAGCAGGTGACAGAAGTCAGTGTTTGAGAGAGAGGGAGGAAACGGGACGGTTCTCATGGAGCCGACATGCTATGGATGTCGCTGAGCAGCTTGATTTCCCTTGAGGATGTTTCCCTTGACTCTCGAAACTAATTTCCAAGAATTGCAAACAGATTCCCAAGGAGAGATTTTAAAAAATCAAAAAAAAAAATCATGGGTTTACTTGTGGGGTTTTTTGTTTGTTTGTTTTTGGGGGTTTTTTTACATAAATGCCAAATAGACCCAGTAAGCCCAAACCCACTCTGGCTGTCTGTGCTGGAAACCTCAATGACAGGTTTATGTTGACTTGATTGGCATCTGCTCCCAGTTTAGCTGTTAAAGGATTTTTAATTGGAATTCAAAAGAATAGTGCAGCTGAACCAGTATCTTATTTCCTATAATAGTAATTGTGATTATTTTATAAACGGACGGACGGACGGACATGCTGGTAGTTAGCTAGATAGAGACAGACATATAGCCTTATAGATAGCTAGCTGGTTAGATAACCAGATAAGTAGATACTTTTGTTCCGAGTTTTAACTGTGCAGGATAAAAGTCATTGGTGGAAGAAAAGTTGACGTCGATCTGACTCGGGTCTATTTGTGTTGGACCTTTAGGAGCCGCCGTGCTGGAGTCAATGAGTTGTGTGTGTTACGAGTCGGAACCAGAAGCGAGTGCAGCTCGCAGGCGGCAGCAGAAGTCACAGTGTCATCGTTAACGACTTCTCTGCTGTCGGTGGAGGCCTTCATGTTAAGCATTCGGCTCTGTGTGGGCAGCTCACGACTGGGCGTTAATATCTGGACGGAAACGTCGCCCGGGACGTCGCTGATAAATTTGACAACTTACTGTGGGAGAATTCTGCAAACGGACGACTTGGTTGGGTTTTTTATTGTTCTTCCTTCCCTTGGAAATGTTCTAAAGCCCTGACTGATTAAACCATCCAGATTTTTCGCATTTCTTTTTTTTTTAATAAATGAGGCGATCTGTGTTTGCAGTCTGAATGCATTAGTATGCCAGTGTGGAGGGTGTCTGTGTGTGTGTGTATTGGGGAGAAGAGGGAGTGTGTGTGGGGGGGGGGGGAGTTGCAGGGAGAAAGTGAGTGTGCTCTGTGTCTGTGTGTGCCCCGGGCCATGTGTTACTCTGCTAACGCTAATGAGCCCATTCACTCTGCAGCCCAATCTACTGAGCAGCACACACACGCACACACACACACACAGACTGCAGGGACTCTGGGACTGGAGACGCTGCGAGCGATCCACTGGCTTTATCCCCCACGGACGGCAGCGCTCGCTGTTTAACCCACAATTCTCACACCGCCCTTACAAACACACATCCTTATTTTAACCCGACGCTGACAGCCTCATCCGTACACCAGCAGACTCACGCATACATGTCATCACTCCATGATCTTTTGTCGAGGGAAAGTGCCCGCAGTGACGGGGATTTTGTCTCTGTTAGAGTTCTGCCGGACGTGTTTTTTTTGGGCGGGGGGGGTTTGCACAGCCAGCGCGAGCGGTGACGCAAACCTGCTGAGACGCGAGTGGATGGATGAGCTCAGACGGAGCGAAGCTCATCAGAGACGAAGGCCCTCGCGTTCGGGATGGATCAGACATGGAAGCAGGTTGGGCCGTCAGGTCTGCGGTCGCACAGGAGGAATCCGCGGATAGTCAGATAGATTTTCCCCGCTGCTAATAACACTCTGCTCTCTTTCTCAACTCTGACTCTCACAGAAGATTCACTCTGCGGTCAGAGTAAATTCTTCATGCTTGAACGGATTTCTTTTCTGTTTTTTTTTTTTTTTTTTTAAGGTATTTCAATACACTGAAAGGCATTTCTCAGAGCGAATCGTTTCTGACTGGCCGAGGTCAACCAGACGGCCTGAAGGGATTTACAGAGCCTCGCGAAAGTATTCAGAACTCTTCATCTTTTATTTAAATTTCATTTCATGCCTAACACAATTTTCTGTTGACCTTTTTAAACGATGAATCAAGACAAAATAATGCATTGAAGGCGTTGCAGTAGTGAAGGGTGTGCCAGACGGGACGTTTTTCATCTGAGAATAGTGTGAGAGTTTTTAGTCAATTTATCGGATTCGGACTAAACTCTCAAAATGGGAATTGAGATTGTTTCCTCGAAGAGTCGCTCTTCTACAAACGTGGAAGTCGTGTGTGGGAATTGTCATAAAATTCTTCCTCTGGGACCATTTTGGGGAATTTCAGTGGAAACTTTAGACTTTTACAGGAGTTTGTGAACGCATATTTTATGCTGTCACGCAGCCAAAACGCATCACAGGCTTCTGCAAGCAAGTTCAAATTAGAAAAACAATTTAACATTGAACGGTGCAGTGGATCCGTGGGGGGCCTGAAGCGCCACGCCAGTCAGAATGTAACCGTGTTCCCACTTCTGCCGATCCAACAACGCCCAGTTCGGTCCGTTCTGGGGACCTGAGTCAGAGACGGGAAAGGGGACGACACACCGAACAAGAACCGAGTCCAGCTGGGCTTACCAAACCTGGACCCAAAAGCATTCGACGTGTTCTTTAATCTCAGACCCACGGTCACTTTCAAAACAAAAACAGGACAAAATACGACTTCACAGGCCTATAATTGACCTAAAAACGTCTGAAGCCGTTTTGGACTCAGCAGCCAGCAGTAATGAAAGATATCTACTGTTCACGGACATGAGTATATTCACGGATTTACATGTAAATATATTTATATATATGTAATTACAGATACATTGCGCACAGAAATGGCTACGCAATACATATATTCCTACAAAGCAGCAGCTTTTATCATTTTAAATCTCTTCTGAAGCTCATCAAAAACAAAAATTACTTGAAATCATCATTCAGTTCATTCCACTGCTTGACGCCAATAGCTTAGTTTTTCTCTTTCGCTTGTTCAAATATGAACAAACCTTGTAAATTATATTTACTCTCTCAAATCGTTTCTGAATTGCAGGAGGAAGACTTTTATTCAAAGCTTCATGCACTATTGCCACTACTTTTTATACGCACAATGTCTTTGAATTTTAAAATGTTACTTTCAATAAAATGTTCATTAGTGAGCCTAATAGCTATTTGTAGGTAACTTAAATAATACGTCAACAGTTGTTTTATTTGCATTTCCAACTTCACTACACTGGGATTTTTTTTCCTCGTTTTTAGGACATTTAAACAAAAATTAAAGACGTAGTTTTTTGTCTTTTTTTTTTTTTTTTTGACTGAAAAGAATCTATTTCGCTGTTTACCTTCGTGGGATTCCCTGTTCAGCTTCTCTGCTGAAGAAAGGCTGTCCCCTTATCACGATGCTGCCACTACCATGTTTCAAAGTCAAGTCAGGATGGTGTGCAGTGACGGACGGACGGATGGACGAACGTGTTGTTGTGGGTTCGCAGCCTCTCTCCGCGGCGCGGCGAACTTCCATCTGTTTTTCCTCATAGTGAACCGTTCATTTGGTTCAGGTTTTCTGAACTAATGGAAAATACTCGGAAGGTTTCCGAGATGCAAAAACACCACAGAGCAAATTAAACCCCTTAAATGTCCTTCTCCTCTTTTGCCGAGACAAAACGAAAAAAAAAAAAACGAAGGCTTTTGGCAAAGTATTTTTGCACTGATGAGACAAAAGTGGAACCTTTTTGAAGGCAAGTGTTTCCATTACACACCTGGCAAAAACCCATCACAGCGCCTCGGAAAAAGAGCCGTTATCCTTCATTTATTTAATGATTTACTCTTTGGTCTCTCTTCCCCGGGTCTACCTTGGATTAATTAAAACACGGAATGTCAAAAAAAGAGAAAAAAATCAGGAAATAACTACCAATAGAGTCACGATTGAAAAACAATCTCATAACCCATATATGATTAACAACATTATATTATTATATTATGTTTTGTATGCCCTAATCAGTGAATAATGACAGAAAAAAAGGGAAAGCGAACTGTCAAAAGTGGTGGCGGTCCTGCGATGGTCTGCAGTTTCAGGACTTGGACGACTTCTTGCTGTAATTGATGGAAGCATGAAGAAGAAAGTTGATCCATCAGTTTGCAGCTGGAATCCATGAAACACACCAGCAGCAGCAGCTCAGAAAGTAAAAACGACAAAAAGAAAATTAAGGTCTCGTTTGTCCTAGTCAAAGTCTAAACTTAAATCTGATGGTTTGACCTGAAACAAGAGGTTAATGTGTGGAAAATCTTGAATTGCAGCTGAATTGAAGGGAAGCTACTGTATGAAATTTACTTTTTTGAGCTTTACATCATGTTATAATGTTATTCCCTCATCAGAAACATGCATGGATTCTTTCACGCATATGTGAGAAATCCTTTCATCTCCATGGCAACCATTCAGCCGTGAAAAAAAACGCCTCGTCTGAGGAGGAGCTTTACAGAGCAACCTTCCTCTGAAACTCCCCCCAATCAGCTCCTTCAGACTAGCCAGCAGAAATTAGCAAACACCTGGTGGAACTGAGCATCAGCTGAGGTCGTTGTAGGAGCTGCATCTCAGTGAAACGCTGGCAAAAAACGTTGCTGACTTCCTGAAGGCTGAGTTTCAGAAAGAGCAGGAGCTTCTTAAAGAGACAGTCACCCAATTTCAAGGCGTTCAATTAGAAAATCTAATTCATTTTAAAATATTTGATATGTATAGTATCTACATAACAACTGAAGTAACACAGTTACTTAATTGTGACATAAACACATACTGTGTGCCTGAAAAACACAGAATACTGCCCCTTTACAACAAGATTCCTCCAGGGACTTAAAAGTAGCTTATCTGCTCTTATTGCAAACTCATTTATGTGAGAACCAGTTTATTCACTCGGTTTTCCTACATTCATCATTAAATCACAATCACATTCTCTGACAACATTTACTATAAACATCACTAATTCGCCCTACTTTAAAATTAAAACGTAAATGTAAGAATTTCAATTGCTTCAAAAGTCATCATTTGCCCCTACAACTACATGCAGCACAAAGTAGACATAGAAAGTTAATTGACCACTGATTTCAGTGTTAAAATGCAATATTACTGAAGTTGGCTTATTTACTGATGAGTGACCTGAATACAGAGGACAACAGTAAAATCCCCTTGCGGATCGGTTCGCCCGCCATTTAAGCCGTTTAAGCTAGCTGACAGAGTCGGTGTCATGTGGCTCCTGTGGGGCCCTCTGGTCGTATCAAACCAAAGAATCCTTTTTTTTTTCTTTTTTTTTTTTTTCTTAACGGCTTTCATTTCCCCTGTTGTTGCCTGTGATCTTATCACACTGGTAAACAGACAGAGCCTCTGCTGGAGCGTGAGGATCTGACCAAGACTGCACTGTAAGCCTTATCTGTGTTGCTTTTGCTACGTTGACTCCAGCGCGCGCCGAAAGATAGACTGACGCCTCAGGGGTCTCAATAAGGGCCGCCGTGGTCTCTTTTTTTGTTTGTTTTGTTTTGTTTTTTTTATGTAGAAAATAGTATTTACAGTGCGGTGAGTGGATATTTGCCGTCTTCAAGATGTCTCTTGGTTTTGCGTTTTCTTTTTGTCACAGTATAAATGTCTGACGTCAAGCTAACTCTAACATCAGACTGAGACACGACGCTGCTGGAGCCGTAATCGGGGAACCTTCAAAATTTATCTGAGACATTGTGCAAGATGGCCAAACTATACTAGTGAGCTACCTTACTAAACATGGATTCAACTTAACCTTCCTCGGGTAGCTTTCTTTCGCTTTTTCTCTCCCTCGGACTGTCGTCTCTATTTCGCTTCACTGAAAGCGGCGGAGCGCGCGGCGGCGCAGCTTCTCCACCAGACAGGCGGGAGCCACAGGTGTTGGGTTTCGAAATAGATTCAATTTTAACATTTCATGACGTTCACATTCATTTCAAACTTTGATTTTGATTAGTGGAAGTGGGAAAATATAGGCTATACGCATCATCTGTTTTAATATCTAAAAATAAACTTCATTCTGAAGGTGTGGCAGTTTTTCTTTTCTCCAAAAAAAAAAAAATTTTTAGTTTCTTAAGTTTTTCCTGGCCAAATTCTGAGATTAATCTCAAATTTTCTGAGTTTCTTTGGGGGGAGGGAGGGTTCTAGCAAATGTTTGACTTTATAAACTGATTATTTCCAAGTTTTTCTAGAAAATTTCTTAGATTAATCTCAAAATTTCTGAGACCTTTGACAAAAATTTGTTCTGTAGGGTTAAGGTTAGGGTTAGGGTTAAGGTTAGGGTTAAGGTTAGGGTTAGTTATGAGTTTTTGATGATCACGACAGAACTGCAAACACAAGAGGATGAGCCGTTTTCACGGCCACTCTGTGTGTCACGTCGCATGTTTTAGCTTCAGTGGCTGCAGCCGCAGTGTTGGAAATGATAAAAAAAAAAAAAAAAACAACCTCCGTCGAGTCTTCGCTCCCTCCTGGACGGACGTCTTAACTTGGGCCGAAGCGTCCCGTTCAGAGTCGCTCCGGCTCCCGTCGGTCGGCGCCAGCTGGCCGCGCGTCTTCATTTGGCGCCGGCCGCGGCGTTAAATCGCATTTGACGGCCGAGTCCTGGGAAGGGAGGAGAGCGATCCGGCCAGATGTGAGGCTTTCCCTCGCGACCCCGTGCGGACCGCCGTCTCCTTTTATCTCGCTCCTCCAACGCAGACGGTGTTCGCTGCCAGAAGAAAGCGATAGCACTCAGCCGAGGACGAGAGACGCTCTCGATTTCTTTGCCTCGTCTTTCTTTTTTTTTTTTTTTTTATAAATGTATTTATTTGAATACAAAAGGAGAAGCATATCAGTGAGGGACGCATAAACTCAAACGTTAAATCGGTTTTACGTTCTGGGGGACGATAAGAAAATGCTCGCCATTTAATTTATGAATCCTTTTTTTTTCTGCTCTTGGAGAGGTTTTTCTTGCTTTCTTTTTCTTTTGTCTTCTTGTCAAGAAGCAGAAACATTTCATGTTTTAAGTGAAATGGATGATGCATGTGAAGATAACGTTATGCAGGCGGACCTTTTGAGAGGCTCGTTAAGTCCCGCTCCCTCAACTCCTCGTGTCCGAGTCCGACGACGAGCGAAGAAGGCCGAGGAGATACTTTATCAACAAAGAGGCGGAGCCCACAAGAGTGGATGCGCTTTGTTTCCCAGGCAACATCAACTCACGGCTAAGGTTATCTGGAAATCTGGAGCCATCAGGCATCCCCCCCCCCCCTTCTAGATAAACGGATTACGTAAAGCAGGATCTCAGATATTGACTGTTTGCTCTGCAGGATGGAGTTTGTCAGCAGCTCCCTGGGATGTCCTCTGTAATGCATCCGCAGGGGAAACCAAACGAAGCCAGAAGCGGCGAGCGGCCAAGAGGGGAACATGAGATGAATCACAGCAGCCACTCGGAAACCTCGGCGACGACTTGAACACTTGGAATCTGTGTTTTCAAAACGTTTGGAGTTGAAGTGGTCGGTTGATGAACTCTGAACACTGTTCAAAGTTTGTTTTTGAAATGCCTGAAACATCTGTAGGACTCTACAGATCTTTCCGTTTAGATTAGCGGTGTTCACTGTTGGCCTTAAAGGGCCAGCGTCCCGATGGGTTTCACAAAGAACAGGAGCTTCTTAAAGAGACAGAGACTCAATTTCAATTGTTAAATCAGGGAGTCTAATTTCTTTTAAGTCATATTTGATATGACTTAAAAGAGACAGACGACTTTAATTTTAGCAGAAGGTGCTTTTACAAAACACGCAGGGATGCTGAATATAAATGCATGCCACACTTTTAAGATTTTTTTAATTCAAAAAATGCTTCAAAAGATACCAGTCTGCTTTTGTGTGTGTGTGTGTGTGTGTGTGTGTGTGTGTGTGTGTGTGTGTGCGTGTGTGTGCGTGCGTGCGTGCGTGCGTGTGTGTGTATGTGTGTTAGACTGTCACATAAGATCCCAGTGAAACACGCTGAAGTTTCTGCTTTTAAACACAATAAAATTGTGAAAAAGTTACTTAAAGCAGCATCAACTCTTTTTAAAAGGAGCCCATTTTTCCCCCCTTAAAGAGTAATGGTGGATGTGCTGCACAGTCTGCTGTTTTAGGTTTGAATCAATAATCCTAATGAGTCTGCTCAGAAAGAGAGGGAGAGCTGCCCCGCTGATTTACACACACACACACACACGCACACGCACACACACACACACACACACACACACACACAAGTTTAGCTTCTCTTTAGTCACACATCAAACGATGCTTTCAAGGCGACGAGGGACGGAGACGTCCAGGATGTGTCCGCTGCCACCATCTGCCTGCCATCTCCAGCAAATCGTTGCATAACCAAGCTGTTTGCCGTCCATAAAAATGACATTTTTCACATATTTTAGCGCGACATTTTGCTGATCGTGTCTCAGACGATAAGATAGGAATGAGTAATCGCTGGCGTTCTGACACAAATAGACACTATCCTTTAAAAAAATAAAATAAAATAAAAAATGGTTGCTGAGCAAAAGTATTAAAATTTTACAAAAATTAAAAAAAAAATATATGAGTGTATACAACTGCATGTTATTTCCCAGCTGAATGGACCTTCAGCCTCGAGTAATAACATCCTGTTACTGATATCCCATGATACCCCTGGATGATGTTCTTGTGTATACTCAGGCCATTCTAAGTAAAAATAAAAATCTGCGAGGGAGTGGTAATAACATGAGAACAAAGTAGTAATGTTATGGGAATAAAGTTACAATATTACCAGGATAAAGTTGTAAAAAAATCCTCTTCTATAAAGTCGAAGGCCCATATTTCCCTACACTCAACAAAACGATTCAACACCATTTTTTTTCAAGATCAAATTTCATTGAATTTAAACCACATCCTCTGGATATGTTTGTGAGACGAAATTGCTTTCTTGTGTTACCGTCTCAAAAAACCAAAAGACTAAATATCAGGAGCAGAATTTTGGATCTTGACAAATGTGAGTTATTCCTCAAAGTGTAAACGGGAGGAGAATGTGGAGACGTTTTGTTGTTTAGGGAAGAAACGGAGGAAAGTTTTCCACTTTTTGAACTCAGAACTTGGTGCATTAGGTGACCAAACACACACACACACACACTTGTTTGTACTCTTGGGTTTTGACTTGTTGCTGTTTCAATCGGAACATTAATAGAGCAAAGTGAGTTGAAAATTTAATTGGGATTGAAAGATGGAGGGAAAGGGCTTCTGCGAATAGATGAGTACTGATAGCAGAAACACAGGGCATACACTGCCTTCATACAATATCCGTCACTTTGAGCGTGAGTGTGTGTGTGTGTGTGTGTGTGTGTGTGTGTGTGCGTGTGCGCTCGTGTGTGTGTGTGTTGCCGGAGGAACAGTTGATGGATTTGCGGCTTCACTGCTCACACAGATTGGGGCCTGCTGTGATGGCAGCCTTGAACTGAAATTACGTGAGCTCTCACACAAAGAGAGCGACACATAATTGCTGGCACGTCGTGTGTGTGCATGCGTGCGCGCGTGTGTGTGTTGTTAGGTTAGGGTCGAGACGAGCAGGTCGCCTCCAGGAGGCCATTTAAGGCGACGCGGAGGGATGGATGAATACAAGGGCGGGCGAAACGCCACAGAGGGTAACGCAACCCAACGGGCTGGGAGTGCCGTGTTTATGTGTGCTAATAGAGCTTTTATTAGACCCTTTATCACTCGCTAAACATTTTGTGGATTAGCAGCGAGGGCTTTGCCGTCTTTGATCACCGGCTCTTTTTGAAATGCAATAAAAACACGGCTGCCCGCTGAAAGAAAAAAAAAAGATCTTAAGTCCTTATTTTTCCCCTGCCAATGTCTGTATCTAGGGTTATTTACATTTAGCGCTCAAATCCTGGTAAAGTAATATTTAGTAAGTGAGAATTTACATCACATTGAGTCTTGCTTGTCCCTTTAAAATCACCTTTTGACAGCAACCTTTAAGCAGGCATGGAACACACTTCATATTCTAGTTAGAAATGCTGCATTTCCATTGGCTGTTAGCAGAAAATCATCCTAATTAACAGAAATAAAGGATTTCAAACATCCATTTGTGTGGAATGAATGGACATAATGTCTTTAACTCATTGATATCATTCCTGGAAGAAAAGGACTTTTTAGTCATTTTCTAATTTACTGAATTGTTGATTAAGATAAACACAAAGATCAATCCAAGCAAAGCCAGTGGCTCATATGGAAATCATGCAAATAAAAGTATAATAAACACAGTGAGGTCATAGAGAACTTATTACAATTTCTGAACGTAATTATAAGTTAAACATGTTTGTTTTTCTTGTAAGAAAATGTGTTGTTTTGCTGGTTTTTTATGTATGTATCCTAAGACTCCAGAACAGAGAATTCATTCTCAAACACTGCTGATTGTGTTTAAATCTTTAAATTAGAGTTTAAGCGTTTTAAGCTCCAGTATTTATGCTCATTAAATCTCTATTTCTCTGGGCTCATTATAGTTAGTAAGGTGACGCCATGTTACTTCATTCATTTTAGTTTCTTTGTTTATTCTTGTACTCTTGTCATTTGAGTATTAGAATCGGTTTCCCTTTGATCTGCGTCATCTCTTCCTCTCGGTTTGTCCTTTGAGACTTAGTTCTGGGTTAATTAACCCCACCCCCTCAGTTTCCTACTTCCTGTCGCACCTGTAGCACATCTCCTCTGATTAGCATAGCGCATCCGGGTTCTTTTTGTCGATTTCATTGCTCTAACTCCATGACATGTAAGTTGTACTTTGTTATTCGTTATTAAGGTCAAGTGGACCCCAATTAGTTCTTCATGCTGTCCCGGAGTCGGACTCCGTTTTAATTAGGTTTTTTTTTTTTCCTTTCTTTTTTTTTGCGGTTTCGGGAAACGAGGGCTGACAAGTCAACCCCGTCGCTGACGTAAACTTCCGGTTTGGGTTGCTCGTCCTTGCCGCTTGTCTTTCCCTCCTTCCGGCCCGCTGTCTTGACTGAAACGGTCAAGCAGAGGGGAATGGCGTTTCTAAAACCTTTTAAACAAACTCTGCTCAGCGGGTCTGCTAATAAACCACAACAGGACATGACGTCAACGCGGCCCAGTGTAGCGTTCTCCAGTACCTGGTTTTAAACCAGGGCTGTTTTCTCAAGCTTATTTGGACATTTTTTATTTATCCATGTATTATTTCCATTTAAGCACATTGAGTTTACATTCGCTGTATGAACTCAACTTGACTTTCCTCCTGAGTTGAAGGTTTACTCAACTGGCTTTAGTTGTAGAAGTAACGACAAGTTGATTTCAGATCGATTCAAACCAATATCCAACCTTCCAATACATCATGTTTAAGCCTAGTCCCATTCTTTATTTCCTGTCCCTCTGATCCAATTGGATCACTACGCTGCTCTCTTCCAGGTCTTTTCTGGCTTTTAAAAATGTTTCATAAAGTCTGAACTGATGTTAAGATTCACAAAGCTGATGGGAGGGAAGGTGTATGTGTGTGTGTGAGGGGTAAGAAAATGCTTTCGTGCTGGTAAAATCTTCTTTTTATAGCAGACTAACAATAATATTCGTCTCTTGATGGTATAAAGAGATTATTCTGTCTTCTGTTTCCTTCCAGGACATTTTATGTTGCCAAGCACAAAATTACATTCTTTTCCTAGAAACGTATGAGGACGTTTGATTTGGCTTCTCTTAATGTTCCTGCTATCTCTCGCTCTCTGATGGATTTGTTTTGTTTTCACAGCCTGAGGATAAAATGGCTTTACAATATGGCGCAGTTAGTCATGTGGAGCTCCTTAAAAAATAATGCCTCCGCACTGTAAAGTTCGGATGTAAAGTGAATACCCCCGCAGGAAGGCTTCATCATAAAGTTGTCATGTTCGAATCTTGGATATTAGTGTTGCTGATACATGTGATGGAGCATATATCTCACAGATGTGACTTAAGAGCCTTTGGTATACAGACTGTAATTCACTGGCAGGATGAATAAAAACGACAGCCGGGTTTTATCTTACAGCAGTAAAGAAAATGTGTTGGCTACTATAGTGAGATCTTTATGTTTTAAACAGACTTTTTTTTCACTCTAATGGAAAAGGAGCTTTACTTTGAATGGTTGGAATCAATAAACACGCACACAAAAAAAAAGAACCTAAACTGAACCATTTTCCATATTTGGAGTTATTCTAGCCGTCAAACACTTTTAAAACTTTCCTACGATTCATTTTAAGAGTCTGAAACTTCGCTCTAGAGCTTTTCTGACACCCACCTCATTACCAGCGCCGGTGTCCATCAGCGTTCCTTGTCGCCATCTTGTTACAACGGTTTAGGTTTGTTGGCGCTGTGACATGTTGTCGTCTTTTTTTTTTTCCTCCTCCCTTTCCTGTTCTGTAGCGGTGCGTCGGGGAGCAGCAGCGAATCAGAGAGCAGCTCCGAGTCCGACACAGACGAGTCAGAAAGCAGCTCCAGTGACAGCGACTACAACCAGGCTTCCCGTACAAACACTCCTGAGGTAAAGTATGAAATAGCCTCACATTTACAGTGAGAGCCTAAAGGGGCAGTATCATGTAAGACTGACTTTTTTTGAGCTTTACATCCGGTTATAATGTTACCCCCTGTTCAAAAACATACACGTATTGCTGCCTTGATTCTTTGATGCATGTTTGAGAAATCCTTTCATCTCCATGGCAACCATTAAGCTGTGCAAAATGCCTCAGGGGGTACACAGCACTGTGTCCATCAGTGCTACTGCAGCTCTCCCTCGGAGCCGCAGTTTCCAAGCATATGCAGCTCCCCCACTCAGCTCCTGCAGACTAGCCAGCAGCAATTAGCAAACACCTGCTGGAACTGCTGAGCTCATCATACCAGCTTCTTCTCAGAACAACGCTGGTAAAAACGTTGCTAAATGATTAATAGAGGAGCCATGTTGTGATGACTTTCTGAAGGAAGAGTTCCAGAAAGAGCAGGAGCTTCTTAAAGAGACACAGGCCCAATTTCAAGGCATTAAATCACAAAGTAATATTTCTTTTAAGTCATACTCAGTATATGTAGCATATTTTTAGCTATGTCTTAGTGCAACCAGGGTAACGGTTACTTGGTTGTGCTATGAAATGGCACTATGTGCTTGGAAAACATGTGATACTGCTTCTTTAAAGTGTGTCCCAGGAGCCATGACATCCAAATATTCAGTCAGATTTATGAAGAACGGGTCATAGTCCACTTCTGTCTGACTTTTGGTTCTCTCTTGTGTTTGCATTTTAATTATTTCAGCATTATCAGCGTCTCTCCATATTAGTTAATTCCATGATACTGAATGTTTAGGTATCCTGCTCTGTACATTTAGGTTTAGTCTCTGAAGTCATTTAACTTTAGATTAGTTAGATCCTTATTGTTTCCATTCAGTTTCTCTTGTGGCCATTATTCATCATCCCAGATTGTCCCCAGCTGCTCCACTTTCTGTTGATTGCACCTGTTTTCCATGTTACTCATCAGATCTCCACAGTATTTAAGCTCCTTGGTTTCTCTCAGTGTTTGATTCTACTGTTGCTCTGTGGTTCTCATGTTGATGCTCCTCATGTCTTTTCTGCCATTTTTATATCCCAAACTGCATTAAGTCTCTTCTATTTCGGTCCTTATCAAAAAAGGCAAACATGACAGTGCAAGTGTTTACAGAGTGTATTATTATAATATTATTGTGTATGATTTGCACAGAAAATTTTGAGAAATGAAAAGGTAAATTAATAAAACTGCTCAGGACGCTTACCATTGGCAAAAATATCAGATGATTTCTCTGCAACTTGTTGACGAGCAGTTATCAAAATTTATAGATTCGAGTCTGTATTAAATGTGTACTTTGTGTGGATTAGAAAAAAATCCATAACAAACTAAAACTTGTGCTCTCAATGCTTATTAGTTTGTAACAAGAAAATTGTATTTATAACCATTACCTTCTCAAATAGGTGTATAGAATCCAAAATAGTCTGAATGATAGAGATTATTATATGCAAACATCCAACATGAACTATTGGTGTTGGCATAGTTGGAGTAAATGTAAAATGTTTAAGTACAGTTGAATTGAGCAGAGAAAACATTTTCTAACTTTTTTTTTTTTCTCTTCAGTAATTAGAAAAATACAAAAAATGTTCTAACAGATTATTGTTGGGTGAGGTTGTCGGCATATTTAAAAAATAAAATAAAATCAACAACGAAGTATTTGCTGTCGTACAAATTTGACAATGTTATCACTACAGCACAGCTATCTGCAACAGGAAGTTAGAAAAAGGAGCAGCTGAATAACCCCATAAGCTAATGATTCAAAAATAAGGCAGAACTTATGTTTCATCTTCTTTGTTTGCAGGCTGTTGTTGTTTTTCATTGTCTCTACTGCTACTCATATGCTACCAATTTAGTGTAACTGTAATCTATGAGAAACTCGTAGAAAATAATAAGTTTTACATGAGTACATGAGCCCCTGTGCAGATTCATGAAGCAGAACTATTCCCCCCCAAATAAGAATACAAGTCAAGTGTCCACAATTTAGTTCACATCTTAAAGAGTAAGTTGGACTTTAGATTTTTATTCTCCCTGATCACTGGCTGTTTGCTTCGCTCCGACCCGAACGGTCGCTAAGCCGCCTCGTCCTGCAGCGAAAGCCATAAAGATCCCAACTGCAGAGGAGCGAGTCGTGCCATTAGTTATCACATTATTTTAATGGCTCGACGCTGCCTGCTTTTATAGGCTTATGCGGTCTAACACACTGGGAGAAGCGCAGAAACACGGGGGGAGAAAACGACGGCAGCGCCGCAGCTTCCACATATGCAATAAAGAGCTTCCAGCACAGCGTGATACAATAACCACAAGAAACGCAATACTTTTACATTCCTCTGTAAAGATTCTTCATCCGGAGACGGTTTCATTATTTTTAGAGGCGCGCCGAGTTTCTCACTTGTTTATGACCGAAGGAAATTTAGTTATGATTCCGCTCTGATAAAGTGCAGGAGCTGCAGAGAGCGCCTGCTGAAATATTAATGAAGTTGTGTTTTTTTTTTTTTTGTTTTTCTTTTTTTGTCCTCTTTGCA
The DNA here is from genome assembly GCA_010277015.1 of Poeciliopsis turrubarensis. Classification (NCBI taxonomy): domain Eukaryota; kingdom Metazoa; phylum Chordata; class Actinopteri; order Cyprinodontiformes; family Poeciliidae; genus Poeciliopsis; species Poeciliopsis turrubarensis. Next base: position 8,481,680 of record VMRN01000012.1, on the reverse strand, counting down.
GCCAGAGCCCCCTTCAACTAACAAGTGGCAACTGGACAGCTGGCTGAACAAAGTCCAGGCTCAGACCAAACCGCTGGTCCCCGCACAGCAGGAGCATCATGGCGCAGGTTAGTGGAGAGCAAAACGCATCTTGGTTTGATTTTAAAAAAACAAAACAACTAATCCTGGGTAAATCTGTTAAGGCTCCATCAGCCAGGATCCGCAGACATTTTCTCCCGGGAACGAAGCACCAGGAGTGGGAACCGCTGCCAAGACCAAGCCCTGTGGGTCCGGCAGCACACCTGTTCCCGCTGCTCCCGCGGCGGAGCACAAAGACAGCAGGAGCGGCTTCTGGTTTGTGTGTTTTCTTTTAAAAGGGATCCCAGCCGGCCGCTGAGCAAAGTGTCAGTAGAGGTGAACTGTTGTTTCTGCTCCGCTCAGCCCGGGCAGGGAGAAGGCCAAAACCAAGCTGGGCCAGAAGGCCTCAGGGGAGGGTCAGAGGTCAAAGATGAGGCTGTCGCCAGGCCTGTTGTCGGGGCAGGAAGTCCCGGCCCCGAGGAGGAACACAACCGGGAAGAAGCAGCCGCGCCGGGCCGAGAGGTCCGGCAGCATGGAGGAGAACCAGAACCAGACGTGGAGCCGGAGCAACCAGCACAGGTAACGGAGGAGAGGACGAAGCCAGCTGCTTTACGCCTCTCAGAACCAGCAGGAGTCTAGACAAAAACACGAGTCACATGGGGAATTATCACTGCTGGAGGCTAAAAAAGTTCAACACAATCCAACCAGGCAACTAACACAAAGTCAAATAAAGACTGTTCAGGTTTACAGAAGTTTTTAATTCCCAAAGAGAGGAAGAACGAACAGATGATGATCATCATCAACAGGAGGGTTCCTGGAATATTTTGATGAGTATGAGGACTATTGTTCTGATACTGGTCAATAGATCAAAACATAAATTGCCACATAAATAAGAGGACAAAGAGCTGTGGCTGGATATTTAACCCCGGCTGCACTGCAGAAACACAAAATCCTACCAAGTGTTTTTGGCCTGGTGCAAATGTCTTAGTAGACTTGAAATAAGACAAAACTCGGTTACAAGTAACTTTTCAATAAGAAGCAGGAGCTTGTTGTAAGGCAATAATTCCTTAATATTGATGAATAAGTATTTGTTTTAAGTGAAATAATCTGAGATGTCTGTGTGTGTACGACTCAAACTTTTTACCTGACAAAAGTTTCATGAGAAAAATGAACTATATAGAATATACAAGATTAAATAGTCAAACCACTACAAAATGACTTTAAGACATTTTAAGGCCTTAATTTTTAGATATGTGAGTTTAAGACTCTTAAGGATGTATGAAGACCAGCTTAGGAAAAAGGATGTCCTTCCATGAATGACACTCTGATGAATTTAAAACATGTGTGTGTGTGTGTGTATGTAATCACCTCTCTCCTAAGCCAAGATGTTCATTTGAGTTGCACGCAGACATCTTCTTTCTGTTCTGTGACTGAGGCTACCGCTAACTAGCTGCTAAATTGCCTTTTCCGGCTATCTAGCTCTATATGTGTCTATTGGTAAACAGTCGCTAGTTGGCTGGACGATGTTTGTTTTCGCCACTGGCTCACTTCTGTTGTATAATGCTATGTGGATTCTGGGCAAAAAATGTGTGGCTCTATACAAAATGTGATTTTTATTTCGTCATGATACAGATCTTAAATTTCATTCATAATGGTCTTTTAAAAACATCTTAAATTTGAGTTGGTAAAACCTGTAGAAACCCTGTTAGCGGTTTCCTTTCATGTGAAACTGAAAGTTTAGTCAAAATGGTTGAAACTCGGACACAAATGTGTGCATCAACAAGACCATAATCCCAAACACACACATTCTCTCAAGCCGGTTTTGAAATGGATAAATCAGGCTAACATTAACCTTCAGGAATGGCTGTGGCCTTTTCCTGTTTATGGGTTGTAGTAAAAACCGAGATCAGGAAACTATTCAACCGTAACCAGTTTTCCCATTTCTGACTAGAAAAGGGTCAAATATTCACCCAAAGCTGGAAGCTATGGCTACTTGGAGCTTTTAATCAGTGTAGATCCACGGAAGGTTTGGGCGAAAAACATCACACACTTCTTATTTTTTGAAACTCTGAAGTTGTATGTTGTATAACCATCGCAAAGCAGTTCAAATGCATTATAAAGAACTCAAAAATCCAAGGAAATGATTGCAGATGAGTATAACATATTGGATTTTAGGATTGTGATTTCCCACAGTGGATTTAGTGGAACCAACGTTGAACTCATTGCTCAGCTTGACTTCAGGCCAATTAGCAGAACAAAACCACTTTCCTGTTTCCCATTTCTCTCTCCCTTACTCACTTATTCCTCTCCTTTCTTGCATCCTAAACTTCCAGACTAGTTCAGTTAAACGCATGCTGTTTTCAATTATTTCACCCCGTTGCATTTATTTATCTAATTTTCCATTTCGAACAGCCATTCGCCCCCCAGAGTTAGTCCAGGCAAACATTTTGCTCAGCTGTTTGTCAGCGATCAGTAACCGGGGTCGCCGCGCCTTGCTGCCGGCTTGATCTTAACTCGGAGCGCTGCGCTTCCTGTTGTTTGTGTCTCCTCTAACTAGCCCTGCGGCGAGAGAGAAGGACCTGTTGCCCCCGCCTCCCCTGGAGCACCAGAACCCCCCCAGGCTGCGGGGGAAGCCTCTCAGCGGGAAGTCAGCCCCCAGGAAAGAGCCTCGCAGCGCCACCAGTTCAGCCACTCCACCAGCAGCGCTGCAGCAGACCCCCGCGCCTCTTCCTGCTGTCACTGTGAACCAGGTCAGCATCGGCTCATCACTCAAACGCCTCACCGCCTCTTTCCAACATCTGGAAAACTCAGCACCGGGTCCGGCATGTGTAGCAGATTGTTCACGCATTCTGACGGAAAGGCTTTGGTTTCCAGCATGAAGATGGCATTTTCAAATGAGAATCATAGATCACAGCTTTAGTTGCGTGGCTCAACCAGGATTTATGAAGAAACAGAAAAAAAGTTTTGCTGAATTGTCACAAAAAATGCATTGGCATGATAAATCAGGAGTCATTCGCTGCATTTCCATGACAAATTTGCACAAAACTTTGTCAATATTCCACTATTGTCAAAAACAATTCTGCAAATGCAATGTTTCCATTAAATAAATGAATAAACCTGATCATGTGATAAGTCATTAAAAAAACTCTGCACCATCATCTTCCTACCACTTCCTGTCGTCTCCTTTGTGTTTTCCGCCTCTAGTAACATCCTGTTGTTGGTCATGCAACCTGTTTGACAAAAAGAAAAGATTTTTCACTGCAGCTTTGCGAAATGCGTCTGAAAAACCACCTCATCCCAAAAACTCTTTCTCTGAAGGTTTTTTTCTAAATTGCCATGTTTCCATTAAGCACATTTATTTTCATTATTCTACTTGTGCAATTTTATGGCGACTGTAAAAGCAGCTGGTGTTGAGGTTTTTGATGATTAAACGCTGACATGTTAAAAATGTTGCACCAGTTTTGCTTTCAGTAACTTGGATGTGTTCGTAAAGAAAAATGATCGCACACCCAAATCTTCTATGATTTTAGATAAGTTTTTTTTCCTTTTTTTTATTTTTTTCTAAAAAAAAACAAAAACAAATTTTTGAGGCTTCATTTCTACTATAAATCTAAAATGATGATGCAAGATTCAACCACATACAGATAAAACTTGCATTTGAATTTCTGCAGCAGGGACAGGGAAGCTGCCAAAAAGTTAGAAAACAATTTTTGAAATACTTCACTACAACTTGTTTATGATACAAAACTGCCAATGTGGTTCTAAAGTGACAAAGCCATAAAATATCCAAAGTTTGAATACTTTTAATACATGAAACGCAGCAAAGTTTTACATTTTTGTCATAAAAGTACGTCTCTGTTTCTTTCACTGGAGCAAATCTCAACTCAAAGCAGCCGGGATTCATAAACATGCTTTCCTTCCAAACAAAAGCAAACCCGTCTATGAAGGAGCTGGTGGATGAGAAACATTAGACGCGTCTTTTAATTTGCATGTGCCAAACAGACGGCCGTCCTCTCGGCCGTGTGACTCGTGCGCGCTGAACGCCGGTGACATCCGGAGTCGCACAGCCAAAGCATGTTTCTTTTCACTTCACAGATTAGTAGAGCAAGCTGGCAACTTGTGCCGCATAATTTGCATGATATTATCACGTTTGGTGAGCCAGTTACAGACTTTGTTTTTGATTATAATGTTTGTCTACAGCTGATCTCTTTTGTTGGGGAGTTTAGGAGTGCAGCAGCTCGTGGTTAATCACTGGGGCTGGGCTCTTTTCTAAGACTCACGTGACAGTCAGGATTTTTGTACGTTCTTCTAGACTCCAGAGGGACGTATAAAATACAACCTTCAAGATAACTATTTTTGTATTGATCAAAGCATTTTAACTTGTAAACTTCCAAATTGCATCAATCGGTTTCTCATGCAAAATTAACAGATTGCCGCACTTTTCTGCGCTAATGTAAAGATGTGAATTTCTTGGAAATTTTCTGCAAATCTAAAACTTTACTAATGCCTACATGTGGGTGGCAGCGCGTTTCTTCTGCTGTCTCAACCTAACTTGATGTCAAGTTATAGTTTGTGATCGATACGTCTGGTTAAAAAAAACAACTAATATTAATTTCTTGTAAATATTTTTAAATCACCTCCACAAGATCTGATTTTTGATTGTAAAAAACATAATAAATTACTAAAACAATCACAAAGGAAAAGATGTTCAATATTTATTTTTTTATTTTAAAGGGGCAGTATGATGTGTTTACCAGGTACATTGAACCATTTTATAGCATGCTTAACTATATTGCCTTCATTTGTTAAAGTGCTGCATTGACTTGTAAATTCGCGCCTTGGGTCTCTGACTCTTTGAAAACTTCTGCTCTGTGATGATGCAAAGCTCCTGCGTCAAGGAGCTTCGTCCTCGAAGGCAGTTGGGAAAACACCAGTCCAACTTGGTGTTTTTCACAGCTGAGTGGTTGCCATGGAGATTAAAGGATTTCTCAAACATTCACGAACGAATCAAGGCAACACTCCAGCAATGTTTTTGAAGAGAGAATAAAATAGCACGATGTAAAGCTCAAAAACGTTGATTTTTACATGATACTGCCCCTTTAAGAAGTACTTATTGAACAGCTATTTATTAATATTGAAGCTGTTTAATGAGTTTTATCAATAAATTTTGCCAGAACCATCCCTTTTGAGAACAGTCATGATCTTGGTGTGAAAACACATGCCTGTTCCGAGGGAAATGAGTGAAACTATGTGGAATGCCATATGACTGACTAAATGTCCCTCTGCTTCTTTCTTTTGTTTGTTTTTGCTGTTGATCCACGTAACAGGATAAGAGGAAACACAGAGGTCCCAGCACCAAAATCACACCGAAGTCCAGGGAATTCATCGAAACGGATTCCTCTTCCTCCTCGTCGGAATGCCAGTCGGACGGCGAGGAAGCCACCAAGATCCCGTCTCTGCCAGCCCAGGCGACGCGCTCGTCCATCAGCGCCCAGATGCTGGCCAACGCGCACAGCCACGCGCCTCTGCTCCCGTGCCTCGGCTCTGCCGCAGGGGCGGGAAGTCTGGGCGTGTTCACCGGAACTGGACTCCGAGTCAAAGACGGCAGCGGCGGCGGTGGTGTCGGCAACGGCAACCTGCTGAGCATCGGCAACATAGGTGCTTCCTTTGGGAACTCTGTTCCAGATCCCGGAGGGTCCGGCGGGCAGGGGAAGGATGCGGAGCCTCCTTCACCGCCGTCAAATGTGGGACACGATGCGCCTCTGTCCCCTCTGAGGGAATATCACGAGGTTCAGAGTTTGTGGGTGAAAATCGACTTGAGCTTCCTCAGCAAGGTGCCGGGGCAGACGGCGGGGGAAAGAGCCAGGATTGTAGTTATAGAACGGGAAGGGTACGCGGGGAGGGACAGGGAGAGGCAGAAGCTGACAAAAGGGGAGAGACAAGAAGAAGAAAACGAGCGTTTAGTGAAGGACAAAGAAAGGCAAGGAGAGAGGGAGAGGCAGTCGGAGAGAGAGGACACGGAGAGGTTTGGATTTGGGGAAAGGGAGAGGGCTGTGGCGAGGGACCGAGAGAAGATTAGTCAGGGTATGGGGGTACTGGATAACCCCACTGGGCAGGAGCAGGGTAATCCCAGGCTGGCTGGGCGGACGGAGAGACTGGAGAGCGGAGGTAAACACAGGAGGCTGGCAGCCGCAAACATGTTGGCTCCCTCAGAAAAACACACCAGCAAGAGCAAGAGGAAACACAAGGTGCCGACATGGATTAAACTACGGCCATGTTAATCCCCAAATCGTTCAGTCGTTTCTCAGCTAACCCTCTCTCTGTCCTCTGTTCCCAGTTGGACCACGGAGAAACGTCGCTCAAGTGTAATAAGAAGCTGCGGCTGGACAAAGACTGCCTGCTCCTCCCACCATGCATCTCTCCAATACACAACCACAAGAGCAGCTCTGCAGAGTAAGTTCTGATGTGGGAACACCAGACATCAACCAATCAATCAATCAGTTAGGAAAACCTTTGTACTACTGCTGGTCCTCAGGTTTGGGCCCCCAGCTTACAGACAAGCTGACATTTATTAGGGAAAATAATAACTCACACAAAAACAAAACTGGTGCAAAGCCATGAGGTGCGATAATTAAAAGTTAAGAGATGCTCATATTAACTTCAATAACTGACATTTATAAATAAAGATTGTGGTAAATATTAAGTAGATAAATGCAAATTCAGACACAAACAAGTAGTGGTCAAATAAACTCTGCAAATCTAAACTATACGACATGGGGACGATAAGTCAAACTGAGTCGATATTGACACGCAATGTTTATTGGGGCCTGCCATAGAAATGTATGGAGGCACTTATTGTTCTTCACCTCAAAATAACTACCTCTTCCTACTACCATTAATGTGACCTGTACTGCTGCGTCCCCCTCACAATATATACATTAAAACGTGCGCTTCGATCCCGTGAGGGGAGCTGTTACTTTTGTTGGCATTTCGAGTAACCGTGGCGACATAATTAACAAAAACAACAAGCCTCCTGACCCCCATGAGAAACAAACGACAGTTTCTGCCCCCGTCCCGTCCCGACCCGTCCCTCTGTCTCAAAGTGTCAGGAACTCCAACTACCTTCAAGTCACTACTTGGTCCCCCAGTTAAATTTCTTCAGGAATTTTCTAGTTTCCATCTTGTTGCTGTTTGTTTCTGGAGGAAGATGGTCACGTGGCTTTTGTTTGGTCGCCATGACAGTAAATTAGCACCGGATTGTTGGTGTTTAAATGAAGCAGAGAAGTAATATCAATGGTGTGGTCAGTTGTTTCACAGTTTAGAAAGGGCAGGGAAATGTATCCAATGTATAGAATATATGTGACGTCGGTAATTATCGGATAGCAGTCATAACACAAATGTTAACATTGGTTGGTCAGTCATGATAACAGATCTCACTGGATGATAAATTGTCCCAGAAGTTATTGCGATAAATGATAGTATAGTTATTTTGACACCATTTTCAAGTAATATAATGGAAATGGCAAATAAATGAAGAACACGTTCTCAACGATGAATAAACTTTAAATTGTATTGAACATTTAACACATTTAAATATCAGAGAGTATTATGTCGTTACTAAAGCACCAGAAGACTTTTAACAACCAGTTAGTTAGTAAAGAGGACAAAGAAAAATAAATCATGCAAATTAAAATGACTGGAGTCATTTTAATTTATCATGTGATTGATTTATCACGTTACAGGCCTAAACAATCGGATATCAACCCAAATTTCTGTGCATCTCTGATTCTATCCTCTGTTGTACTGAACCAGTACTTCTTGCCACGTTCAGTTGGTTGAGAATAAACAACATTCAGGTTTGTTTTTTGTTCTTTTGGGCTTCACTTTTACTTTCCTCTAAAACACAAAACAAAAAACAACCCAAGTTTCTCTTCGTACTTCAGCCCCTGCAGCCTGGGTTCCCTCATTCTGAGATCAGGTCCTCGGCTCCGTGTTTCAACTCCTCTTGTGGTGTAAAGAGGCTTCACCACAGATGACACCTTCTGTCATAGGTGTCATCTGTGGTGCGTTAGCGATTCGTGTGAACTGGAAGACAGCGCTCTCGGTCTGTTCCCCGTGCGGAGCGAGCCGTCCCCAGGGGAGCGGCAGGCAGAGAGGTTATCCGATGACTTTAATGCTGAGCGGGTCTTTTTGGCAGCGCTTCATATTTCTCACCGCACCAATGAAGCTGCCACACAAGGCGACTTTCATTCACAATGTGACACAGGAATGACAAAGCGTGAATTTCAGCTCTCCGTGTGAATTATTTAAAAACAGACTAGGCCTCCTGTCGCTGTAAATAAGCTCCTGTGTGACAGCTACAGAGGAAATATTTTTATAGCATCTGGGGCGTCTTAAAGAGGCGCGGGGGAGGAGGATGGGTGACCGGGGGTTGAACCTGTGACACTGTGTGATTGTCACCTCGCTCTGTTTATCATCCGAGAAGCTTTTCGGTGGAAAGCTGCGAACAGGGCGATGAGATCATCAGGCTCAGTCAGCAGCTTCCTGGGACGTTTGGCAGGTGTTTCCCTGGCTGGACTGATCACTCTGATGCTCAGGAAGGACTCAGACCTGCCTCAGGAAAACATTGCAGTATGGTTTTACAACTGAAGATGAACTGTGAATGCATCAAAAGTGAAACACGTTTTCCCACTCAGGATCACACTTACATGGTTCAGATTATCACCTTTCCAAGTCAGAATGCATTGAGCATTTAAATAGTTATATACATTTTACCGTGATTAATTGCATATTGGGTTTTTTTTACGTGTGAAAGTTCCTAGTGGAACCTTTGTATTTGCACATTTCTGGTATGCCCGTAAATCTGACGTACAGACGACATCCACTAGCAACAATGGAGAACAAGGCTGCTTCTCTTGGCCCATTTAGGGATACTTTTTAAGAAATAATCTGAGACTCTGGAAAACACTGCCGATGTGTTCAAGTTGTGCTAAAACTTGAACACGTAGCCTAGGTGAGCATTCGCCAATATGGTTAGCATCTGAATGCTAACCATGTAGCTTTAGCTAGTGATATAAACCTCACTCTTTTTGAGCAAGTTTCATCCTGCAGCTTATTGTACGTGGGAATATTTTTCAAGAACAACATTTGGATTTGTGGCACTATAGTTGCTTTGCCATAAAGTCACAACCATATAGTTTCCTAAAACATTATGTAGGCTTTTCTTTTTATAAGGATCTTTAGCTTTGTCACAATAATACCACAACATATTGCGATAAAATTTTAAGTCCATCTTGCCCAGCCGTCCTGTGAGCTTTCAGTGGGTCGGTCTCTCCTAGGAAGCTTCTCTTTGCCTACTTCAGGTTGTCAGACGGGGCCAGTTTAGGCAGTTTCTACATTTTTAAGTCTTAAAATCACCAGCCTGGGTGTGGTGAATAAAACTGAACTGACTAGTCAGTTAATTATATATGAATTATATTCTCACTTAAGGCAGCGTTGGTTTGAACCGCCCCACACTCGCCCATATATAAAAATGAAGCAGCTTTATCTCTTCGTATTAGATTTGTCTCAGTGTTGGGAACAAAAGAGCAATAAAAGAGCTTGTTGATCATAAAGCCATATATTACTGTGAGTATATAACTCAACAAGATATACAGAGAGAAAAAAAAAGATCCTGTTAGGGAGGAGAAAACTTAACACCTTACGCATGCAAATTAGTATATCCAAAACACACATCAGTTTTGCTGCACGCAGGCACAAAGGCATACACACATGCTCAAATAACCCCACACACACACTCTCTCTCTACTGCAAGTAATTAGTCTTTGTCTGCCTTATTTTGTATATCATCTCTAATGTCGGTGCCTGGGGCCCTGTTCTGTGAGCTCAGCAACTTTCTAGCTGCATCAAACCCCCCCAGAGTTTCCAGGGAGAGGAAAAACATAAAAATATTATCACTTGTGTTGCAAACAATATGAGTCACCGGAGCTCCAACGAGGCGGCCGAGGGAATAATCACGAATGTGCAGCAAGGGGAGGAAAAGTACAGTTTTAGAAGCCGTGAAATGGTTTTCCAAATGTGATATTTAAATCTCTGGATGACTTCGATTGATCCAGTGGGGAGAAGTTGGACTGATGATGATGAGTTTTGTCTGGTTGTTTTAAGCTCCTCCAGGAGTTTTTCCACTCTGGATTTTCTCCTCAAGGTTCGTTTAAGCTGCTGCTGTACCACACTCTGTCCCCCAAACAGCTTTGGCTCCCGGCGATACACAGCCTTGACAAACCCACAGGCAAAGCTGAAAAATATGTAAAGAAACATCGACATAGACGGGTTTTTTTCTCACTATTCAATAATTGCTACATTATTTTAGCATAATTTCTGTCTCATGTCTTAGTGCTTTCGGTCCGTTTCTTGTCAGAAACTCTTCAGTTTCATGCTATGCTAAACTTCACCATCACATGATGTATTCAATTTCTCACTCTTGGTTGACATGGATTTGGGGTGTAAAGTTATTTTCACTCATAAAACGTTTTTTTTTCTTTTATTCAATACATGAACACAAGTGACCAGTAATAAGAACGTATGAATTCATCTTCGTCGTCTTGTTGTTGCCGTTCAGCGGCTCTCTGAACAGGAAGCAGACCCGGCGGCGTGACGACAAGCTGCTGCCCCCGCTGCTGTCGCCGCTGTCCGACGAGCCGCCCCGTAAGCGGGCCTGCGACGGCGGCCCCTCCCTCGCCGAGGAGGCCGGTGCGGTGGGCATGTTGCCCTGCTCGGCGTCCTCTGCCGCCGCCGCCTCATCGCACAGACACCGACGGGGCGAAGGGAAAGCGACGGCGCACACTAGAAACGGCGGGGTAAGTGTTCCCCTGTAGGTCAGCGAATATGAAATGGCCTCGATTTATTCACAACCTGGTAATGCAGGACCTGTAAGTTTAATGGCACACTCAGAGGGCAGTAATGTGGCTGCGCCGTTAAAACTAAGTGGAAGGACAACGGCAGCGTTTAAGTGGCCAGCTAATTGTCATGCAGATTTTTATTGTTGAAACTATGAAGATCAATGGCCTCTCCACCTCAGGACACGGACTCCCACTGCGATAAACCTGGCGGAGACGGTTACCATGCCAACGGCCACTCGGACTCCGAGGTGTGGTCCGAGGTGATGATGGACCAGTCCGAACCGCGAAGGCCGAGACTGTCGTTCACCGACACGTAAGTAGACGCTCACGCAAATATGAGAGTTCAGCAACATGCCGGCACATCAGCTGCTCTCCTGTGAGGACGGTTTCATCTGGAAAACTGAGGCAGAGCGGAAAACTGTCTGCTCTAGCTTTCCATGTGCAGAGCCTTACAAAAACTCAACATTTTAGTTTTTCTCCTCATGTTTCCAGTGCAAACATCCTGGTACACTCAAAATAAGACAAAACCTACAAGTAACTTTTCATCGATGTATAAGAACTTAAGTTAATAACTCAGTAATATTGATAATAAATTACTAGTTTCACTGGTAGATTACTTGATTTGTAACATTGGAAACTAGACCAAAAATACTTGGCAAGATTTTGTGTGTTTTTATTCAGTGTAGCTCTTGGATTTTTTTCTCATTATGTCACTTTAAAACCACAAACTACAATTTAATTTATTGGAATTCTATAAAACAGACATAAAGCAGCACGTTTTAGACTCCTGAACATTAATCCCCTACATAAAACCCCGAGCAACAGATTTACCCTGGCTGCCCACTGGGGTACAAGATAAAACCAGTTGTTCTGTGAAGACCTCCGGGGTTTGTGGGAGAGTTTTAGAAAGAAAAACACCAGTCAGGAGGGAAGTTGGGCAACATCCTAATGAACATCTCATTCATTTCAACACATCTTAAACCGTCTCCACTATTAGGTAAAGACACATTTTTCATTGTAAAGTCTCACTGTAGCCCAGGGATCTCCAACCTGTGGCGCTTTGGAGATGATCAACCATCATCCCAAGCTGTGATTAAAAAAAAAGTCGATACCAATGTGGTAAAATGAATACTTTAGTTTCAAATTATGAAATTAAAATTTTTGTTTGGGATGTGTTCTACCACAATAATAAAACTTTTGGATTTTCTTTCGTCTGATGATTTTATTTTATTTTGGAAAAAAATGCACACAAACTTGTTTTGCTGTCCTGTTATTTCTGTTTATCTTAGGATGTTATAAAAGTATCTCCCAGACATAATTCAAATTTCTCTCTAAAGTTTTAACTATATAATTCAAAGTAAAAACCACAAAAACATCTAAATGTTTAAAGTTTGATGTATCAATCTTAAACAGTAAAAAGTATCGGTGTCGGCAATACTGGCCATGAAAATATCGTCACACTTGAGCCATTTTTTGCCAAAAGGATTTTTTTTGTTGTTTATTTTTTGCCTAAATCAATTTTTGCAACAAAAGGATGTGATGTTTTTGTCAACATCACTTTTGGTAAAGCACAGTTTAGGCCATTATTTTAGGGAAGCGACAGTGTACCGTATTGTACTCCTGCTAGTTAGACAAAACAAGAGCCAGAATATGGCCTGTTATCATGTAGCAGCGTTAACTACATCGACACTAGTCCGGTTCTGTTAAATCTGGACAGACGATACATCTCTGTACTTATTTTCTTGCCTCTGCATTATTCATGGAGCGTGTTTTGCTGTCGTTCTAAGGTTACACCGAGCCTGAGGTGTGTGTACACAAGCAGGCTTCTGTGGAGCCGGTGATTATGTAAATCACTCCATCATTCTGGTGGATTCCAGCCTTTCTGTTTGGATACTGGTCTGTGCTGACACGAGTTGTGTTCTTGTTTTTGTTGTTTTCCAGAGTCCACAGTGCAGAGTACTACATGCAGGAAGCAAAGAGGCTGAAGCACAAGGCCGACGCTTTGGTAAGATGTTGAACGGCTTCACGCTTTGCTGAAAATCAATCAGGGAATGATCCACAATCAGGCTCAGACAGTGTTAGATGGGTTTCAAAGTACACAGCGTTTAGTATACTGTAATCATATACAAGCTTTCAGTCTCTGCACAATGCAAATCTATTTAGCATCGAGGCCTGCGCGCTATAATTTGTGTTATTTATTACAGCGTTTGTCTCCAAGGGGGGGTTGTGCTCAAAGAGTGATGATGTCTGCAGGATTAAACAATATCAAAAGAATTATCGGATCCTCCCCAAACAATGAAGTCAGATTTATTGAACTTGTTATTTATGCTACGTGTACGCATCTTTTCCTCAGATTTATCGGGGGATTTGCATCTTAGGGGGAAATTATTCAAAGCGAAGGCCGCGGCGCTGCCGCAACGTCGCTCGTTCCGGCTCTTGCCTCTTCTGTCTTCTCCGGCATTTCATCTCTGTCACCTTCCTCCTCCGTGCTCTGCAGACGGACAAATTTGGGAAAGCGGTGAACTACGCAGACGGCGCCCTCTCCTTCATAGAGTGTGGGAACGCCATGGAGCGAGATCCACTGGAGGCCAAATCGCCGTACACCATGTACTCGGAGACGGTGGAGCTCATCAGGTACGGTTCAACGACAGAAAGAAGCCAACGGGAATCAGGAAACGTTTGACTTTTACTAGAACTGCGCAACATTCACAGCAACATCAATATTTGAAATACTGCAAGCACAAATGCCTCTTTGGGTCCAGGAGCTAAAGGGATTTTATTTTTAAAGTCCGATCTTTGGCCAATTGGATGGACTTTATTCTCCATCCCTTTTATTGGGATTCACTTCGTTTTGTGGTTCATTTGTGTATAATTAGTTCACCGGTCTTTGAAAAACCTTACCTGATAATACCGAATGAATTGTCTGAAAAGTTGCAAAATTTAACACCGTCGCTAAGATGGCAACACTGTGGTAATTATTGCTAACTTGGCAACATACAATGGCTGACTTCTGGCCGATTTACAAGAACTCGTCTGTTTACCTGAAACATTTGGACATTGTTTGTAGTTTCAAATGAAATAAGCAGGAAATAAAATGAAATACTGCTGTAGTGTCCAGTAGTACAGTTATCATCTCTTTTTTTTTTTGTATTGCAAAATAAATACATATAATTTATAGCAACAAGTGAACTTGTCCTACCCGAAGAAATGGCTCTCATAAAGTCCTGTGGCCGTGTAAATTTGCATCCATTCCACCACAAATGGCAAATTAAAGCATTGCCCTTTTAATGAGCACTAATTTAGCATGCATGCCTACATGCAACTAGCTGGACTCTTCAGCTCAGAGTCTTTTTTGTTATGTTCCAGCCCTTCACACACCTACAAGGTGGCTAATCTGTGTAAATTAGCCAGATCTCAGGGTTCGGTCCTTTGAGCGCTGCCAGCGTGTGAAGCCAGCGAGTGCAACTCAGAGAGAGCAAACGGTGAATAATAAATGAGCGGCTCGGTCTGAGAGGCGCAGGGCCATGAAGAGGGAGACGGCCATTTAGCTTGAGAGCCGGGGTTCAAGATCCGCTCATCTGCACTCATCCGTCGCGCTGAAGTGTCCTCGAGCAAGACACAGAGTCGCTGGGAGGAGCAGATCGGTGGCTTCACCTTTGGCTGCTCCTTAAGGAGGATGATTGTGGAAATGATGAGAATTTGTCTTCAACGATCAGTAAAGAGCAAAGAAGTGACTTCTTAGATGAAAAGTTGTGTTTTTGCTTGATGTTTGCTACAAATGATTCTGGAAAAAACTCTTCTCAGTTTTGTGCTTCTGCACTTTCCTGAAATGAATCTGTGACCAGCAGAGAGGAGTGACGAGCTTCTCTTTCCTGCAGGTACGCCATGAGGTTGAAGAACTTCACCAGCCACTCAGCCACCGTCTTGGAGAAGAGGCTAGCTGTTCTGTGGTACGATCCTCCTCTTCGAGTCTGTTTTTATCACTTTTCAAACCAGCACACAGGCAGTGTGATGAACATGCATCATAAGTGCCTGTTTAAGTGAATTCATCACGTTTAAGGTTCATGTTTAGATGATTTTTGCTGCCATCTAGTGGTCGCAGTTCTGCAAAATTATGACTGTTGGTCATTTCCATAACATTTACTTGAATTTGACTAAATTAAAGTAGAATCTAAGAGCAAAAAACAAATATTTTATTCTTCACATATTTGTGATTATAGTTTGGCTAATAATACAAAAGTCCGGCACACACAAATTATTCTATTAATGCTGCTCACTCTGCACTTTTGGGACTCCATAACATATAGACTTATTTTTCTTTTATAGCACCAGAATAATCTTAATTTCTGCAATTTATTCAGTAAACACTCCAAGACATTAGTGGGGGTTTTATTTCCACCTTTGATGGCTTATCATCTTCTTGCCAAGAGAACACCACAGGGGTCGAAGGTCACCTTCTAATCCTGACTTAAGATGTTTGGTTTTTTTTATACAGGATTAAGGTCTTAGCTCTGAGTTAACCTTGCAGGAAGGTTAATTTTATGTGGTGTGAGCCATATAGATATTGATCAGACCACATGTTTTAGGCTAATTAACCTGCTTAAACACCCAAAGATAACCCATCAGTTTCCTGCAGCATCTGCAGTTTTTATTTTGCCTCAAGTTTCTCCTGGGCTTTAGAAGAGAAACGATCCCAAAGCATCACAGGGTCTCCACTGTACTTAGCAGGAGGCGGGAGCTGCTTTTACATGAATCTGCCTGTTTTGGTTTTTTCAAAAACAGTGTTAATTGCTAAGATGACCATATCTGACCAAAGTGAACAGCACCAGTGATAGTCAGGAAATACTGAAGAAAAACGCAGTGTTACGAGAGCCGCTTCACAAATCAAACTGTGTAACAAGAATATAATATAGAAACACATGTGCATATATATATATAAAAGATACAAAAAAAATAACATTATGGCAACCAATGTGCTGTAATTGTATCTTTGATTTACTGGGCAATCGCCTTGTCAGCCAAAAACTAAAATATTTATCTTGATGTTTTGTTGTATTTATCGTAATAAAGATAAAAGTCACAATTAAAGGTTTTTCTTATTGGCATTTTATTTTTGGTCTGTGATGCTCTAACTGCAAATACATGTCAACATCAGTACAGCTCTAAGTCAAGCTTACCCTTTAACAAAGAGGTTTCCTTACACAGAGGTAGTGAAACAGTTTAAATATTTAGACATTAATTGATGCGTTCATGGAAGCAAATAGAGGAAGGAAACAAAGTAACAATCAAACCAGTCAGTCAGTTTTGGAGGTTTGAAAATATTTATCGCAATGAAACCTAGATTTTAATTATATATAATTTTCTTATAATGCCCTGTATTTGTGATTGAAGAAAAACCATCCAGCATAATCTAATGGTTGTAGTGTGTTGAATGTTTGACCCCAAGGTCAAGGTTTGACCTTGGGTTTCTCATTTCGCTATGAGAAATAAACCTTTGTGTCACGTCATATAATGCAGGAGGGAAACAATGGCAAGCTGTGAGTTTCTAATCAAAGTTCCCAGACCTGAACTTCAAACTGATGAATCTGTTAAAAGCAATTATCCCACTTCAAAAACACAAAATGTTTCTTAGTATTTTTATTTTGTCTATTTTCTAGTGCAAATATCTTAATGCACTTCCAATAAGACAGAACAAACGAGCAACAGAGACAAACTATCGTCCGAGTTAATCGTACGTTTACACATTTTTAAATGATTAAACTATCAGCAAGCAGAAAGTTTGAATGGAGGTGTCTGTACGGGCAACTCATCCGCCTCCCAACGTTTGTGTTCCCATAGCAACCGCTGTCTGTCTCTGCTGTATCTGAGGATGTTCCATCTGAAGAAAGACCACGCTGTCAAGTACTCGCGCTCGCTCATGGAGTACTTCAAGGTAACAACTCAACACACACAATTGGACACAGAGTTGATTTCCTTCCCCGTCTCTCATCGTCTGCCTCCGTGACAGACTGAGCGAAGCCGGCCGCGCACACACACACACACACACACACACACGTCTCAGATCCATTTCCACGCTGCCTGTGCATTAATTTTGCATGCCGTTGTGAAATTCCGTTCCTTTTTCTTTTAATATTAACACATTAATTAGCTCCATCCATCATGGCAGTGGATTGTTGCGGTTTAATGTGCTTGTTTTGATTAATTGCATTTAGTTGAATTAATTACTGAGGATGTCATTAACACAGCTCTGCGTTTCACACTGATGGGATTGGATTTCTGGGAAGGGACTGACGGGGCGCTCAGTGGCGCAGCCTGTTTACATACAGGGACGTGTTGACAGAGGCAGAGCGCTTCACTCTGCAGAACAACAGAGCAGATCCGTAACTCGTTTAGCCGGCTAATGGTTCTCAGAAGTTGCAGTTCCAGGACGTCAGGAAATGAGAGCTGAAGTACAGAATATCGATGTTTCCAAACATATTCTGCTTACAGAATATTTTACATGTTGAAACTGGGAAGAGGTTCTTTCACTGCAAAAACAAAAAAATAATAATGAATTGATATTGATTAAAAAGTATTAGTTCTATTGGCAGATTGTTTTATTTAATATATTTTTCCCATGTTATAAACAAAATAATCTGCCACTGGAGCTCACTTTCTCATAAATATTAAGGAATTATTGAATTAAACTTATTTAGCTTGCAGAAAAGTTCATTATAAGTTAGTATTGTTTTATTTCAAGTGACCTGAGATATTTTTAATGAAAATTTAACCAAAGATACTTGGCAATATTTTGTGTTTTTTGTAGTGTTGTCTTTTAAACCTGATCCTCAAACAAACTTTATCGGACAAAGAAAAACTTTTTTATATATAAAAAAAAAACATGTTTTTGTTTCCATAAAGCTTTTTTTGTTTTGTAATTCTGACTTGCATGCTTTGATGTTGGATGGAAGCGCAGCTCCTGTCTCTGGGTGAACCAGCTGTTTGTCTTTGTTTCGTTTTTGAGAGTCCAACTTGAGCTTTTCCCACTGCTGCTCAGCTGTAAACAACTTCCAATAATAAAATTGTCTCTTTGTTGTTTTTGGGGTTTTTTTGTCATCCAGAATTCGGCGAAGAGTTCCCATCAGGCCCCGTCGCCTTGGAGGAGCAATGGAAAGTGAGTAACCACGCACACCGACGGGCCTCCACCCCGCTCCGGTTCACCTCCATAATTGAGAATTTCTAATTCAGCGGCGCTCTGCTGCGGCTTCCCGAACCGGCCCGTGACAGCCGCTTGCTCAAACAAACCCCTCAGGAAGCAAATAAAGGGATTGATTTGTTGTAGATGTGAGAAAGAGAGGACCGGAGGGGCCGCCGAGCGCCCGGCGAGGAGGAGTGATGGAGGCGGCAATGATGGATGGAGGAGGAGAGGCGTGGAAGAGTCGCGGATGTGAAACTAATGAGTTTGGACAGCTCTGATGCTGCGCAGCAGCAGGACCGGAGCTCGCTCTCTCTCTCTCTCTGTGTGTGTGTGTGTGTGTGTGTGTGTGTGTATGCGTGTATGTGTGTGGGTGAGAGGGGGTGAGAGGGGGTGGAGGTGCTGAGTTGGACACAGTTGTGGGTCAGTGCAGGTCAAGGCCGCATCACAGACATTACATCACTGCCACAGACCCGCTGCCTGCTGCGCTACACAGGAGGAGCCGATTGTACCGACATGTTTCTGTTTGCTGAGGCTGCCACCTTCTTCTTCTTCTGTTAGATTAGGCTGCATTTACACCTGCCCTGGTCAGTACGGTGGCCCTGAAGTACAAACCACTTCAACTAATCACTAAACACAACTACAAATTGAAAAACATATCATTTTCAAAAACACGTTAGCTAAGCACAACTACAAGCTAAGAAGACACAACGACTTTAGGTCTCAGTGGGAAACACAAGACTTCACCGCTTTTGGTTTTAGATCTGAAAGTTTTTCTGGCTTTGGCACATTTGTTGAAAATTTGTTACCAAGATAAATGTAGTTAACATATACAAGAATAATTTGAGTGAGGACAAACTACAGAGCTCAGCTTTTCTTTGACGAGCTAAACAGAGCAAATGCCTGAAGAACTGGTGGAGGTCAGAGGTCAAAAGTGGAATCATCCTCTCAAACGATTCTTCTGTTTTGTTATGTTTTCTTAATTTGTAGTTGTGCTTAGTTAATGTCCTTGTCTTTGTGAATATGTTGTGCTTTTCAATTTATAGTTGTATGTGGCAGTTTGTTGTCGTGGTTTACATTCAGCTGGAGTTTAGTTTGCTTTAATCAAACTGCAGTTCGTTTGTTTGGAAAGTTCAGTTCATTTGTGAATGTGCAATCAAACTCTGGTTTATCTACCAGCCCAGGTCTCAGTCAGGTCGAAGTGAACTTTGGCACAGTTTGAAAGTAAATGTGAACACCAAGTCAGACCGCTCCAAAACCAGGAAGTGGACCATAGCGCAGGGCATTCTGGGTAAATGCAGCCGAAACAAACCCGTTAGTTTCTTGCTAGTTTGTGTTTCTTTGCCAAAGACCAAAGAGAAATCCTACAACCACTAAAATCTGATGGCACTTCATTTTGTTGACATGACATGAAGAAGAAAGTTGTCTTCAGAGGTTTTTGTCATTTCCCTTTGTAGTTCTTGGTGCAGCGCCACCACAGGTGAGGAGGTGAACAGGTTTTTCAAAGGGTTTTAATTAGTTTGGCAGTGAAAGTGAACGACTCCCGCTGAAAATGTAACAAATGTTTCCACTTTGGTTCCCTGCAGACATGTTTGATTGAAAAACATGACTCTGTTTGCCTTTGCATGAATCGAACACGACTCTCTGGAGAGGGTCCAGAATTTTCCACCACATAAAATAAAATGGGATCCATTTAAAGACAAAAAACAGAATATGTAATTGTCACACAGTGGAGAGTGAATGTGTTCAGGCAATATTTTCTACCAAACCTTTTCGTTTCTCATAGTAAAACCCCAGAGGCTCCCAGTTGGGTTCCCATCATCCCTCTGAGATTCACCGCCTGTCTGTGTGTTTTCCAGAGTCAACGGGACGCCGTCTCCCCTCTCGCTCAGCCCGTCTCCAGCCAGCAGCGGAGGAGCGCCAGCAGCAGCAACAGGAGGGGGAGGGGCATCGGGGTCGTCCGGTAGCGTTGCGATCCCCCAGCGGATCCACCACATGGCCGCCAGCCACGTCAACATCACCAACAACATCCTGAGGAGCTATGAGCAATGGGAGACGGCCGACAGGCTGGCCGCCGACAGCAGAGGTGAGGAACGCAGCGGAGCGACGCAACGCTGCTGACATCCACAAATATCAAAACGTGACGAAAACGTGACGAAAAGCCAAACGTTTAGGTCGCATTCAGCAGCGAGAAATTCACAATTGAATCAGTTCAAGAACAGAATTCGGAAAAATTTAGATTACATGATTTAAAACATTTATGTTTGTTTACTACATTTCTCAGGAATGGCAACATTTGTGTCAATTTTATTAGGATTCTGTTTGTTTTTTAACTAATGTCAAAACTTATCAAAATTCCCATTTAACTACTTGTACAATCCGACATTTATTCCATGTATAATCCACTCATGTATTTAAAAGTTGACCCATTAGTCTATTTAGTTTTAACTACAGTTTGTAAATGTAACGTGGCAGGATGTGGAGACACTGTTCTCTGGGTTGTGGCGATGTGCAGCAGTAACCTGCTCTCTCCCTGCTGCAGACTTCTTCCAGGACCTGGACTCGGCGATGGGGGGGGCTCTGAGCCAGCAGAGCAGCATGGTGGAGCTGGTGCGCTACATCAGGCAGGGACTGCACTGGCTGCGCTCTGAGGCGCAACTGCTCTAGAGACTGGAGCAAAGCAACGGGAACTAGAGCTGACATGAGACCCATCCCACTGCGAACCCCTCAAATACACACACACACACACGCACGCACGCACGCACACACACACACACACACACAGACCAAGGATGATAACTGGGCCCAGATCCCCCCACAGTGATCCAGGTGAAATACCTGAGGAGACGCAGAACACGCCCAAACCCTCCGTTAAGAAAACCAACAGAAAGAAGCTAAAAGTTTTTTTTTGTTTTTGTTTTTTTAAGACGGATCATTTTCTGGAAGATAAGTGAGCGTCTGATGTGATTAAGGCGGCTAAATGTGGCCAGAGAGCTGAGCGAGGAGCAGCAAGGTGTCAGTGATTGGCTCTGGATCTAAAGCCTCAGGCTGATATCGATCCGGCTGGAGGAGAAGCCGTCCAATCCATCAGATAAGGACCACAGCGGTGAGGGGAAAGAGGCTGACCTATGACCCCCCCACACACTCCCTGAGGCAGAATCAAAGGAGGCCCCACTCAGTACCTCGACTGGAGCCGAAACCTGCCGCCGTTGAGTCCACACGGTTCTAATTGGATTTGTATTACATTGGAGTCAAACACAGATTTTAAAATATTTAAAGTGAAAACTCCAATTATTCCAAAGTACATTTTAGCACTTATGGGACATGTGTCAAACTCGTGGCCCGAGGGCCAAATCCGGCCCACTGTAGTCTTTTATGTGGCCCTCTAGACTGCAGAGGGACGTGTGATCACAACCTTTAACATAAAGTTCTCAAATATTCATCAGTCGAATCATTATCAAAGCAGTTTTTCTGCATACTGCCAAACTGCATCAATCAGTCCCTCCAGGTTTTTGCGACGCCATGAAAACTCACAAGTTTATTACAAATTTTACCCCAAACGTTGAAAAACTTTAGGTTTAGTAGACTAACTCCCAGCTGCAGGTGGCAGTATTTCTAACTTTCACTGCACTGCTGCCTCAAATTTACTTGATGTCAAGTTACAAGCCACATGGTGAATAAAGAAAACAAAATACCAGCAGATATAAATTCAAATATTTGAAATTAGCTCAGATTTTGACAGCAAAAAAATCACAAACAATTTCAGAATCTTGGATGGTCTGATCAGAGTGAATAGGTGCTCAATATGGTTACATTTTACGAACTTATTGAACTCAGTCAGCTGGTAATTAATATTTTAACAATTAACAGGTATTATCAGTTCATTGTGGCATGGTTCTGTGAGCACATTCATGATCTTGATGCGCTCCAAAATGAAAATAGGTTTCACCTCCCTGATCACAGATCGTAGTTGCATCAGAAAATGAAGGAAGTAAGTGACACTGTCTCTTTAATTACAGCTGCTGGCCTGATGCAGTAACATCTCAGATGATCTGAAATGAAAGTCTCGCTTCCTCTGATGACATCACGTCAGGCACAGAGCAACTGATCAGTTATGAAGTTTTCTTACTACTGTTCTTTCTTATTCTGACATTTTTAATTGGAAACTCCACCATTGCTAAATCCAGTTTTTTCAACTTTAGCAGAATATCAACAAAGTTTTGTACACTTTTGTAATGGAAAAGCGTCAAAGAAGCCAAACCACTTGCACATTACGTGCTTCATAATTCACGTCCAAATGTGCTAACCACTTCTTTGCCGTAACGTTAGCACTAAGACAAGCTGATTATTGTGCCTTTTGTGATGTCATCAACAAAAAGTTAAATTAGCAGAGGTTTATTCTTCAGTGCACTTTTTAAAAGTGGTGCATTTTGTGAAATCCTAACTTAATTGCCTGATTGTAGTTTTGTTTCTTTGTATTGTTTTAAAAAAAACAAATATTGCACCGGATGGTATCTTTAATGTTGTGTTACTGGAAACACAGAAGGAAGAACAGACAAAATGGCACAATACAGACGCTATGAAATGAAATGAGCTTTCTGGTGAAACAAGGTGTAAAACGTGATGTACGTCACTGCTGCTGGAATTTAAGTTGCACTTTTTTTTAGCTGTAGCCGCAGGATTTACTCTCATTATTGATCAAGACAGTAGCATATGATATTTGTCATGACACAAGTGGATACTGAGATGTATCGCCTTTTAGCCTGTTGGTCATAAAGGGCCAACAGTGTCATTTATTTCCAGGGGCCTCGAAAACAAAACTCTAATGCCTTCCATTTGCCTTGTTATCATGACATAAAGCTACGCTGAAACCCAAATCTTAAATTAAGGCCAGAAATATTCAATATTTTACCAATCCACCTTAAATATGGCTCATATGAGTAGTAAACAGCTTGGCTAACTTTGGAGCTAGCTAGCCTTTGCTAGCTGGGAACTAAGCCTAGCTTAGTTCTCATAGCTAAGTTAAGCTGGTTGCTAAGTTAGTCAAGTTGTAAGCAGACATCTTGGCTAACTTGGCTAGCTGCCTTGTTCAGAAGTCAAACAAGTTGGCCCTGGGTATAAAATTAAGTTTATGGAGTAAACGCCACCAAAACAAGTTTCCTCTTTATTAGCTCACTTACTGTTTCTGATTATGCTAAGCTTAGCTAGCTGCTAACAAACGGCTAACTTAACTAGCTGCCTTGTTTATAAGTCACAGGAGCTGGTTCAGAGTGAAAAATGAAGGTTCGGGAGTAAACAAAACAGGCTCCCTGTTTACTTCTCCTCTGAACGAGGGCTTCTTCCATCAAACACAACAACGGGTCTTTTGCTGGTCGTGGGCTTTTTGTGAAATTTCTGCTCAGTTCTAGTTCCCATAGAAACCCACCCACTAAGGTGTCAAACGCTTACAAAAAGGGGGAGAAAAAAAAAAACCCCAAAACTACTCGACATGTAATGATTAGGTTCCAATCAAGCCCCCCACCCTCCCACATGCAGAGCGGGTGAAGGAGGAAGATCTCCCGTCTGCTCCTCTTCCTCCCCCCCACCGATGTCAAAGTGAATCTGCAACTTTGTACAGCACTAGATGAGATCAGATCATCTGCTGGATCCTCTTCTAGACGTTTCCCAACATTCGTCGTGTTGTTGTTGTTGGTGTGTATACGTGTACAGCTGATTGTCAAGTCTATCTAAATTGTTGCTGAACAATAATGATGTTTGTGTAACATACTGTACAGATTGTGACACCTAGAAGCTGTGTACTTGGGTGTTTGTTATTTTTTAGTGTCTTGAGTCAATGTGAAAGAATGGATAGGAGCGTGGGTCGTGGGTGTGCGTGCGTGCGTGCGCGCCTGTGGGTGTGCGCGTGTGTGTTTGTGTGTGTGTGTCCATGCACAGGCTATGGCTGTATTTACACAGCACCAAAGCTGAAGTGATTTTTAACCCTTTGTGGTACATTCAAAAGACGAGTCCCCACTGTTTCTGTTGCTCATTGTGCTACAAAAGCTTAAAATCAACTCTCTCCCCCTCGTACGCTTTCTGTAAATCCAGCACATCCAGCATGAGTTTCATAAGTTCTGGATCATTTCACCATGGCTGAATGTGTGTGAGAGGACGACGTGGATGTGGGAAGTAATTTTCACTTTAACATGGAAAAAAAAAAAAAGAAAGAAACTCAAGTGCCTCTATTTGTGTCCAGTTCGAATTGCTCTATTTATTTAAAAAACAAAGAATGAATCTAAATAATTTTCCATACCATATTGGTATAAATATGAATTTTTTTTTTCTTTGTGTTTTTTTGTATAATCAGATGTCTCCATAAGCTTTTTTACTGGCGTTATGACGCCAGGGGTTTGGCTTTAAGATGAAAAAATAAAAGCGTGTGATTAAACGTGTTGAATTAGCATCCGTTGCTGTATTCTGATTTCTTGATGATTTGATGAAGTTTCAGTGTTGTCTGAAATGCCTGAAACTTTGAAAATCATTGCATGCAATAAACGGTAGCCTCAGACCAACAATTGCTTGTGTTCATTTGGAGGAAGACGAAAAGAAAAACCGTCGTGTTTTGTGTTGCGTAGTTCACTGGACGTGTGAATGTTTTCCGTGGCCTGGAGCTAGCTGCTTTAAATGTGCATCACTAATGGTGGCTGTTCGGACGTTCAAGAACCTAAAACGCTTAAAAAGGCACAGTAATGTTATTTCTACCATTCTTAAGGTGGCAAATGACTGATGGAAAATCAATAGGAATGTAAAATGGTTTGCTTAGCCTTGCTAATTAGCCTAGCTAGTTAGCTTAGCTAGCTACCTGGTCTGGTTCTGGCTGAAAGCTTCGAAAAGTACAAATAAACTCATAACTGGTTCTTGTTTTGAACAAATATCAAACCTACGTTTAAACTGAAGCACTTGGTTTGTTTTTACTTTTTTAGCATTTGCCACCTTTAGCTTAAGCTTTGCCTGAAATGTTCAGGTGTTTTTAAGGCCAAATTAGTCTGATTTTCAACAACGGCATTCTGTCCTCCCAGCATTTTTTTCTTGATGCATCAACAAGTAAAAATGTTTTCATCTGCTGCCTGTTGAGTGACTGGTTTCATGGTCAATGCCGGAAAGTGTCATTTTGTCAACATTTCGCCAGCATCTGAACTTCTAATGTGGCATGAAAAGTCCCAGCAGCTCTTAAAAGTCAAAGTCAAAGAACACATTTCTTGGTCCTGTTAGAATTATGTCTAAAAGGCGAGCAGTATGAATGTCCACACTCACCGACGTTACTGAAATATTCTTGAATGGCAACAATTTAAACATACAAAGAACCTGAGGTTGACGGTTCGTCAGCTGTGGCCTAGCTAAAGAGCTTTGCTTTTAGCATAAATAGCTTTAGATTAGCTTTTTATGGAAAGGCTGTATCTGAGCTAAGAGAAATATGAATTATATTTGGATGCTGAAAATTAGACTCTCAAAGTCTAAAAGTCACCAGGAATGTTTTTCAAATCAGAGTCCAGTTTGTCATTTGGTCCCTTTGATTTATTATTATTTATTCTTTAGTGAATCTTCTGATAATGAAGAAATCATTATCTTCATTATCAGTGTCAAGTTTATATAAAAGCTTTTCAAGATTCTAAATGACATTTTCTGCTCAAAGTCATTTAAGTGTAAAATTAGGAGTTCTCAGACAATAAGACATATTTCTATTGGACGTCACATTATCAAAAACATGATCCTAATAAATTTTTTTCCCCATTTCATGTTGTCTATCCGGGGAACTCGGATTAGAACAAGTTGACCAACTTTGCATTGGGTCTTGAAGGGAGCATCACATCAATTTAGCGTTTTGAATCGCAGCACAACTGGTAAATATTGGACTGAAGCAGCAAATCATTTTTATGCGACGCGATATGACTTCATCTAATACGTTTTGGAATCAGACGTGCTCAGCTTGCCCCGTTATACTGCTGGCATCTCATTAAGGATCTCATTAGTCCTTGTTGCATTATCACAGTTGTCAACAAATTTATGAAAGACAGTTGTAAGACGGAAACATTACTTGTGTAACAATTACAATGGGACGTTTAATGTGTGTTGCTAGCAGATGGTGTCAAGCCAATAATGCTTTGATCATCTCTCCAGCAGTGACAACTTTTCCCTGATTGTAGTTTGCATTTCATTAAGACCCAGATCAAGCTTATTATTTCTAGAAATAACCCCCAGAGAGGATAAACAGTGTTGTGCTTTTATACACATTCAAATGTTTGATTGTGATGAAAAGTCAGCTGATACGTGAAGGCATCCATTTTGAAGTTGGGAGTATAAATTGGCAAAGGGTTTAAATGACCTATAACCCCTGGGAGCAGCTGAACCGCTGATTTAGCATTTACTATATCACAGCTCAACTCTGATGAAACCAGAAAGGTAGTTTGAACATTTGTATGGCTAATTTTTACCCCTAATAAAGCCTGCATCCCCGTTTTGCACCCATATGTTGAAAACCTGATACGATTTGTGGATAAATTAAATAAATTCTCAGATTTAATATGAAGTAGTTTTGCGATTTTCTGAAAACGAAAATAACGAAGCTGCGAAACAGCAAAGCAGCTAAATGACCAGAACTCTTGAGTAAATGTTATTTAGCCTAGCTAGCAGCTAGGTCTGTTGTTTACCTGCAAAGTGCAGCTAGTTCTTAGCTAGCTCAGCAAAGCTCGCTAAAAGCAAATGGAATCTGAAAGAAAACGAACAAATGCACAAAATGGTAAGGTAGCTAAATGACCAGCGCCATTCAGTAAATGTAGCTTGTTGATTAGCTTCCTGTTGTTACTCCAGGCCTTCTCTCCCTTTTTGTCACAGAAGTAAATAACTTGTCTCAACTTCCACAACAATAATAAGATTCTCACAAATCCTACATTTGAATTCCAACCAAATTAAGCTAGCTTTTTAGCAAATTGCTGCATGTAGCATATTTCTGTTCAACTAGCTGACAGCTATCGTGACCCCCATAAAACCGACCCCATTTTTTTTTTTTTTTTTCAAAATGATTTTTATTTGAGTGAAATTAATTTGCAACTCCCCATTTAAAAATATGGCGGCTTTAGATTTCAAAATGTTAAAACGTGACTTTGAAAATGTGAGACTTCTGGCTAATGTTGCTCGAATGGCATTTGCCCGTCTTCCAGTCCGTGGCCACATATTGCAAAGTAGAACAGAGTTTCCCGTCTGAATTAATGCACTGAAAACCCCAGACAGTGACTCTGAAAGCGGCTCCAACTCATCACGTCGTGCTGCGATCATGGATTCATATCCGGCTCAACTTGGACGCTCCAGCGCAGCCACTAGTGGTTTTGCAGCAGCAGCAGCCTGGTGACTCTGATCTGGTCTGGGAGCGGATCCGACCGGAACCACTGGCTGAGCAGAACAAAGGTCAGTGCAGGTCGCGGCCGAGGTCACGTCAGTCCAACGCGGGTTTGTGTCGTATCCTTCGAAACGTGTCGCACAATCCTTACAATGTTTCCTTTCTTTTTTCTACCAGTGCTATCTTTTGGGCCTTTTTTCCTATGGTTCGTTTTTTTTTTTTTGTTTTTTTTTTTTACAATGAAGTTGTTCTATGTGATGAAGACGATGACGACGACGATGATCAAAACGTTGTGATGCAGTTCCGTTGTTTTTAAATATTTAATGTCTCTGAAATATGGATTAAAACCTGTTTGAACCAGTGATCCCGCTGCTGTCTTTCACTGAGCTCTTCAGATGCATGTCGTGTTGTTTTTGAAGAATGTGAGACGTATGCGAGTCTTAGAGGAATATTTTATGAAAGGACTTTAAAAAAAAAAAAAAAAAAAAAAAAAACACGCTTGCATGTTCTAATCTCTCTGATTTAACAATCAGTGAGATTCTTCCGTGAATTAGCCTGAGAGGATTTTATCTACACAGGAGCCGATCCAGTCGTCTGACTGCCGCTAATGAACTCGTATTTCCACATCACAGTAACTATTAGACTACTTCACCATGCATGATTAATTCACTGAATAAAGTTTCACATTAAAATTCAAGAGAAAGAGAGAGAGAGAGATGGAGGAAAGAGAAAAGAAAGGAAGAGACGACGGCCTGGTTAAAGTGGAATTTAAGCTGCTTTGAGGGACATGAATATGTTTTAATGAAACATTTTATGTTCCATCAAAACGAGACGACGCAGTCTGCAGGAAACGAAATCCCCTTTTCAAATCTAAAATCACACATTCAAAAGCCCACGCGAGCAAGCAGAAACCAGATCTGAAAAGTGCGGCGCGCATTTGAGTTCAGCCCGGACGCTTTCGAGCTCCGCCTTCCGCAGCGGCGCGTGGTTCCGGGTCTGGATCAGGCAGCGACTGAAGAGGGGAGGAGCCTCGTCTGCACGGAGGCTGCAGACGCGCCGAGCTCAGCTCGCCACGGCGGGGAAAAGAGGAGCGAGGAAAAGTGCATTTCCGCCAGAAAAGCTGAGACAAACAAACAAAAACTAAAAAAACAGGAAACTTTGTGAGTTTCAGAATTTGAAAGATGTTTGACATGGAAAAATCTCAAAACTGGAGGTTTTTTTTCCTAGCAACTATTTTTTTTTTTTTTTTTTTTTTTTTTTTTCACTTTTCAAATAAATAAAAATTGAACATTTTTTCCGAAACAAAAATTTGGAAAATTAAAAAAAAAAATAAAGAAAAAAAACATTCAAAATGACTAAAAATCTCTGGGTGTTTTCTACTAAAATTTCCACGTTTTTTTTCCTCGCAGCTTCTGCAGCTTCACACATGCCCGACGTCGTTGTTGTTTTTATTTCCCCAGAAAATTTCTTGCTTGCAAATTGTCACTTTTATGAGCCCGAACGATTCCTGGTGTTTTTTTTTTGTTTGTTTGTTTTTTTTTTAATAAAAACTTTTTTTAGATGTTTTGGCTGAAAGTTGCTCCTTTTCTTCCCCCCCCCCCCCCCGGCGTTCATCGCGCGGAGCGGATTTGACGCAGGGGAACCCGAGGACTGGTTGGGGAAACATCACAGTTACCTGGATGTGACCTCGGCGCCGAGCCGCTGGAGCCACTGAGCTCCTGGACTCGCTCGTCTGGATTAGACTGAATTTATTCTGTGTGATGTTCCTCGAGCTAATCGAGCCGCAGCGCCGGGACCCGCCGCTCTGATCGACTGCTGCAGCCCAGATACACAGAAAAGAAAGAGAGGAAGAAAAAAAGAAGAAAAAAAAACCTTATCAAACATTTACAAGTTATATTCTTACAGACTTGGTGAGTGAGAAACTCCACTCTGAGCCTGTAAATGAAAAGCTTGTTAGACTTGGTGTGAAAAAGAGAAAAGAAAAGAAAAAAAAGAGCTCTGCAAACAAACCAGTCGTAATTCTGACCTTGAAGAGTCGGTTTTCTATGTCCATATTTATTATGCAGCTGTGGGTAGAATATCTTTTGATGAATAGTTAAGATGGGGGAAAAGCCGCTGCATTTATATTTCAAGAGCCATCTGTTAAAAAGTGAGAGGAAAAAGTTTAAAGCTGGAGATGAAGACCAGGAACGACGAACGGCGATCTTTCATCTGAAGGGGGGAAAAAAAGAGAAAAGAAGAAGAAGAACTGAATGAATGTCTTCCAGCAGAAGCCAGAAGATGCTCTGAACTTGAGCGCGTTCAGAAAAACACACGTCTGCAGCCAGCAGAGCTCAAAGAGTCTGACGTCATGGAAACATCACCGATCTCTGCTTCTTTACGCCTTGGGAGAAAGATTTCAGTGTTTTGAGACGCCGACGATTGCGGATGAAAACACAGCTTATTGTCTCAGGAAATCTGAATAGTGTGGAACGGATAGAAAGTTAGGTGGAAGGACAAAAAAGTGCACCGGGCACAGGGATAACCGCAGCCATGAGAGGCTGAGTCAAGATGAATCCTCAGTATGACAGACGTGACGGATATGAAGGTTTTTGAAGATCTAACAGACCGGCACCCTCTGGGGGGGATTTAAAAGGGTTTTGTGGGAGGAGCCCAGATACTGCAAATCAAAGAACAGCGGCCTGGGACACCAGCCGTCATTTAAAACACTGAAATTATTGAGATAAATTTCTGCTCTGGTTCTGACCAGTATTATTATTCCTGTTGAATTTGCAGCCCACAGCGAGGCGGCATGAAAGTATCAAGAACTAGCCTTTGGGCACCTCTGACCTAAGACGAGACAACGTCAGCAACCTCGACAACGAAACAACATTGAAAGACTAAACTTACATTTTCGGTTTCATCTTCCTTCCACGGCGTTTCCGTCCCTGCGACCGGCTGAGTCAGACTCTCTGGGGAAAGGAACCCGCACAGAAATTCATTTCCTCTGCTCATGGGCAGAACGGCAGCATCAAGACGACGCCACTCTGCTCATCCTGCGCCGTGATTGGTTAAGATGCCGTTGGGTTCACAGCTACGGAGCTCCTAACAAGGCAAGAAGTTGTCCGTTCTGACCGACTGATTCCTGACCCAGCCAGTTTCACGCCGACGGGAAACGCGTCCCATCATCTCCAGCTGCAGCTGGTCGCTTGTTTGTTTTTTTTTTTTAAGCCTCGTTCGCATGTTGCCGGGTCTTTACAAATGCCAAGATCTCTGCCGCATCATTCAATCATATCACAAGTTAACAAGGAGAAACGGCGACATCACAATCATGAGGCAGCAGTTTCTCTAGAGAAACAACATCTTTACCTTCATTAGTCAATGAAGCCTTTATCCAGGCCATAAATGTCAAGTTCAAGATCTTATTTATCGGTTTTTCAACAAGTTGCTAGTCCCACCTCACTGTAAATGACTGCGCCTCATGTCAGGGGAGGTGGAACGATCCAAAGTTCTGGTTTGGAAACCTCGCCGGTTCCGGCCACAAGCATCCAATTCCAACCTGCGGAGAGCAAAAATGAAGCGTGGACACAAATCTGGGAGGAAACGATTCAAATATTCAGGAACAAATACAGGAAGTTGACCGCAGAGGGACTGATTCCTTCATATTTATTCATAACGCTGCTCTCAGTGACTCTGAGAACGAATCGTCGCTCTGCAAATGTTTCAACTGAGGAATATTTGAAATATTTTGAGCTTTACAACTTGATGGTTTTTCCCTCGTCAAAAACATCCAGAGTTTCCTCGAAAACGATGCACGTTTCTCAAACGCTACTTGGATGTTTGCGTCCATGGTAACCATGGCACAGATCCATGGCAACCATGAAGCTGTGCCAAACGCCTGGGTGGACCGAGCGCCGCCTGCAATGCCCAGCTCCTCCTCCGAGCGCCAAGCTTCTGCCTCCCCTTTGAGGCCTCCACTCAGCTCCTTCAGACTAGCCAGAAGAAATTAGCAAACATCTGGTGAAACTGCACATCGCCTGAGCTCATCACAGCAGCCGCTTCTCAGAGAAACGGTGGTGAAAACATCGTTAAAGGTTTAATAGGGGAGCCGTGACGACCGACTTCCTGAAGTTTTTAAAGAGACAGAAGCCCAGGCTGTTTACGATTCCTGGATTTTTCCACACGCCATAAACACACACGCACACACACACACAGTGTCTCTAATGTGATTGTATGTCGCCACCCTTAACAGAAAGTCAGTGTGACCTGCCGGAGCCCACAGCATCACTGCAGTGATGCAATTACCAGAGTATAAAACTTGATGACAGATGATGAGCAGGAGACGACGGAGCGGATCAGAGAGCGGGAATGATGGAGTGAAGAGGAGGAGGAGGAGGAGGAGGAAAGGCGGACGGAGGGACGGAGAGAGGACGGCAGGTGAGCGGTAATGTAATTGCAATTAGATCAATTCGATTGGGGTCAGAGGTCGGCGCTCGCGATGATAAATATTGATCCGATGGAAGCAGCGGAGCAGAAATACAAGCTGACAGGGATGCAGGTGGCAGAGCGGAGAGGAGCTGCAGCCGCACCGAGCCGGACGACGAGTGTGTGACACACACACACACACACGCGCACACACACACACACCACTGTAACCTCTGAAGCCACTGATTCATTAGCAATATTTATTGATGAAATTACATCTGATGGCATATTGGAAGGTGTTTTTGTTTTTTTCAAGCTAACTTTTCACCAGGTATTAAACTGGACATGCAGCTGAAGGACGTTTTTAATTCCTAATGTTCTCAAACGCACCTTCACTCATAGAGCAATAACAGAATAATTAATAACAGGATAATTAATAACAGGATAATTAAACAGAAGTGTTAAAGAGAAGCTGAAAAGCTTTTTAGGAGTCATTTACTGATAACTGAAACGGTTAATTAGTTGTAGATTTTATGAATGCATCAACATTTTGTATTAATATTTTTTACCTGACATATATCTGAATGCTTTCTAGAGTTTGGAGCCCAGCTAGCAGGGACCCTGAACAGTAAACGGTGTTCATTAAGCCCATGTTTCTGTCCTGAATAAATGTTTTTTACTGCATGTAGCCCTTCCTGCTCCAACTGCATCCCAAAGGAAGAAATAAAAACATTCGGACAGCAGGAAACGATGCCCGTTGGTTTGAAATTTTAAACCTCAGAAATACAGTTTTAAACGCACAAGATGAGCCAAAAGCCTGAGACACTCAGAGGCAAAAGGAATCTAAAAATCTACAGAAAAACTGAAAATGGCATTTGGACGTGGTGAAACTGGCAGGGAATAGATATAAAGTGCTGCCACGTTTTTTTGTTTTTTTTTTTTCTTCATCTTTAACACGTACTTCATTTCAGGCAAATGGTTCTGCCTCAGCGCCAGGAGATTTTAAAAAGGCGTGAGACGAGACTCACACCATCATTTTAGATGAAATTACAATGTTTTTAATAGTTGGTTATAAAAAGAAAAAAAAAAAGAAAGAAATAACTGCCAGTTCCAGGAACTGGGTTTCCCCCGCCCCCCCTTCCAGAGTCTCTAACACAAACAAACATGTTTTTGAGGCGTTAAATAAGAAATCAAAATATAAAACCACACTAAAGTACTTCAGGGTTTTGCTTTTGGCCCCGTCAGAACCCGACCTGTGATCCAGGATTCACTCGGATCCCGCTAAGAGAGGCCGCTGCTGCAGACAGTAAATCCTCTTCATTCATCATCAGACCCCAAATTAAAGCTGAAATTGCTTTTCTTCTAAATGGCCACGGCGCAAAACCTGCAGCAGTAAAAACGCAGCTACACTCCGTTTCATTTGCATTGTGGTTTTACGGCGGTGGCTTTTCGCTCGGTTCATTCCAGGTCCTGAATTAAGTCTAAACCAAGTGTGGGGCTTTTTTTTTTTTTTTCCTTTTTTCTAAGAAGGGAGGGAAAACAGCCGTGAGAGAAAGAGAAAATGTCAAAGTGTGTGGCGACACTACAGGATGTGCAAGACGCACTCGGCTGTTGTGGCAGAAAGAAAAAGACTTTATTTAAAAGGTTACCTGAGGAGGTCTGGGTGCTACTATGGAGAGAAAAAAAAAAAAAAACTGGGATTTTTTTTCCTGAGGGAAATTTCTTTAAATCTGGAATCTTTAATGAGGCAACGTCAAAACCCATTTGTCTCTGAGGTGCACCGGTTCAAGAGCTTAATCAGAGGTCACCAGAACCAGTCAACTAAAAACAATTGGTACTGGGAGTCTACTGGGCCACCATTACATTCATCTCCATCTTTCTCCATGATGTTGGCCCAAAACCGAAGCTGCACTTCCGTTGACCACATAACTAAGCACATTTCAACATGGAGCGCCAGCCACATGTGAAGTTGATGGCAAGTATCCAATCCACTTCTACTTTAATTGGTAATCCCATTACCTTTATGCTTATCGTTTTCCATTTTAATGGTCGTGGATAAAGAAGTCAATTTGCATGCGCTCCATAAAGTAGCTGGTGATTGTTCGAGGCGGTTTGTGCAGCAGCTGTAAATCTGCCTAGTGGCACCAAATAACCAGCAGTTTGTCACAAGATGAAACATGTTGGCATGTCAAGATGTCAGCATCCAGGGCGATGGAGGCAGAGGAAAGGATTTAGCCGCTCAACCTTAGCCAGCTAAGAAAGGTGGGTGGCATCAACTAACTCCCCCCAGTCAGTGGTTGCCTAGCAACCGCCTGCTGAGAAACTGGCGCAGCAGCAGTTTCATGTTTTGGCACCATGCCTCAAAACTGCTTAAATACAAAAAAGGTGTGGAGTGAAAAAAAAAAAAAAAGGCTAAAACAGAAAAGGTCACAGGGCCAGTTTATCAGATTTTAAAAACAAAACCCTGATCAATAATCATCCATAGACTGATATGAATTACGTCGACACACCCAGACCTCACTGAATCTTTTTACGAAAAAGGTGATTTTGTGGATTACTTTGTGCTTCAACAGTGACATCAACCAAACTAATAAAGTCCAACAAACTGAAAAATACTGCAAGACTTTAATATATTTCTATATATGCACAGTTTATTCTTTTCAGGCAGCCATATTCCCTTTGAGCTCGAGTCCATCTGTTGTGTTTAACGCTCGTCACACCTTCCCTGTGTTTGTCTTCAGTCCTGCTGTGAGGTAATGGAGCTGGAGCCTCATTCTTGTCCACAGACTCGTGTCCTGAAAAATAAGTAGAGTAAATAAGTGCTCTTCAGAGAAAAAAAAAAAAAAAAAAAAAAAAGGTTCGTTACTGGAGCCATTAAAACATACAGGAGGAAGGCTGGCCATCTTCATCAGCATGCTGTGGTCCAGGTCGCCGTAGATGTTGCCGTAGACGTTGTTGTCCTGCCTGGGGTCGTTTTTCAAAAAGTACAGCTCTCCTCCGTGAACATCCGACGTGTTCACCTGGATTGAGAGACGAATGAGCGATAAAGACAAACGTGAGCCACTTTTTGACATGGGGTATGTCCGAGACGCACAAGATGGATGGATCCATCGCGCTGAACTCCCCAGGCAGAACCTAACCCGTTTAGAAGGGAAGTCGAGATAGGAGAAAGAGTCCTGGATGTGACACACCCACCTGGAAGGTTCTGGGATTGAAGCCAAGCCACATGGTGAATCTGTAGTCCCAGTTCCGCATCGAGTAACCCATCACCTTGATGTCTTTGAGATCAGGAAGGTCAGAGTTGCTCTGAAAGAAGAATTTAGAGCAATGAAACGTTTTGTTTCTTAATCTGAGGACATTTCTCTGCACAGTGGTTGCATCTGCAGCGAACCGAGGAGGCAGCCCAGGTCCAGAGAGGGTAAAGGTGAGGATTACAACTATACCGCCATATTTTGCGACACTGTTGTGATAATTATTTATTTTGAACAAATCCCAATAGATATACATAGATTTAAACACATGCACACAAAAAAAATGTTTTGCAAACATTTTTGCAGCTCCTGCCACTTTATACCATTTATTTTATACTTCATATTTTTCAATATACACTCATATCAAAATAAATGTGACAGTATATAACAGAAAATTTTACACCATTGTAAAATTATTTCTCAATCTATACATCTGTCTACATCTATATAGTGATATATTTATAGGAATCAATAATATCCCATATTTTAATGTTTCTGTATGTCCTTGATATTCCATATAACCATTTAAAATAATGCATTGTACATTTTTTGGAATGCATTTATTGTTTTACAATATTTCAGTTCTTAGCTAAATTGTTTCACAAAGTCACTCCAGAGGTGGATGTACACATGGAATCAGCTTCAAGACATTATTTCCTTAAATAATCGTGATTTTCATCATTAAACTGTAATGACATCTAATCATACTTTCAATGTCCTGATATTTACTGACGCTCTTATGAAACAAGATAGAGAAAATAAATTTCAGACAATATTGTTAGTTTTGTTTCTTCTGCATCATCATTGATGGACATTTATCGAGACAAATAATCATCATCGTAGGAATTTTTTTGATTAATGATAAGCAATACAATAGCTGTC
The DNA here is from genome assembly GCA_010277015.1 of Poeciliopsis turrubarensis. Taxonomy (NCBI): domain Eukaryota; kingdom Metazoa; phylum Chordata; class Actinopteri; order Cyprinodontiformes; family Poeciliidae; genus Poeciliopsis; species Poeciliopsis turrubarensis. The sequence continues at coordinate 8,445,641 of VMRN01000012.1, read as the reverse complement.
CACCTTTAATAAAAGGCTCAAGCTGACAACCAAGTTTTCTTTTTTTTTTAAATTATAATTTCACCACCATGATGAAACTTTACGTCTTGTTCTGTAAACGTCGTCCTACCTGCGGGGTGTCAGCGGGACGAGGGTATTGGCTGAAAGCCATGAGATCAGGGATCTTCCCTTGCTCCGTCTCGTTAAAAGTGTCGGCCAGGTTCCTTCCTGCGGTGCAGAGCTCCAACTGAAACAGGACAGGAAGGAGTAAACACTCAGCCTGTAACTGATTTTGCTGGACAATAAAAAGTCCCACTAATTATTGTGATAAACCAAGATGTTTTTGAGTATTTTACAGTAATGGCTTGATAACAGCATAATGAAGCTTCATCTCAAGGACCAATAAACTTTAATTTAGTGAATACTTTACACTGGATCTGTGAAATATTTTATGTATATATATATATAAAAAATTAAATGGAAATAAAAAGCACACACAACCAAAGCCATGAATAAAATGTGGATGTTTGAACCACAGTGCGTTTTCCAGATTATCTGCCAGGACTTTATGTTCGTTTATTAAAATCGTTCAATAGCTGGAAATAAAAGCCATTATCAGACCGATTCTCAAAATATTTGGAAAACTTATTTCTACTCTCATGGTCTTAAAAGTGAAACAGTCCAAAACAATTCAGCCTAAATGCAAAACCTATCGCAACCGTTAGAATGACCATAGCATGAAATTTCAAGTTACCATGCTAATATTACTAGCGCAGGAAAAATTAGAACTCAACTGTTAAAAAAAACAAAAAAAAAAAAAATTTTGAATCTATTAGGCGTTTTAAAATATTAAAAATGTCATTTCTGCTTCATGGTATGAATTAATTGAGCTGTGATCAGGCAGGGTTGGGTTAAAGTAGTCTTCTCTTAGAAAGGAGAAACATTGTTTCCACAGAATTGACATTGCAATATTTCAAATGAGAACAAGGTTGGGGACTTTTTGAAAATAGATCAACTGTATTGCAGATGTTCCACGTCAGTAAAAACGCCGCACATCACTGGTTTTGGCACAGGAAAAGCCACCCGTTACCTTCAACATTTTTTCCCCAGAACATTTCATTCTCGGTGACAAGAAATTTGTATTAATGACTCATTTATGCTCAACATTGAACTGCCTGCTATATGTGATTGCTAAGTTACAATCCAGATGAACCTAAAAGAATCTGTTGTGGAATATTTTGGCTTAAAATTGGCTCAATCTCCAATCTGAGCTATTAAATCTATAGTATGAAACCTCAAATCTGATACCTGGATACATGTACTTATTTGGGTTTTCAATACCTTGAAAGAAACTTCAGGGCATTCCTTAATGGCTGGGAGGCCGGCCATGTAAGAAACTGTGGGAAAAATATCCACCAGCTCCGCCGTGTTCCGGATTACTCTGGCATCTGACAGCACAAAAAATAAAAATTAAGAAGTCATACATTTGGGAGTTTTAACCAACCACAGCCAGCAAAGACAGCGAAGGTACCCCAAAAATGTGTTTCATTTAATGTACTTGCATTTCATCACTATTGCACCACTTTTACTTTGAGAATAAGAAAACTATCCTTAGGCAAAATATCTAAGAGTATCCATGTCCAAATACGTTTCTCTCAAGCTCCCTGTGTACATTGAAGACTTCATTAAAAGTTTAATGGCTGCATTAGAAAATGTTTTAACAAGCTTTATGAGAGCACTTAAAAACCCACAAGTTTTCTGTTTAAATATGCACTAAGGCTGTGGAAAGCAGAGACTTTTATGGCATTGAAAAGGTTTCGCCGGTAGAGGGATCTTACTTGTGAAGTTGTGCACCGACTTGTACTCTGGTTGGGTTAAAACATCAATAAAGGGGAAAGTAGACTCTCCTGGGTAGCTGTCGGAGGCCGTGACCCCAGGGACAAACATGATGAGGGGAACGCGTGTCACCACGTCAAATATGGAGTATTTCGCCCACTCGCCGTGTTCGCCTAACGACCAACCTGTTTTAAGAAGGGGAGGGGGATTTAGGTGCTCAAAAACACTTGATATGGCAGAGATGAAGATAAATCAACATGGCACAAATAAAAGCATGGATTACATTTGTACAAGTTCTTCCACCACTTAAATAATGTTCACATAATTTAGCTTTGACAGAAAATAAGACAACAGCTGTTAAAGATGGGAAGTAATGCAAACAAAGAGCCAGTTTTACGACTTCTGATGTCACAACACTGCCATCTGGTGGTCTAAAGGAACTACAGCAAGTCATTCTTGAGTGGAACATCTTAAGGGTACAGGGAGGAAACGATTTACCGACACCACTTAAGATCTTAAAATAAATTTCATTGTTGTAGCATATCCTCAGAAAATCCAGCTTTATTCTAGCAGTAAAATCTCCTGTTAAATAAATGCAACTAAAGCACATTCTGTTATTTATTACCTGTTAATCTCTGGGGACTTTAAATAGTAAGTCAATAACCTTATTTTTACCTGAGGTTCAAACGTAACAAGTCCATGCCTTTAGGAGGCAATCGTTTCTCAATGGGCAGAGAGCCCAGACCCTCTGGATGAAGTGAAGGGTACCACAAGGTTCTGGTTTATACCATCCTAGTTCCAAAACAACTGAATCACATGAGTGAATTACCTCTTCACCATGCTGTAAAGTTTGGCAAAGGCCTGGTAAAGTTTTCATTGTATGCAGGTGTGTCTGGAGGAGGGTTGCATCTAAAACCTGTAGGATAGCAGATCTCCAGAACCAGCGTTGGCGACCCCTGATCTAAAGAGAAATGCCCATAGATCCCTTTCTTTGTCTGATCCAACCTTCTGAAAACTCACAGCTGAAGACCAGCTGCTATAAAAGATTACTTTCACGGTTTCTACACATCTTCACTAGGGTGTAGAAGTAAACCCGATACATCTGTATGAGAGAAACCTGTTAAGCTCCCGATAATGAGAAAACAAGACATTTTTAATAAAAGTTTTCTAACCATGATCAGATGTGAAAACCACCATTGTGCTGTTGGTCAACCCGAGAGCATCCAGAGTGCTGAGAAGCCTCCCAACCTGAGCGTCCATGTAAGACACAGCGGCGTAGTAGTGCTGACGGATACGCAGCTGGAAGACACGGCAGAGCAACACTGTTGTACTTCCTCATTAATGGAGGAGGAACATCGTTTGAGGTTGAAAGGTTTGGGGGGATTTTTTACCTGGAAGTCTTCTGGAATTGGTCCGTATGGAAAGCTGACATTTAGTTTCTGAACGTCCTCCCTCTTCCTCACATCGGTCCAGGGGTTGTAGGCTACAGGGGGAAGGCGCTTGGGAACATCTGGGTCAGGGGCCAAAGTCATTTTATCTAAGGGGTAAAGGCTCAGGTACTCCTGGAACATCAAAGGGCATTCAAGAGTTAAATATGGATAAAACAACCACAAAGAGATACTCTGTCTAAAGATGGGAATGTCAACTACTTCCAATGTTTCCCATTGAATTCTTCACTACTGCCAATCTAAAAATGAATACGACCAACTAAACACCTCTCTGAAAGGTTTATGGAGATTTCTACAAAAAAACAAATACTAAGGATTTTCAAGAATCAATGCCGTTAACTTCTGTCCAGTACCACTTGTTCCTTCTCTTTCCTCATTTGGACTCAGCAGTTATCCAAAAGCTATTTTCCTCTTTCTTTTTTTCCATAAGCCATTATTTCTTCCCATTTCCCCAACACCATTTACAAAGGCTTTGTGTCTGCTTTTGTCTAGGATTTGGGAGCATTTGTCCAAAACATACTTAAGCAAAACTGCCTCCTCTCACAGGACAATAACCTCCCCCCACGTCTCCCACTCAGCCGTATTTGTGCCAACAGCAGCAGGCTGCTCATTTAGGGGGACCGGCTGAATTGTTTATAATGAATCCGATTCAGAGTCTGAATCGCTGTCCTTGTGCCGTGCGTTACACAGGACACGACCAGCAAAACGCAGCAATGTTGAGTACGATTGTCAACTTTATGAAGATTTAAAATTATCCGTTTATTAAAACGGAGATTTAATTGATTTGAAAAAATAAAAATATTACATGACTGATTAATGCAGGTTGAGCTGATGCTGATCAGTTACAGCTGAAAGACTTAAATTATCTTCAAATGTAGAGACTGAAATGTTGATCATTTTTATGAAAACAACTCAAGCTCATTGATTCAGAGATGGAGCTAGGTCTGGACTTTGATTAGGCCACTTGCATGCATACATTTTTTCACGTGTAGTTCCAATCATTTTCTTATTCCTGATAAACTTCTTTAACCCTGAAGAAAAAGCATCCCCATAGCATAAAAAAAAAAAATCCCAATACATAACAATTTGTGGTGGCAAAACAACAAGTATGAATGGGGATATGAAACACTGCATTACTGAACAAACCAAACTATCTGTCAGCTCTGCTTTCACAAGCAAATTCAACACCAGATCACTTCCATTTTGATTTTAATTACAGTTCCAGCTTTGCTGACTCAAAGAGAATCAGACAGGACGATATGCAGCTGCATTCATCCAACATCTGACAATGCACAGCTAAAACGTTTAATTTGCCACAGACTGTCGTTTTACACGATCCGCCGCATAAAACTAAATTCGCAAATGTTCCTGTTTAGCATGTTAACACATCAGCCTCTCCCAGCTGCTCGACATGATCAAAATCAATAACGGCAGCATGTGTGCATCAGAAGCTGCTCAATTAAAACCGATTCATCAGGAAGCTTGTTGACAGGTTGAGTCTGACTGATGAGGCATGTTTACACTCTGATGTTACAGAAGACATGTATAAATAAAAACTTGAGTACCTGTGGGATCCTGAAGGGTATGTGCGGTTTGTGGAAGCCCACAGCCAGGAAGAAAGGCGCTCCGTCGGTGGCCCGGCTCTTCAGCAGCCTCACCGCTTCGTCGGTGCTCTCCAGGTCCGGCAGGGTTCCCCCAGGCTGCTCCGCCACGTTAACCGCGCACAGCAGGTTGGCGTGGAGCCGACCGTCCTCGCCTTTACACATCTAGAGAAGAGATGGTCACTTAATTGCTTTCAGAGGTCATTCCGATCGTGCGTCCTCTTCCCGTCCACTCCAGGTCCAAAAGTCAGTCACTGCCTTGAAGGCCTGTCGAGACTGACAACTTCTGCTGTGAAACAATGTTTTGAGATCATTTTCAAGTAATATATCGGTAATAGTGTAAAATGACAAGTTCACCTTCTCAAAGACCAATAAACTACTTTAACTTTTGTAAACACTGGCATGGAAGATCTTTGAAATATTTAATAAAACAAGGTAATACAATAAAAAAAAAAAAGAAATAAACTTCATAAAACCAGAGAAAATTATGTACACAAAACTGCCCTTCAATCAACAGAATGGAAATTATGGAGCTCAATTTAATTAATGTGACTAATTGATGACTCTCTTATTATGACAGGCTTAGCTAGATAATATTTGGGTGTAAAGCAGTTGTACACTGTTCACTCCTTCACACTGGAACCCCATTTGATACCCACATGTTGTCATGACAACCATTTCAAAAACACTTGTGCCAGCCTTTTAGTCGTTATTTTTGTCTCATTTTAAACTGTCATAGAATTTACTTCTCATGTAAACTTTTGGCAAATAAAGCTTGATAGATGAACTTACTCTTTTCCGTTTTTAAATGTAGAATAGTGGGTTATGAACAGTGCAAGAGAAACATTTACAGTGTTAGGATAAGCATGGACAGGATTAAAGGTTTTGTTTGTTTTTTAAGCAGACGGCACCATTTTGTGTCACAATAACACTTTATTTTAACATCGCAGATTAAAGCACCTGTAACAGACTCCAAGTTCCAGGAGTCTGTTACAGGTTCCTCACCATGTGCCTTTAGTAAACTACTGTGCAGAGCAATAGCCCACACCGAGCTGCTGCCCTCATCCTGCTTCAGCACTGACCATATCGGTCAACGGTAAGACATTTCTCTTCAGTCGATCTTAAAATGTTGAGTTTGTCCAGGTTTGGGGAAACAAATGCACAATACACATTGTATGACGGTGAATCATTTATTAAGCGCAACTTTCCCAACAACTCAAAAACACTTTTACAAACATTCAGCTGCTTCTGTAGGTCAGTTTTAGGTGAAAACGGGTTTCATTGAGTTTTACTTTCACCGAAATCAAAAGTGGAACTGGGACTTTGAATATTCCAGTTTTGACCACTGGAGTCGATGGCCTTATGAGTCCGCAAGCCTTCTCTGAATTATTTAGACAATGTGGGAAGGGAGGAAAAAAAAAAAGTAAATAAAAGATGCAAATGTTGGGAAGTCCCACACAGAGAGGGCACACCCTATCTGCAATACCTCTGGAGGTAAAGGGCTGTTCGTTTACGTCGTCTGTTTGAGGCCGGTGTAGGAGGAGGTGCGGCTGTAGGAGGAGGTGTGACTTTGGGAGGAGCTGGCACTTTGGAGAGAGGTGGCACTTTGGAGAGAGGTGTGGCTATAAGAGGAGGTGCAGCTTTGGGAAGAGGAGCAACTTTGAGAAGAGGTGCAGCTGTAGAAAGAGGGGCAGCTGTTTGAAGAGTTGGGGCTTTAAGAGGAGGTGCATCAAGAAGAGGAGGTGCAGCTTTGGGAAGAGGAGCAACATTGAGAAGAGGTGCAGCGGTAGAAAGAGGGGCAGCTGTTTGAAGAGTTGGGGCTTTAAGAGGAGGTGCATCAAGAAGAGGAGGTGCAGTGTTAAGAGGTGCAACTGTTTGAAGAGGTGCAACTGTTTGAATAGGTGGGGCTTTCAGAGGAGGTGGCATTCTGGGAAGAGGTGCATCTAGAAGAGGTGCAGCATTAGGAGGAGGCACCACTTTGGAAAGACCTACAACTGTATGAAGAGGTATGGCTTTAGGAGGAGGTGCGGCTGCACTAGAAGGTGCAACTTTGGAAAGAGGTGCAACATTAGAAGGAGGTGCAGCTATGTGAAATGGTGTGGCTCTAAAATGAGGCGGTGCAGCTTTAAGAGGAGGTGCAGCTTTAAGCAGTACAGCTGTAGAAGGAGGTGCTACTATATGAAGAATTGGGACTTTAGGAGGAGGTGCAGGTTTAGGAAGAAGACGTGCAGCTGTAAAAGGAGGAACGACATTAAGAGGAGGTGCAGCTGTATGAAGACGTGCAACTTTAGGAGGTGTCGTCTTAGGGGGAGGTGCAGATTTCGAATGAGGAGCCACTTTGGGAAGAGGTGCAGCATTAGTTATATGAAAGGGTGTGGATTTAAGAGGCGGTGAAGCTGTATGAAGACGTGCCGCTTTAGGAGGCGTGGTCTTAGGGGGAGGTGCAGATTTAGAATGAGGTGCCACTTTGGGAATAGGTGCAGCATTAGTTGTATGAAAGGGTGTGGATTTAAGAGGAGGCAGGGCTTCATGATGAGGCGCAGATTTAGGATGACGTACAAATTTGGGAAGAGGTGCAGCTGTAGAAGGAGGTGCTACATTTGAGGGAGGTGCTGCATTTGAAGGAAGTTCAGCTATATGAAGAATTGTGACTTTAGGATGAGGTCCAGATTTAGGATGAGGCGATGGTGTAAAAGGAGTGATTTTGGGAGGAGGTGCAGCTATAGAAAGAGGCAACACTGTAGAAGGAGGTGCAGCTTTACAAGGATAAGAAGATTTAGAATGAGGTCCCGCTTTGGGAAGAGGTATAGCGATAGGGGGAGGTACTGCTTTGCGAAGCAATTCAACTTCAGGTGGAGGTGCATCTTTGTGAAGATGTGAAGATTTAGGGAGTGGTGCAACTTTAAGAGGACGTGCAAATTTAAGAGGCAGTGAAGAAACTTTAAGAGTCTCTCTGAGATCAGCTGAAGATTTAGATGGGAGTTGGTGGATAAGCAGGAACTGATTCTGTCTTTTTATCGCCTGGTCTACTTTGGCTGAAACTGAATGCTGTTTGCATCTAGATGCTTTCTGGTCTGTCAAAAGCAAAAACAGTCTGGTTAGTTCAGATGGAAACGTTTCAGGGGTTTTAACATCTTAGCCTGATGTTATAGCTAAAGTTTGATCGACTTTATAACTAACCCGCTTGTTTGATTTTCACTGGGATTCCAGATGCTCCATTTGCTGGGGCTGGAGGAAGAGGAGGCAAAGTCAGTGACAGATATGGGCTCAGTGAAATGGAGGTGAGCTCCCTGGGAATGTGGGAGTCCTTGGCGCTCAGTGAGTCCACAGACACAACCAAAGCGTTGGAGCTTCGCTTTCCGGTTCGGCCTTGGGTTTCAGTCACCTCACAGGCAAGCGCCACCTGCTGACTCCCCAGAAGGAGCTTTATGTCCAAGAAGGGCTCATTCAGGGCTTTGTTGGGGCAGCTTATCTGCTTCCCATTTATAGGGGGAATGTGGCAGGTTTTCTTGACGCTTGCTCGTCTCTGAGGGCATTCGGAGGACTTTGACTGGAAGGCCAGGAGCTGAAGCGAAGGAGAGGGTTTCTGGCGGATGGAACGGCCTAGTCTCCTCAGAACAGCGTTGTTCCGGGCTGTCACAGAGTCACATAGCTTCTCTATGCGCTCAACGAGGGCAACCGTGTCGGCATGCTGAACTCTCTCTATTGCCAGCATCCGGGAGTTGTAGCTGCAGTTGTCTGCTGTCTGCGAAACAAAGAGTTTTACCAAGTCAGCTCATGAAAATCACTTGCATCAATTTAAAATCATTCACAATACTATAAAAATCACTGAACTACTTAAATGCAACTCTACATTCATGTATTTGCTGACAAAAAATATTTTAATTTGAAAAACCTCTTAAATTGTAAATGGGCAGTATTTATATTTTGTCTCAGATTTCAAATTACATCAGCCATCTAAATAATTTATATCTAAATAAAATATTTGTCAACAACAAAGTTTCAAATAGTGGTTATTGGTTACTTACATTACTGTGAATGCCAAGCCTCTCATTTCCGTGACACTGCATGAAGGAGCTTGTTCTCTTGGGAGCAGCCATGAAGTTAGCAAAACCTTGACCAGATCGTCGATCGGGATAATTGCAGGGCGGCAAAAAGTGCAGTTTCTCTCAAAGGTTCACAGTTTCTGACTGAAAAGGAATTCTGCAGCCTGGGTTTTGGTTTGTGACACGTCGTCAGAATGTTATGCTGCTTGCAACATTCTGGTGACGCCATGGAGACGTGCAATTTAAATGTTCGCTCAGAGTTTTGGTCTCGCATGTTCTTTCATGACATGAAAAATGCTCGAGTTGAACAAACAAAACTGTTTCATAAGAAAGAAAAATTGCAAGACTAAATCCAGATGTTTGAACTTCAATAACTGGCTGCGGAAACACTTTGCATCTTAGATAAATAATCAGTGCATCACAAATATGGAGTCAGATAAACTCAGGATTTATTTAAATCAAATTACTCAAGAAAGGGTTACATTTGGGGAACTCCTTTATATCTAGTTTAACAACCTTTCACTGACCTAAACTGACTGAATTGCAGTCAGTTTAGGGAATGAAGATAAGGGACACAACAACACAACCTTGTGGCACACCTGTACAGATAATATAGATGTACAGAGGAAGTCAGAAACCCACTGAAGCTTCTGCAGGTGGGTGCAATCTCACCTGCAGAAGCTTTCAGAGATTTGAGCAGACATTCAGAGATTTGTTTATAATGTCTGAAGACTGATTCTAGTTGGTCAAGTCAATGTTTTAGGATGGATGGTAAACTTTTTCAAGTTGGATGATTACAGACTAAATAAAAAAAACTCCACTCAGTTTTTTTTTATGAAACTGCCCATAACACTAATATGGGCATTTTCTTTTGTAAAAATGTACAACAGTTTGATCAACTCCCACTAAATCAAGATATGGTCTGTAATACAACCGCCCTTGCTTATACATAATCATGTAGTTTTCACATAGTTCATACCTCCAGGATAGAGTTATTCAATCTTTGGTACGTGGCATATCTCTGAGAGAACATGCTACTTTGATTTTAGAAGCTCCAAAATCAAACAAAATTAAAAAGATGGAAGACAACTCATACCAACCGTCATAGTCAGTGATTGAGGACTGGTTATATTTCTTTAGAACCATGGCACTTTAGAGTCAACCATAAACTCCTTTGTAGGCCATAGTATGTAGAGACAAATGCGAAACCATGCGACAGAGATTAATGTGAACTGAAATGGGACAATGGTCCCAAACAGAAGAAAGTCTATGACAGAATGGCCGAGTTCGAATTCCTCCACAATAATGGTAAACATTGAGACGCACAAAGGACCAGAACATCAACTTATACAAATCAAGTCCACATGGAACCGGGTACATTTTTATTCCAATTTTGTCTCAAGGAAACCTACTAAAACATGTTTAATTTCTAAATCACTTATTTGAATATCTGAATCTCTCCATCAACCCTCATTAAAACAAATGAGACAAATTACAGCTCAGTGGTCAGCAGTGCTTTCTTCTTCTACTGAGGATCAATTACATTGATCCTTATTTATTTGTTGTGCTAATCAATTTACCTTGTCATACAGACCACAGGAGAGTACCATCAAATATTAGTCAGTGATAAGTTGTTCCTGATGAAGGACCAGCTATTGAACTACCATACAGGGGAATAACCGCATTTCAAACATGCAATTCTTACCTTTTGCTTCTCAAACCTAAAGGAAAACGGGTGATATGCAGGAATAGACCAGCTGTAGGGGTAGTCATCAGTGTGGTTTGAAGAAATTCCTATGGACGAATAAGCACAAGGAGTCAAACTTGTGATCCATCATTTCAAATTGTTTTTAGGATTTTTTTAATTTTTTTTTTCCTTTCAGTGAAACACATTGTTGTTCATACCTGGATGAAACACCTTTCCCACTGACATGGTGTAGTAGCCTTCAGATTTAAAGTGCTGCGGCAGGGTAGTGTAGTTCCCAGCGTGGACTCTCCAGTAGGAGTTGAAGTCGTAGAGTCTGGTCGTGTCCGGTCTGCGACTGGTCAACATGGACGTGCGACTGGGAGCGCACACGGCTTGCTGGAGAAAGAGAGAGGCAGGAGAAAAAAAAAAAGGGGCAGAAGAAAAAAAAAAAAAAAAAAAAAAGGCTCTGAAACACATCAGTGAGGCCAAGCTGTCATGGATGAATGCCAGCAGTATAATTCACAATAAAAACAAAATGCGTTTCATAATTTAACGACTCAACACCAAAATGAAACAATTACTCCTTCAATTGCTGGTGAAAGGTTGTACATACCTACAATAATGTCAAACAACATTTATTTTCATCCAAAGACTCAAGGAAATTTAAACAAACACCCTTACATTTAGTATTAGTCGAAGTGTTTAATAGGGAACAGAATTGGATATTTTTGGAGTTCTGCTTTTTAGAGGAAAACCACTTAATTGCTGAATGCTGCTTGTAGCTTGCAATCAATTTTTATTATTAAAAGCATGCAATTTTACCCTAATAAAGTGGGTGAAGTGGAAAGAAAAAGTGTACACATTCTTGTTAAAAGTTTTTTCCATGTTTGAGAAGGAAAAAAAAAAAAAAAAAAAAAAAAAAAGCTGGAAATTATTTCAAATCCTTCTACAAAGTCCTGCTCCGACCTGGGCAAACGCATTGAGGAAGACTTGGCTTTTGGATGCCAGCTGGTCGATGTTGGGAGATTTCGCGACTGCGTCTCCATAACAACCCAGGGACGTCCGCAAGTCATCCGACACAATGAAGAGGACATTGCTCCTCTCTGAAAACAAGCACACCATAAAGGTTTAACAAACAAACGCTTGAATGACGTACACAGATTCACGGTGACAAGCCAGGAAGCTTAAAAAAAAAAGCAGTGTTTAGTTTGAAAACAGATAGCCACTTTCACTTCTCCTAATGTCCAGGTCATATGTCATAAAGAGACCCACTAAGTCTGTTTCTCAAGTCTGGCCCTCCTGCCCTGCATGTTGCAGGCGTTTCCCTTCTGCCACACCTGGATTGAATCTGTGGCTGATTAACAGGCTTCTGCAGCACCTGATGATCATGCAGTCATTTCAATCAGCTGTTCTTCAATAGAGTCGCAGCTCAAACATTCAGAGCACTGCACCAAGTGAACATATTAAGAGTTAACGTTAGCGAGTGAGACTATATGACATAATAAAATAATAATGATACGTCTTGGTTAAAACGCATTAAGTTACAACAAACAACGCCAACAGCGTCACAGAAATTCCTGCCAAATGAAAGCGTCGTTCAGCAAAAGAGAACAAAGCTTAGTTTAGAGTCACTTCCTCCTGGTGTCGAGTTATCTACCTGCTGCGGCCGCGGCGAGTAGCAGCAGGAAGGGCCACGTAAAAACTCCCGGGTTCATGTCTGCGCTGTTCGGAGGACTTCTTGAGCGACACCTTCCACATACTCCGACAAGTAGCGACACTAAAGTGAAGGCTGCTGCTTAAATAACTTCCTGTTAATGAGGCGACAAGAGGCGCTGCGCGCTCATTGGTCCGTTCAGCTTTCCGTGTTGGCACGTGCGAAGGCTTTCACTAGCTCAATTATCCGTCAATCACTTTATTGGGCAGCAGGTTGGCAGAAATAAAGAACGTTCCCGTTTGGCGTGTTTATTAGTTCACTACGGTAGTATTGTTAACTAATCCTGGTCTTTGTGGACTTAATTTATTTCAAATTTGTTAACAATTAAAATAATAATAATAGGTCGTATTGTGCTTAGACACAACAGCACACTATGTGTGCTATTTACATATATAAAAAACATAAAAAGATGATTATTGTCAACTAAATCTCGTCGGCTCACAGGAGGTCGCCATGTGTTTTTGTTTTGCCTCCTAAACTGTTTTTTCATATTCAAACCCACTGGAATAACTATCTCATCATGACATTTTCAGAGTTGCCTGTTTTGTTTCTGATTGCGTCTCACTCGACTTTGTAAAGGCAAAAACAACTTAAAGAGGTCTCACTCTGTGCAAAATCTTTGCGATGTATGCGTCATCCAGTCTGTGAATACAGAAAAAGCTGTGAGTAATTTAAGTTCTTAAGAGCGAAACTTTTATGTTCAGTTTATGTCCTTGTCCTTCTGTTTATGGGATGACGCCACAATTATGATTATTATCCTGGTTCAAAATTAATTTTTGCAAAATTCTTATTTAAATAATCAAATAATTTAAACAATGAAGACAAATGCATTTCATTAATCAGCGAAATATTTAGTAGACAATTAAAACACAACAAAAGTTTGCTGTTTTTTTATTATTATTATCTGCATTTATTTTTTCCTTAGTGGGATTTTACTTGCAATCTGGTGTGATTTTTGTTTGTTTTGTTTTTTTATTATTAGGGGACTAATTGTCTTTCCAGAAATGTTTATTTAATTCGTTGTTTGCTTTGCCAATCTTTACTGAAACGCTTAAATGTTCCTTGAAGTGCTGAAGTATTATTATTATTATTATTATTATTATTATTATTATTATTATTATTATTGGCAGGTGTTTTACTTAAATAAAAAGCAGATGCACACACTGAGTTTTCTGCTTTTGCTTTGAAACTTTAGCTGAGGTTTTCTGTGCGGAGTGAGCCCTCCTTCCAGACTCAGACGATCTTTGATCGCAGCAGCAGCAGAAGCGGCGGCAGCGGCAGCCATGGCGACCGTCGCGGCTAAACGTGAAATTTCCAGCGCGGAAAGTGAAGAGTTGCCTCGTGAAGCCAAGAGGGCGAAAGGCGACGACAAGAACGGAGAGGAGAGCGGAAGTGAACCCGGATGGGAAAACATTCTCTCTGCGTTCACAACGTCCAGCGTGCTGAGCGACTCTGCCCGGGAGAAAATCATGTTTCTCCACGGAAAGGTGTTTTCCTCTTTAATTTAACATAACGTCACTTTATTTTCATCAATCATGTTTATCTTGCGAAGTGTTCATCCATAAGTCGGCTGGAAGTGTGAGTTTACCTCTGATATTTGTCGAAAGCTGTGTGGTGAAGGTGCGTTATTCACTTCCGGTTTATCACTTCAAAATAATAGTCCTAAATTCTTAGGTCTCGCAGTGATTCACCTCAAGGTGAGCTAAACGCATGGTGTCGCAGAAAAAGACGTGCTGAGCGTGTCCTCTTCAGATAGCTGGCGATGAGGCCGTGGTGGTCCTGGAGAAGACCCCCGTCAGAGAGGAGTCCCTGGCCGAGCTCTTCAGGGACTCCAAGCTCCGGCTGGACATGAGGAACGACATCTACAGCTCCTACCGCCTCCAGGCGCCCCCTCACCTCAATGGTACGTACAGGACAGCGTGCAAAAGCTTTCAGAAACACACACAGTGGATTTGATTTGGGTCTAGATTTTTAGCTGCATCATTGTGTGTGTTTTTTTTTTTTGTTTTTTTTTTAAAGGGGCAGTATCGAGTTAAATAAACTTCTTTTGGTTATGATTTTCCCTCATCAAAAACATACCTGGAGTGTTGCTTTGATTCTTTCATGCATGTTAGAGAAATCCTGTAATCTCCATGGCGACCAGGTGTTTTGGAGTCAGTTGTACAAAACGCCTGGGTGGACCTAGCTCCGCCTTCAAGGACGAAGCTCCTTCTCAGAACTGCAGTTTCCACGTTTCTAAGCTTCTGCCTCACAGATCAGCCTTCCCCCCACGACCGCCCCGCTCAGATCCTTCAGACTAGCCAGCAGCAATTAGCAAACACCTGGTGGAACTGAGCATAAGCTGAGCTCATTATAGGAGCTACTTCTCAGGGCAGTGCTGATGAAAACGTTTTTAGAGGTTAATGGAGGAGCCATGTTGTGACGACTTCCTTAAGGCAGAGTATCAGAAAGAGCAGGAGCTTCTTAAAGAGACAGAGGCTCAATTTTAAGGTGTTAAATTACAAAGTCAAATTTCTTTCAACTCATATTTGATGTATACTGCTTTTTTATAACAACTGAAAGTAACATAGTTATTTGATTGTTCTACAAAATGGCACATACCATGAGAAATACTTAACACCGCCCCTTTAAATGGTAAAATATGCATCATTTTCCTTCCACTTCACAATCATCCACAGCTTTCTGTTGATTTACTGCATGAAATCCTGACGGCATGCAAACATTTAGAGGTGAAGGACGCTTCTCCAGGGCTCTGCTTCGTCTCGCAGAGATCAAGACCACGGTGGTGTGTCCGGCCACAGAGAAGCACCTGAAGAAGTACAGGCGGCAGGAGAGTTTCCTGGTGGAAGAGACGGGAGACGACTACCGCTCCGTCACTCTGCCCTACATTCAGGAGCAGAGCTTGAGCCTGCAGGTGAGGAAGCTTCCCAAAACCCGCCGACTTTCTCGTTTGCAATTTCAAGGTCGTTTGCTTTCGTCCTCCTCGTCCAGTGGGTCTACAACATCCTGGAGAAGAAGGCCGAGGCGGACCGGGTGGTTTACGACGATCCGGACCCTGAGGTCGGCTTTGTCCTGCTTCCTGACCTAAAGTGGGACCAAAAACAGGTGAAAGGCCAGAACTTTCCTGGCAATTTTGCTATTTCACGCACGCAAAAAAAAAAAAAAAAAAAAAAGTCCCAACAAATATCCAAACCAGGTGTGTGCAAAAGAAATCTAGTCTGTCATTTACCGCCATGTATTCATGAGTGACAAAAACAGGTATGTTGACAGAAGATTTGTTTCCAGCCCAAACATTTTCATACACTTGAAATAAGACAAAACTAACTTACGAGTAACTTCTCAGCAACAGGTAGAATCTTGTTTTAATTCCTTCATATTGATGAGGAAATACTAGTGGCAGATTATTTCATTCATAACGTCACTGTGAAGGTAATTTGCTCCACTCTCAGTCACGCCTTCCTCTGTCAAGTCTCATTTTCACTCTTTCAGGTGGACGACCTCTACCTGATCGCCATCGCTCGTCAGAAAGACATCAAGAGTCTTCGAGACTTGTCGTCGGAGCACCTCCCACTGCTGCACAACATCTTGCAGAAGGGAAAGGTAAGAGCCCAGGCCCGGAGAAACATGAAACCATTCAGCTTCTTAGGTGGATTTGTTGGAGAAAATACGATCTTGTCAGATGAGTCGCAAGGATCAACATTTGACTCTGGTCAAATGTAATCAACATAATATATATATATATATATATATATATATCTATATATATGTGCGCCAATACCTCAGATATTAATATCTGGTGTGAAAAAAGTGAATCGGTGCATTCCTAGATTGAAACAGAGATATTGTAATATAACTGGGTTTTAGAGGCTTAAATGTTCTTTGGCTCCGCTTATTAGAGAAAAGAAAAAATGAAATCAAGAGCTTTGTAACAGTTTAAGACTCTTAACGATGGTAATATCTGCGGTACAGGCGGCCATCTTGGAGCGCTACAACCTTCCGGCCAGCAAGCTGAGAGTCTACTTGCACTACCAGCCCTCTTACTACCACCTCCACGTCCACTTCACCAAACTGGGCCACGACGCGCCGGGCTCCGGCGTGGAGCGGGCCCACCTCCTGTCCGACGTCATCCAGAACCTGCAGTCTGACCCGCAGTTCTACAGAACCAGGACGCTGTGGTTCCCCCTGAGGGCGGACGACGGGCTGCTGGGCCGGTTCAAGGAGGCCGGGAGGCTCTAACTGAGACCACGCCCTCCAAGTCAGATGAGTTTAAATAGTGACCCTCTTCTGATTCCTCTAGGGTTTGTTTTTTAACGTTTTTTGTGTTTATTTGAATAAATTTGACATATTATTTGGCTGAATTAAAGTATTTTTCTACTGGATTTTCCCTTCAACTGTTAAGAAACCTCTCTAAGACCGAAGTGAATTTAGAAGCCAGTTTCCCTTTTGTTTTGCAGCATACTGAGGCTTTTATAAGTTTGAATTATTTTATTAGAATTTTTTGTTTTGTTTTGTTTTTTAAATAAAATTAAACATAATAGAAAATCTCTGTTAACTCCTGTTTCTTTTGATTTTTTTTTTTTTTTGATGTTTCTATGTTTTAAAGGAGCAATGTCATGTGTTTTCCTGCCACAAAGTGCTACTGCTTATCACAATCAATTGTGTTATAAAAAATCTGTATCTGAAATATGGCTTTAAAGAAATTTGACTTTGAAATTTAATGACTTTGGGCCTCTGTCTCTTTAAGAAGCTCCTGCTCTTCCTGAAACTCCGCCGTCAGAAAGTCATCACGACATGGCTCCCCCATTAACCCTTTACAAATATTCTTTTACCAGCAATGCTCTGAGAAGTAGCTCCCTTAATGAGCTCAGTAGATGTGCATTTGTTTGCCAATTGCTGCTGGCTAGTCTGAAGGAGCTGTTCTGTGAGGTGGAAGCTCATAAGCATGAAAATTGCGGCTCTGAGGAGGAGCTTCATCCTTGAAGGTGGAGCTCGGTCCAACCAGGCATTATTACGCAACTGAATGGTTGCCATGGTGATTAAAAAATCTCTCACACATGCATGAAAGATTCAAAGCAACACTCCAGGCATGTTTTTTATGAGAGAATAAAAATATGACATGAGGTAAAACTCAAAAACAACAATTTTAAATAATACTGCCCCTTTAAGGAAGTGGCTCTGGCTAAAGAAACATCAGTGGCTTGGAAAAAAAAAAACATCCAAGGGATTCTCAGACCTTTGAGGGAGTTGAATGATAGGATCTGATGAAACCACCTTTGAACTGTTTGGCTGCAGTTTACATCTGGAGAAAATCAGCAGACTCACCCGGTCAGAGCCTGAAAGTGTCTCCCTCATCGCCTCCCCCATCCAACCTGACATGAGTTTGAGATGGTTTTCAAAGAATATTGGCAGGAAATCCTCAAGGGTTCACACTGAGCAGAACTGTTGCATCACAACGATCCATGACCGGCTTCTGCTGAAGGTGTTTGGACTTGGCATGATGTAAAGGGCCTGAAACCAAATCCCTCAAGAGAAACAACATTCTGTTTACGCTTTCTCGTTCTGGGCTGACAGAACGAGACGGAGCTCTGTCAACTCCACTTTGACAGAGTGGAGGTTACCGAGCATATCAAAGAATTGAAATGACCAGAATTAGGCTAAATTGATAAAAGTGAGAGGATTTATCAACTCCCATAGGAAAAGAATGTTTTTCCAACGGTATCAATAACTTCAGCAGTGATGTCATAACTCTATGATACCACAAAGGAATCTCTCTCTCTTGAATGTAGCTCATAGACAGAGTTTTGTCAGACCTGTTCCACAGTTCTATCGCGACAGATCACTCTTCAGAGCACGTTCGAACGTCATTGATGAAGTTAAAACTTGCTCTGGAAGATAACCATCCTGAAGTCTCCACCCAACCAGAGGCCCCCCTGCAACCGGAGGAGTCCAAGGAAAGAACGACCTTGAATCAGCCAGGGGTCTCCATCCATAGCCTGGTCCATCCTTTGCACCGACCCACACCCAGGTTGCAAAGAGAGGAGTCCACGCAAAGACAGACCTCCACACACACATGGAGGTCCGAGGAAAGACAGACGTCGATGCAACCAACCCCCACTGGTTGCATGGAGGGCCTTCATGTTGGCATTGGCAGGAAGGGTAAGCTGTGCCCGGCTCGGCCTTTACGCCGACCCACACCCGGGTGGTTCTAACCAAGGTCACTATCCAAACCCAGGTTTTGCTAAAACTCGGCATTAATTAATTGATTAATTGGTCTCTCTGAATTGTCCTAAGGTATGAATGTGTGTGTGCAAGGATAAGTGTGTTAGATGATGGATGGATGAATATTTGTTAAAAGTGTCTGATAGTAGAAACTGAAACAGAGAATCTGGTCCTAATATGATGGAACTAATGCAGTGTCTCTCAGACAGTGTTTTGATCATCAGGCGCGTCTGGTTTGCATTCAGTCTATGTGGAGGCGTGTCGAGGGCCGTTGCGGCGCAATTTGAACCGTTTGGATGTTTGACACATCGAGCGCATCCAACACTCCACATAGACTTTGAATATAAACCAGACTCGCCTGACGCTCAAAACGGGTTTGATGTGAATTCACCATTAGAATGTTCAGCTTCAATGGTAACAATGACATCAGCAGTGATGACGTCACTCTTTGATGCATCAAATGACTCTCTCTCTTGGGTGAAGCACACAGGCTGTTTTTACAGACCTGTTTCTGTTTCAGACTTTTGAGTTCTAAGTTATGAATCTTCTCATTGTTAAAATGATTTGAAGGCAGAATCAGCCCAGTACAGTTTCACATTCTCAGGTGAGAGAGACTCGCCTGGTATCAAGTAAATTTTTCGGTACTGAAATTACACCGAAGATAAATTAGTTTAATCAAAGCACGTCATGAATATGTGAGCATGTAGAACGTCTGTGCAGGCCCAACTCAACAAAATGTAAGTATTATTGAAAACTTTGGTCATGTCAGTGAGTCCAGTTTGCTGCGCTGTGATACCGTGGCCATTAAAGCAGGAACCTTTGGCTGTGTAGGTGGATATAAAGACCACCTGGAAAATGAAATCAGCATCTCCTTAAACCGCCCGCTGCTCGTGGAAAAGTTCGCTGGGTCTCAAGCAAGTTGCGTTTTGAGGCTTTCCAATCATTTTTCGTCCTCCCTGACCCTGATTTCCTGACAAAATGAAACATTTACTTCGACCTGAAATATCAACCAAACCACAGAGGGACAGACAAGTCCATGTCTGGTGTCAGGTTTGGTTCAGGAGTGGGTTGACACGAGGAATCCCAGAGTTATATAGCTTTACAGAACATCAAAAGTTATCAAAATGTATACAAACTATGCAACTTTTTATTTGAAGTTTGCAATATATGCGTGGTGAACTTAGTGTGATTTTAGATTCGAACCTTTTCAACCCAAGTCCCGAAAGAAAGACGAAAACAACACAAGGTGTCAGTGTTGAGCCATTTCACACGCTGACCTCTGAGTTTGGGGTTTTCTTTGTCTGTCTTCAAAACGGAGAGCAAATATTAAAAGGTCGTGACAACAAAAGCTTCCCAATCCACACCCAGACACATCTGATACACAGACGATCGGTTCTGGACGAACTCTGGCTTCTTCTTTTCCATTCAGCTGGGTTCGTGTCTGCTGGTCTAACAGTCTGTGAGTCACAGCAGGCCAGATGTTTTATCAGCTTGTGGTTCTGCTCAGACCCGGTTCAGCTCCTAGATGTTTTGTTGTTAGACTGCTCTCTTATCTCATCTAAAGTCTGATGGGTGGGTGGTGCTCTCTGCTTTAAGGCGCGTTCACGTCTCGTCTGGGAAACAACGGCATCTGAGTGAGGAGCCCAGGAAACGTGGCTCCTCAGGCATTCTGATCCGGATTGACTCAAGTGGGCTCGGACCGTTCAGTGAAGCAGGAACCGGTCAGTTCTGTCAGGAGGAATGGACCGGAACTGAGGAAAGAAACCCAAGACATTTGACCCAAAGCTACTAAGAAAAAAAATGTGTGTGCTCTTTTATTTAGTTGACATCATGAAATCGTTGCACAAATTCATCATTCGTGCTCATAAAGTTCTCAAAGACAAAAGTTTAAGAAAAATTAATATTGGAAAAAATGATTATTGTATGTTTTTTTTTTTAACCCTTTAAGCACGGTCTGGTTGTAATCTAAATGGGGAAAGTGACTGACCTGTCCATTTGTCTTTGCGTGTGTGCGTTCTCTGATGACTCGCCCTTCCTTCTGCATCCACTTCCCTATTTACTAAAAAAAAAATGATTTAGAAAAAAAAAAACAAAAAAACAACAACTCGCAAAGCTTAAGACTCATGTCTCATTAACTGTCATCCCGGCCGTCTGCCCACACGTCTTCCACAAATATCTGCTGATCTGTGGGATGAGGTGAGGAGGAGTGAGAGAGCGAGGGGGAGGAAACGCAAATAAACAATAGAAAAACTCATCCTGGTTGCTAATGGGAGTATTTTCTTTGTTTTGTCGTTTTATTCTCCTCGTCGCCTCTTCTGACGGCCTTGTTTCAGAGCAGAGTTAGGGTCATCGCTCGTTCGATCACACCTGAGGCCGCACAAAGCGGGGCCCAACTTCCATGCCAGGTCAGAGGTCGGAATGACTTCGGCCCCTCGGCTCTAGAAACGACGTCCCTGGGATTTTTGCTAATTGTTGCGGCACAACTGTGAGTAGACGAAAACCGACTTGCAGGTCACTTTTCACAAGCGAGCTTGCTTTTAAGTCAGTGCTTCCTTGTTAACGTTGACGGAAAAGTACCAGCAGCTCCAGATTATTTCACTAACAAGACATTTTTTCACACTTACTTGGTGGCACTTTGTGTTTTTGCAGTGTTTCTCTTCAATTTTACATGTTCATACATGAAGCATTTCCACGAACACTTGGAGGCTGTAACTGCACTCTGTGTGACCCTAGCGTGGTCAGATGCAAACCATCAGAATCGCTGATAAACAGTGCAACATTTTAATACTGCGACTTTCACTATGTGTCAGACGTGCTGGGAAAACCTCAGAGGCTCGATTTGAAGTTGCTCGGCGAGTTTCTTAAAACGGAGTTCAGACTTGTTGCGTTCTGCAGTTTTGTTATAATATACTTTGGAAAGATGGTTAACATTTAATATTTTTGATCACAAGTGACCCAAGAAAAAGGGTCAATCAAATCAATCAACTCTGTTTCTACAGGCAGGTAGACTTTGTCACATTGAGCTGAGTCAGCTTTCTTCCCAGACTGGGAATTTTACACAAGATAAAAAATAAATAAATAGAACATGATTAAATATGTGCCAAAGCTCAGTACTTAAAAAAAAAAAAAAGTAAAAATTGTTTATACTACAGAAATGGTCAATTTTGTTGTTGTTGTGCAGCCTCCTTCAGCGATATTTTTATTTTTATGAAATGTTTCTCCATCACGCCAACTATCGTCCAAAGCCCCGGCACGACAACAGCCTTTCAACAGCAACAACTTCTCCTCTCTCCGAAGTGACACGGAGGATTGAGGCATTTCCGGGGCGGCCCTGAACGCAGCAGCGCGGAGAGGAGGGAGACGCCAGCGCAGGACCGAGCCGAATCATCCAATCATCGGCCCGCGAACCGCGCCGATGTCTTGGTTCCAGTCTCTGCGGGATGACTTCACTCTGAGGCCGTTTGAGATCCACCGCACACCGTGAGTAACCGCGGGGCCGCCCGGCCGGGTGATCGGGAACAAATCGATCCAAGTGTCTGATCAGAATCCGTCGCTGTTGTGTTGTGGACTCTGGTTGGATGAGGAGACGCCTGTTTGTGCTGCTTGGCTCGAACTTTCAGCAATATTCAAACATGTAGTAGTATTTTCTTCTTCTTCTTCTTCTTTTATCTTTTAAGAAATGTTGCAAGTTGTTTCCATTTGGTTTCACCTTGTAAAAGTTTTCATGCCCCCTGAACTTTTTTCCAAAATTTTACCTCCTTATCAATTCTAACTGGTTTTTTTCTTGTTTGTTTTTGTTAAAAGGTGTGTGTGTGTGTGTGTGTGTGTGTGTGTGTGTGTGTGTGTGTGTGTG
>VMRN01000012.1:8163857-8423248 GCA_010277015.1 Poeciliopsis turrubarensis | reverse complement strand
GTGTGTGTGTGTGTGTGTGTGTGTGTGTGTGTGTGTGTGTGTGTGTGCGCGTGTATTTGCGTGTGTGTGTGTGTGAAAATGGAAAGTTAGAGATTTTAAAACCATGTCTTGCTGCAGTTCCAGATGTTTCGCTGCAGCCTGCAGCTCTCCTCTGCTTTTGCATTTGGAGACGATGAAGGTTCTGCCCAAGTCTCTTTGCAGGGCAGCTGAGGCTCCGCGTCATTGAACGGGTTGAGCCTGAGCCACAGAGTCCCTTCGTTGCTCTTAGCCGTTTTGCGTGTGTGCGTCTCAAGTTTCCAGCGGCTGCAGCAGGTTTTTCTTTCTCAGCGTTCGGCTCCGTCCGTGTCCCCCCCGCCCCGCTGGAGGACAGACGCCCCACAGCATGATTCAGCCACCACCTTGTTTCACGAAGGTCACACGTCGGAGGCGGGAAGGCTGCGTCTTCTCCCCTCCTCGGGTCGAGGCGAAACGCAAACGGGCTTCCTGTCTGCTGCGTTCCTTGGTTCCCATGATGCCGTTTGTCCTCTGGAAAACGTCACAGATTTATCTTTAGAACGATCGACGTACAGGTGGTTTAGGCGCGTCACAAAGAGGAAACAACTTGTGTTCATGTAGGATTGATCGCAGGTGAAAAAAACACAACTGAAGCAAAACATCTTAAAAACATAAACGCTAAGCGTATCCAAAGTCATCAGCGTGTGTTGAAGGCCGAGCTGAATCAACGCTGATGAACATAAACACACTTCTCTGCTCCGTTAAGCCTAAAAAAAGGAGCTTATTTTTGAAAATCCTCCTCTGAAATGTGACGTCACCAGTCGGTTCCAACCGTCAGGTTTCATGTTTGACATTTGTCTTTTCTGCTCCACTTTTACCAACTTGTGAGGTTTGGCGAGCCTAGAAACGCAAACAATTTGCACACATTATATCGACTCATTGGGGGAAAAAAACCGATGTCTGGACACCTTAATGCCTCTCAAACATGAAGGTCTCCCCCATAACGACGATTGAAAATCCAACAACTGAAATGATAATATTGCGTGAGAGCAATAAGAAAACCTCCATTTTTAAAAACAAAACTGCTGGCTTGACGAAAAGCGAGCGCAGCGCCTGCTTAAAGGTCGTTGCTTTCAAAACGTGCTCCTAATCCGACAAACAAGACTCACGGCGAGCGATGTTCTCGCTTACATGACTGTATTTCTGTCCACGTTTGACTGAAAACTGAACCGACTTTCTCCTCTTTTAAACCTTGTTTGTCTGCACATGGTTAAATGAATCAGCAGCATGTTTATTAACTGCAACATGATCGTTTAGCTGAACGAACACGTCTATCCTCGGCCCTCGCGCCACTCTGCTGTGATGTCAGACCTGTGAGATCACACAGTCGCTCACTCTCCAGCGTGTGTGTGTGTGCGTGTGTGTGCGTGCGTGTGTGTGTGTGTGTTTGAGCTCTGTGTTTGCTGGAGGCGGGTCAAGGACGGTTCAGATTAAACAGTTATCTTTCACAGTGTGAGAACCGCCGTAATCCCTAGCGGAGACACCGGCTGGTTCGGGACGACGTCACGCTGCCTGTGTGACGGCGGGACCGGGACAAAACGGCCGATGATCTCATCGTGTGCGACGTGATCGCTTCTTCTTGGTGCTGTAAGTAACAGGGGCGGGCTGGTGAATAATTCTGCGCCGCTAGCCATTGGGAAGGAATGGATTTGGACTGGTCAGGGTGATGAGAGGTCAGGTCATGTGTCAGCAGTGAGTCTGCGGTCTGAGCCTCCGTCAGGAACTGACTCGGCGATAACGGCTTGATAATGGACATCCTTTCGCTTCTTCCTGCTTCCTCGAAGGTGGTTATCTCTTACCAATGACTGTCCAAACAGCTTCTCGTGTTTCCATGCTTCTGTTGGCTTTACGGCAGAGGAAGACGGGTCACCGGCTTGGCACCGTTCCGATTTGAGACGACGGGGAATCCAACCTCCTGATGGCCGGCTGAAGAATGGAGCGTCTCTCAAATCCTGTCATGTCTTTTTGAAGATTTTCAAAAGTCTGATTAGCTGCTTTAGATGGTGGTTTGATTCCCCCATAACACCTCGTCTCCTACGTGTTCGTGGTATTCACGGACAGGAGGTCAAGAGACGAGGGTGTCTGGTCCGATGACCTCAAGGGTTTCGTCTTCGGTTCTGTTGGGTTCTTCAAGCGAAGACCTTCAGCAGGTGCTTCTCAACGGGGCTTGAAGTCTGAGGTTCTCAAAGGTGGACTTTTCAGCATTCATACCCTCTGAACTTTTTCTGCTACATCAGATTAAAATCACATACTGGGAATGTTTTGGGGGTTTTTTTGTTTTTGTTTGTTTCTTGTTTCTTACATTCACTTGAATACAATTCTGCCACATTGTTGCTTTGCAGGTCCAAATGTCGTTGCTTATGCTGCATTTTGGACAAACTGCGCAAATTCCTCCCGCAGAATAACTCAATTTCAATCAGATTGGACGGGAACGATTCGGTTGTTACTGTGTTTCCAAGTCTTGCCGCAGTTTCTTAATTTGGACTTTGACTGGGCCTCCTTTCTTGCTGTTTGCGATTAAGCACTATTTTGTGTTAATCTCACACACACACACACAAAAAAAAGTGGCAATAAAATACGCTGAATACAAAAATAGCTAAGTGCTGTTGCTAAACGTAAGATTAGAAGGCGCGCTGCGACTTTACAGCCTCGGGGCGACGGCCCTCGCAGGTCATCAGTCAGTCACACTCTTTGCTTCAGTTGCTTGCGGGTCTCCTGTTGCTTTAACACACACGGGACGTTCGAGGTGAAGAGAAGAGTTTGGAGGGGTTTTTTTTCCTTTCTTTTCCTTCTCTCTTTTTTTTTTTTTTTTTTTTTTTATCAGCTCATAAAGCTCAGCTGGAATCCAGAACGGAGGGGAAAGCGGCGTAGATCTCGGCCCGTCCCCCGCGCGCGGCTCCTCGCGCGCCACCCAGCGCGGCCGGCTTTTGGGCAGGGAGAGTATGATTACAGGGCTGTTTACGTTACGCAGCGAAGAGCAACAGGGAAGACAGGAGAGAGATTGGCGAATGAGCGAGGCGGTGGAGGAGCAGGGCAGGGTGTAGAGGGTGGGGTGAGGTGGGGGAGTGGGGGGGTGAGAGATGGTTTCCAGATGTGAGGAGGAATTCAGAGAGCTCCGGAGCGACTCCCCTCCTCTTCCTGGACCCGGAGCGAGTGGGATCCGCGGAAAGAAAAAGCCACAAAACAGAGGAGAAGGATTTACTCTGGAGGAGGGAATCGGGCAGGAGATGCAGTGACTGGAGCAGGAGGAAGGCTGGGTTTCCTGTCTGAAGTTTGCACAAGAAATAAAAACACGGTGCTTTCTGGGCCTGTCACAATAAGCGATAGATCAATTAGTTGCAAGACAAGTTGAAACAAGCCCGGTGATTTCCATTTGCATGATTTTATTCTTTCTTTCTACCAGAGCCTGGAAGGCAGCAGACTTCAGTCTGGTGTTTCGGTCTCTTCTGTTTTTTCGAAGGTCGATTTTGCTTACAGAGACTTTGTGATTGATTTTCGATGTTGTTTCTGTTGTTCTGTTTATTCATGTTGGATATTTAAAATGTCTCCCACTGAATCTTTACTGATCTTTCGGAATGTGTTTTTGCATTATCACGCCATCATCAAAAAATAACAATATTACCGTTCATCGCAATAACTTCTGGGACAATGTATCGCGCAGCAAATTTATCGTGACAGGGCTATTGAGAAGTGATGACTTCCTGTTGAGTTTTAGAGCGAGCAGGAGCTTCTTAAAGAGACAGACGCCCAATTTCAAGGTGTTAAATTACGGAGTCAAATGTCTTTTAAGTCGTATTCTCAACAATACGACTTGGCCTTGTTAGCTTAGCGTTGCAGATGTATATTATAACACATCACACCAATGCCACGTTGAGAGCATTTTCTGATGACTGTTACAGATCATGCACATTTTCAGACAATTAATGATTACAATAAACTACAGAGACTTAGCAAATTCCAGCCGCATCATGTGAATGTGTGGTCGACGTCGGCGTCCCAGTTTCATGCATGTCGCAGTTAAAACTTCGGCCTCTCGTCGGATAAGCTGTGACGGAAAAATGCTGCGATGTCGGGAGAGACGGGAGGAATGTGCAGCGCTGGGAGGAATGGAACGAGGTTGTAACTTTGTGTTACAAGTTGGTAAGACGAGGAAGAAGTGCTGATGCACCCGCAGTTACTGGAAAGGCCTTTTGTTTTATTAGGGCGAAGAACAATGCCAAAACTTTAAACGTGAACGCCAGACAGCCTTATGCAATAAATCAGGATACGCGTCCCGATCAGGGTTGTCTTATCAATAGCACGTTTCAAAAGCAGAAGAAGGAACTTCTGTGTAAACCGAATGAATCCTTGTCAGGACAAATTTTGTGTTTTTCAGTCATGTGATTCTGACTCCACAGCCGGTTGGCTAAACCTTTTCTCCTGCTGACTCCCACATAACAGATGAGATATGATTTCATATAGCGAATGATAAAGAGACAAAACCTTCGTTGGGTCTGGTTGGAGCACTTGGTGAGTAGAGTTATTACTGGATTCTATCAAACGTGGCTTGAAGCTGAGATGTTTGGCTATGTAAAATATATATATATTCTCTCTGCGTATAAATCTACAAATAGTTTGGTTTCTGTCAGTTCTGTAAAGAAAATGACTCTTTTCAAGTTTGTGGTATTTATTACCGGAAGAAAAACGTAATAATGTCCAGAATATTTATTAATTATTATTTTCGTCTCGGGAGTTGACTAAAAACATACAATAGGGATCATATAACAGGTGACGATGCTTATTAATCTGAATAATATATATTTTTGGTCATTTTGATCTTTAATAGTAAAACAATTATGGGTTGGACTTCCTGAGTTTTCACACCATAACCACCAAACAGCTGAATTGATCTTTTTTTATAAATATATATGTATTTGTGGGGAGAAAAAAAACAACAACAAATGTTTTCTTCGGCATCTAACTTAAAGAAGTTTATTCATAAAAATGTCATTGGAGAATATTTTTGTGATTTTGAAGATTTTAGCACTTTAAAACATAAATCTACTTTAACGTTGCTACGGTAACTACCCCACGCCTTGAGATATCGCTTACATTTTCCCGTGGCGTTCGGCGTTGACCCTCCCCTTCATTCCTCCTGATCTCCTGTATTTATGGTTTCTCTCCCTGTGGCTCGGACTCAGAGCTGTTCCAGGAAATGCCTAGATCCACTTTTTTTTCTCTCGCTCTGAAGGGAAACTGGCCGACATTCCTCTTGGCTCTGTAAACAGAGAGTCATGGGATTGACATCTGCATATACACACGTGTTAAGTGTGCACTGGAGCAGTTGCGTCATGCTTGTGGATCTGTTTTGACTCGCCAGCGTTGGGAAATTCATTCAGAGGCGTCGGTTAGGTGTTTTGTTTTGTTTTGTTTTGTTTTGTTTTTAACAGACTTTCTCCTGTTTTGTAATGAAGGTGGATAGTTTGAAGGCAGGTGGTTCAGGTATTGCTGCAGATGTTGTGAATTTCCTGAAGCGCTGGGTTTTACATTCCTGCTTCTGCTCTAGGACAGAGGGATTTTTCCTACATGGGTTATTATGACCTGCAGAAATATTCATACACCTTGAACGCTTTTCTTTTTTTTTTATCTGACATTTTTCACATACCATTCACAAACTTTAATCTTTTTCACTGAGATTTATTTGACAGACTAACATAAAGGAGTTCATAATTATGAAGAGGGAGGCAAAGAGTGCATGGTTTCTCTAATTATTCCCACAAACAAAAATATGAACTGTGTTGTACCTCCTCTGCTCTCCATTAGCATGGAAAGAACACATCAGTGTATCACAGATAACGTAGGCCTGCCTTTTTCTTGATAAAGTGTCCTTTAAAGAAAAAAGTACAAGTTGCAAGTGACCGTCCTAGGTATGCTTGCGGCAAATCTGTCAAAGCCTGCCGTTAGCATATCCAAGTCTGTTGCTAGCATATTCGAGCTTCTCGCTAGCATATCCAAGTCTGTCGCTAGCATATTCGAGCTTCTCTCTAGCATATCCAAGTCTGTCGCTAGCATATTCGAGCTTCTCGCTAGCATATCCAAGTCTGTCGCTAGCATATTCGAGCTTCTCGCTAGCATATCCAAGTCTGTCGCTAGCATATTCGGGCTTCTCGGTAGCATAGCCAGTCTGTCACTAGCATATCCAAGGTTGTCACTAGCATATCGAAGCTTGTTGCTAGAATATTTGAGCTTCTCGCTAGCATAGCCAAGTCTAGCATGTAAAAGCTTCTTGCTAGCATATCTTGCTAGCTTGTCGCTAGCATATCCAAGTCCGTCATTAGCATGTCCGAGTTTAACACTGGTATATCCGAGTCCATTAGCCACCAGCTCCTTCAAAGCTAATGCATCCTTTTCATTTGCTAGCACTCAGTTACTGGTGCTAGCCCACAGTTAATCAGATCAGTAGATGACTTCGGAATAGAGAGCCTGTTGCGACAAGAAAGTAGGTATCGCTAAGTGATCAACAGTTTGCACTAAAACTGAACCATAGTGAAAAGGCGGTCAGGGGAAACCTCCATGAAAACCCAAAGGCTGTAAAAGACTTGAAACCAGGGCAAAGGTTCACCTCCCCGCTCTAAATATGCAGCCAAAAAACGTCAACATAATTGAAGACCTGCGCCTGGGACTGTAGCCAACCGTGTCAACTCAGGACGGCTAAAAACGAACCCCACTCGGAACGTGTTGATGTGGACGTCAGATTCTGCTGGATGTGTGTTTGAGCAGCAGGCCAGCCGCGGACACAGAATCAGGAACATCGATTATCTGGGACACTGCGGCTTCATCCGTGTCGTGCTAAAAGCATTCGATTGATTGGCCTCGATAAGCCACTGCAGAAGTTAAACTTTTCAATGTAAACCGAAATGAACGGTGATGGGTTTTATTTTTTGTTTGTTTGTTTTTATCAAATTGTCAACAGAAACCGTGTATGAAGAGTGAATCCACAGAGTTCGACGGGGATGATTACATCGTCTTGTTGGCAGCTGCGAGCCACTTCTTCTGTGGTCGGAGCCTCGGGCCTTTCGTACTGTTTTCAAAATGTCAAGTCCAACTGTTTGTAGGAGAAAGACAATCAGTGAGGAGGAATCCTTAGAAAACTGGCTCTTGGTTTTAATCTGCGGGAAAGCCAGAGATACACTGGAAGCACTGGTGGAATTACCGACTAACCCATATATTGAAGCCATAAAATCCTCCATCAGTACTGGGCCTGCCTGAGATTATGCTTGATGGTTTATTGGCTTTGTCATCTTGTGAACTCAATACTGTGTGTGTGTGTGTGTGCGCATGTGTGTGTGTGTGTATGTATGTGTGTGAGTGAGAGAGAGAGACAGAGAAAGAGGGAGGAGATTTCTCAATCACAGCGTGCCAAAACTCATCTGAGTGACTGTGTGTTTGTGTATTATGCTGTTGAAATGGAGCTGCGGGGCTCTGGAACTGATACAGACTGTTTCTCTTTATTTACACTGACACACACACACACACACACACACACATATAGATTCTCATGACTTGGACAGCTTCTGCTTGTCTGAAGCAAAAGCAAAGTCGTACTCTGTATTCAGTCTGGACATGTTGGGATTGAGAAATTCATTCCACTGCCACCATTCTTCTCTGAACGGTTTGATGATTCATGAGATTTTTGTATTTTTCCAGTTCTATTTTTTTTTTTTTTTTTTTTTCTCAGGAGCCAGGTTTCATAGTTGTGGCTGGACCAAGACAAAGCTGTGTGTTTATGTGACAGGATTCAGTCCAGAGCTCCAGTTGGATGGTGAACTTCTGTTTCCCTCACTGAATAAATCAGAATGAAACTTTGACTTCAGTCTTTTTGTCAATCACAGTTCAGGAAGATGTAGAAACGTTGTTAAACGCTTATTAGAGGAGCCATGTTGTGATGACTTTCTGAAGGCGGAGTTTCAGAAAGAGCACGAGCTTCTTAAAGAGACAGAGGCCCAATTTCAAGCCGTTAAACCAGTAAGTCAAATTTTTTAAGTCATGTTTGATATACATAGTTTTTTTTTACAACAACTGACTTCCTGCATCTCCAGGTTTTATTTAGTTAAAATTGTTCTACTGCAGTTCAGCTATGGATGGTGAGCAAAAGAATCGTCCTCTTGCCCTCCAGGGTTGCGCACATGCGCAAAATTTCTGGATGCGAACACTAACATGCGACACGTCTGTGTTCGTATTTGTTTCATAAATAAGCTTCTCTGTCTGGGAAGCGCTCCTGTTCTCTGCTGATGTGAATGTGTGGAACATGCTTTGGTGGGAGCAGAGCAGCTCGTAATGTGGAGGTCCTGCAGTCGCATCTGTTGACTGCGGCCTGCGCTCAAAACCCTGACTGGGTCTGCATGTGTGGAAGCAGGAGAGCTGGGACAGATTTGATCAGTTTGGACTTCGTTTGTGGTTCTCTGGCTTCCCCACCAAAGAACCAGGAAGTTTGAGTTCACTAAACCCCTGGGCTTTTTCCCCAACGACTGTCTCTCAGCAGAGCAGCCGAACAGAAAATATGAAACAATAAGGTGATAAGAGGGCAGTATCTTGTTCACACACGTCTCCTCCCGCCCTCACTCCTCCCTCTCCATCTTCCCTCCACCCCTCTGTGTGCAGCATTGCCAGTCGTGGTGGCTGGGAAGAGAGGAGGCATGCAGCAGCCGCTCAGTCGCATAGTCTATTGTTTTTGACCACTGCACTGAGGGAGAAGGAGGAATTTGCTGAGGATTTTCCTCCAACTTTCTGGCTACAAGTTCTGCAGAAAACTTTTCTCTCACTGTCCTGCGGTCCAGGCAGTTGGCAGAGTTTCATGGACACATTTCTACGGACAAGCCGTCTTGCGAGGGAGGAAGTTGAGAGGACAGTTCGCCTTGGATGACCAGCTGATCCGAAGGAGCAGCATCTCCTGAGCGGAAACGAGAGAGAGCTGATCTCGCCTTAGGGAAGGCGTCGGACTGGAGGATCCAGGGGGAAGAAACCTCTCGAAAGGCGAGGTGTCGTGATTTGGTGAGGATCGTTTCGGGCGTTGCAGCCATGGCGGGGATGTACGGATGCTTCAGGGGCAGGAAGTAAGTCTCCGATCAGAGTTTGTTCAGCATCTGAACCGATTCGTCCAGGAAGTTCTCATTCGCGTGTTTGTAACTCCAGACTTCAGGAGGCGGGAATGTTGGTCAATCCTCTTAATGTGCTTTACTAAAAAAACAGACCAGTGCTGCTCTGCAATGGGAATCTTGATTTCAGCTGAAATTTGTTTGAACTCCCTGTGACGGTGGCAGAAACAACGGCTTGCTATTAACCTGCATGAGTCAGAGCTGATCTGAGGAGCCGACTGGATGTGCCGGGACTTCATGGTTAGTCACAGAGTCTCAGAAGCGAATAGCTTTTGTTGTGTTCTGCTGTCATCCGACAGTAATGGGGTGAGTGTGGTTTCCTGTCAATTTTCTTGGGACCGAATCAAGTCCTGTTGCTCAACTAGTGGGTTTTGCACTCCACACCAATCAGAGATTTTTTTTAATTTTGTTATGTTTGAACTCTTTGGAGCTCATTTCTGCCCTCGCTGATGGAGCTCCTCTGTGGGGTTGAAGCGCTTTGACTAAATTTAGCGCTCCGGGCTTGGCAGTGCGTTTCAGCCGCAGAGGGTTCGCATAATGACTGCCTTTTAGTTTTCAGCCTCCAGTGGAGGATCTTTTTTCGTAGCGCAGTCAGTAGATGTGGTGGCGGCGGCCGCAGATGTCCCCTTCCACCGTCTTTGTCTTCATTCCTGCCGGGACGGGCCAACAATGCCGCGGCTTTTCGGCTCGGACAAACATTTTTACTCGTGTGGGACTCAGAACACGAAAGCTGCGGCTCGGTTGAAGTTGCAGTCGGGAAAGAGTTGCAGGTTTGGCAACCTCTGACATTTAACCCCAAGTTTCTCTTGTGTGTGCGGACGGCTCAATGCGTCCGTAGGGTAATGTAAGCACGTCGCCATAAAGAATTAATCAATTAACCGGGTGATACTGAGCTCAGTCATTTTAGATCCTGATGGTGAAATCGTTTTGAAGGACAATTTGGTTCACCGTGACATCATCATCCATTTTGTTCATGGCTTCGGTCATAAGTGGTTTTAATTTCCTTTGTGTTGTTATTCATCGTTTTCGGTCGTTGTGTTTCACTCTGGCCATTTCAACTCTCTTCCCGTTGCAACGCTACGTTTGCTTCTGAAAATGAAAGCTTATTGGTTTTTGAGACGGCGAACGTCCACTGCCACGCCGTTATTGTTACAATTCTTGACGACGGTCTCAAAAACAAAAATATTGTCGTTTGTCGCGATCGTTTCTGGGACAGTTTATCGTCCAGCAACATTTGTGCTGGCGACAGGCGTAGTGTGAAGCGTTTGAA
Organism: Poeciliopsis turrubarensis; assembly: GCA_010277015.1. Lineage (NCBI taxonomy): Eukaryota > Metazoa > Chordata > Actinopteri > Cyprinodontiformes > Poeciliidae > Poeciliopsis > Poeciliopsis turrubarensis. Next base: position 8,412,790 of record VMRN01000012.1, on the reverse strand, counting down.
GAGGTTTTATTCAAACGCTCTCAGTAACTTGTGACCCTCAGAAAGCATTCAAGTCAAACTTCTGCGTTAGAAGAGACTTTATTCAATACTTTCCACAAATGTTTGGATTAAACTGATGTCCAGCATCCTGATGTCAACTCAGATTTCTATTTAAAACTATTGTGAACAGCATTGCTCTGGCGTTTTTCTTTCTTAAAGGTATTTATTTATGGATGGATGAGGTTTCTCTGCCAAGCACATTCCAGCAACAAGGCGGTTGAAAGTGTTTTCCATCATAGACACAGGAATATGCTGTTCCACGACGCACTAGCAAGACCCAGTTGAAGGCGTCAGATTCATACGCGAAAGGAAACAGTTATGTGTGCAGATAAGAGTGTTTCAGTTACAGTCATCAATACATCAATAAATACCAATAAATGTAAAAAGAAATCCGATGAAAATGTGCAGCTTGGTTATACAAATCACTTCTTCACGTGACTGTTGTCCTAAAGCGGCGCGTTGCAAATGGGAACGTTGTTAAAACTGATTTGCGTTGGAGGGAATTTAATCGCTGTGACACAGTCACAGTCATAGTTACTTAAAAAAAAAAATTGTAATAAATAATTCTTATCACCACTTTTATCGATATCGCAATAGAACCGTAAAATATCGTGATAAACGCTAAGTCCACATCGCCCGCTCCTACGATCTGATGTTTTGATGATAACTGATTAGCATTGCAGGTCAACATCCCTCTGTAATCTGCTCTTAAAGGGTCATGTTCATAAATATAATAATATATTTAACTTTCAGTAGCATCAGAGAGCATCACAGTGGCTGTAATGACCATTTTGTTTCAGCCGCCCTGGAAAGAGCCAGGCTGCTACAAATTGCCACAGTAGTAAAGTGGTTCGTATTGAATAATCATATTTGGAGAGAAAGCTGCTTCCAGTAGCACATTTGTGACTATGAACGCATAAATACTTTGTTTTCAGCATGCCTGGCACGAGGGAGTTCACCGGCTGATTAAAAACTGCAACTAGATTCCCGGAAAGGTGCAGATCGCCTTGTTACGAAATCTCTGTTTTTCATTTCTCGGCGCGTCTCCCTGTGCTTCTGCTCCGAGGCTCGTAAGGCCAGCGGAGCAGAGGCCGGTGTGTGCGGCGGGAACGGTGCTGCAGATGAATGCGTTCCGTCCGGAGAGACGGATGGAGGTGTTCTTGTCCGGAGTCCATGTAGGGCTTGTTGCTAAGAGCGGACAAGCCCTACATGGACGGTTCCTCCAGGGGCGGGAGGAACCGCCGAGCTTCACGGTTCCGGCTCTGCTACCAGAACTCAGGGGTGAAACCTGAAACAAATAGCACCAGCTGTAAAAACTGGAGCCTGATCGACTCTCCTGGACAGTTTGTGAATCCCTTGCCTGCCAGGACGACCTGTTGACTTACATGGACGTGTTTTAAGGGCGTCAGTTAAAGGGTTTTTTTTTTTAAAAAACAACATGAATCAAGTTTCATTTGAAACGGGACAAAATCTATCGATGTGTTCAGTAACAAAAGTTGTTGGAGTAGCTCAGGATCGCATTACAGCAACAGTAAAGTTAACCAAGGCTTTAAAAACGACATTTTTTTATCATAACATTCCTACAGTTTGATTTCCTTCTAAATGAGACGGCAGGGAGTTCGGCCCACCTGTTGCTGCACACCACCAGTCAGCTGGCTGAAACAAGGCTAATGTCACTAACGACGCTAACAGCGCTTCTCAAACTATTTGTTAAAAGTAGATTACCTTATTTAATTCTTCACAGTAACACTTTAGTGAGCATGCCAGGAAATATCAGGCCCATTGTGGATAGGAAGGAAAAAAAAAAAGGAGTAGATTTCTGCCATAAAGTTCAGAAATTTTCAAGCAAGAAACAAGAAAATTTCTGAGTTTGAAAAGTCGAAGATATGCGAGAAAAACCAACCGGACGTTTTTAAATTAATCTACAAGAATATTCAAGAAAAAAAACCCAAAGATTTATGCGTTTCAACCATAATCAGCCTTCACTGCTGTATATAGAGCCAAAGTATAAATAATATCGACACAATAATAATTAAATATTAATAATTAAAACCGATCATATTCTGTGTGGTATCCACAATTAAGAAAAACTGTTTTTATTCTGTGTTTATTCTTGTGTTTTTGAACATCAGAATTAAAGAAAAAAAATGTTCTAAAAATAATATGTAGCGGTGACAAAACTCACTTGCATATCTCGCATATATTTATCTGTTTCTGGTTTTATGTAAGAGCAGTTGATTCGTGTTACGCATTAATGTTTTTGGTGATAATACTGTCACTGTGACACAGTGAGATTCTAATACCAGCTGTAAGCCTAAACAGAATCGAGTGCAAATAATGTATTATAATAATAACACTGTGCTGCTTTACAATGAGGAGCTCTTGTTCCAGAGAGTCCTCTAAATTACACCCCATGTTTCTATTTTAGCAACTGGAAAAAAAAAAAAAAAAAAACCCAGTGTGTCCCCCGTCTTCATGTGGTTTGTTTCTACCAACATCCTTCACTTAGGAGCCGCCGAGGTTCAGACTGTGTCGTGTTTTGGGGCAAAGGTTCAAACTCAAAGCTCGATTTTCGTCTTCGTTTTGCCTGCAACGACTCCAAGATCTGCTTGTCTCTAGCTTCTGGCTTCTGGGCCTTCATAGACTGATCAAAAAAATGTATCTGGCTACAGACACATGATCAATATCAATAGGTAATAATTTCACTGAACGTCAGTTGAGAGCCACAGGGCATTCTGGGTGACGTAGGCCGTGGCAGGCCCGTCACGATAACAAACGTTTGCCAGGTGATGAATTGTTCCAGACGTTCTTGCGATAAACGATGATATTGTTGTTTTGAGACCATTTTCCAGAAATGTAATGATGCACAAACACATCCTCAAAGATCAATAACCTTTAAATTCTAATATATATCGAATACTGCGACTGGAGCAAAGTGGAATTCGTTTAGAAATTTCAGGACTGGACAGTAAATTGATAACAATATCCATCGCGATAGATGAGTGACAGATAGATATTAATTAGTAGATAACATTTTTTATAGAATATTTAGATTTCAATTTCTAGAGCTTTCGCTTGACTTTACAGAGAAATGGAGCCCCATATGTCAGTAATGATTTCATATTCCAAATACCAACGTCGTAAACTTTCAAAAGACGAGGTGGAGATCCAGAGGTATTGGCTTGGAGCCGTTATCGCTCCATATTCTTCATATAGTTTTTATGTCCTTCTACCGCCGTCTGGTTCAGATTGAGGATCAGAGACGGCTTTGGAAAAACCTCTGTAAAAGCCATAAGAGGAACAGAAACCTACTTTTTTATCGTTGAATGTTTTCATAGAAGACAATAAGGGACGTTTGGGAGAAAGTAACACATTCACCACCCAAAAAGACAATGGAAATAAACTGGATTAAAGGACGGTCGTTGCTTTACTATGAGAGTACTACAGTGTCTGTCGCGTTGGTGCTGTTTTATTCAGCAGATAATTCTTTAATAGATAACAAAGTCATTTTTTTAATCCGTAAAACTGGCAAATATCTCAATGAATGCAGAACCTGTGATGGGTGTCTCATCTTTTCCACACTGAGGTGTTGCATAACTTCTGTTCTGAAGGAAGCAAAGAATGTTTTCACTGCGGTGAGTTTTCTTTTTGGTTTGAACGTCTGTTTTGGTTTATCATTCTGGAAACGTCTACAACAGGCGTCTGCAACTCCCGTCTTCTGGGGCCTTGAAACTTTTGGATGCCTCCCAGTTCCAACACACCTGGATTAAATGAATGCGTAAAGACGTTTGTAAAGCTTAATGACATCCCGAGGATGAAGGGACGCACTCCAAAGTTGCAGGACTGGAGTTGCTGAGCCCAGACCTACAAACAATAGTGCTATACTCCTTGATGTGCTCGAACATCTTGGCCATCGTCTCTCACTCTGACTGCGGGCGTCACAGGCAACGATAACACGGCCGACTGGCGAGATAATGCACATCGTTGCAGTGCAAAGAGTAATATTAATATTGCATGGTGACATGAGTCACTCTAGATGACTACTACAGTTCTTAGAACTGCTCAAAGATGAATCAACACTGACTACTTCCTGGGTGTGTCATAGTAAATGTCCATGCTCTGGAAGAGACTTGTCTGCTTGGAGGTTATGAAACTCTAATAGATTGATGCGAGCCAAGCCAGACGTTGCGCAGAATTGGTTTGATTGGGGGCGGACAGCGGTCATTGACGAGACCGTAGCAGTTGGCGATCTGCAAATTGATAGACCCATGGTCGCACCTTGAGGTCCAGACCTTTCTATCAGCCGTAAGAGCGCATACAGCGTCAACTGGACAGCAAAGAACGAATGCGCTAAGAGATTTTGGATAAACTGGCCATCCAAGGGTACATGCGCAAAACGACATCGTCGTGCGGAGGATATGTCGACCGCATCTCCTGCGCACTCATTACCCGTCTATGTTCCTTTCACGGAGTGAGGAACAGTCTTTCCAATGGAGACACACCCACCTTGACTAGAACCGAACCAGAATTAAAAGGCTAGCGTGAGACTCGACAATGAAGAAGGGGGTTTAGTGACTGAAAAATGACAGAGAGTGTGTGAAGTGTGCAGACATCGTGATGACTGAAATTAAAGTCAAATATTGAGTGATTCGTTTCCTACCGTCTCATTCTTTGAGTCAACCAGTCAGCTAAAAGAGTCAACGGTTCGATTCAGGTCTTAATAGATACCACATAAGATGGTGATCGTTTTTGCGGGGGGTTATGAAGATCGGAGGTAGCGGATTAGGACTTGAGTTCTGGCAGAACTGAATCTGAACATGTTGAACGCTGGTTCAGTAAGGTTACTAAAACATTTAAGAAGCTTGGAGGACTAAATGTTTCACTGAATCTGAAGATCTGGTGGCGAGTGGATGTGGAGCCCGGGTGTTCCTGGGTAGATGGTGATTGGAGACAGCTGGTTCTGGAGACACGGCCTCATGGTCTCCTCATGACGCATTCAGGTCACTGGTGTTTACGGCCCGATATGCACAAGCAGCCACTAAGATGCTACAGTTAAGCCCAAGACTTTTCACTCTCTTGGCAGATGTAGGTTGAAAGTAATCTTTTAATTTCATCAGCATGTTTCTTCTGGCCGGCGGTGCGTTCCGGAGTGGCCCAGTCAGAGTTCTGACTCCAATTTCTGGAGGTAGTTACATTTTTATCTCAATACTTCAATGGTTTTCCAATGTTCCAATTTGTATGCAACTCGTTTTGAATCGAGGATAAAGAAGATATGAACCAACATTGTTTCCATTCCAAACAGACTTAATCAAGGCTGTTTTTCCCCGAATGAGTCAAGTTTATTGGTTCTGCTGCCTTGACTAATAATATCGGCATCACATTTTCAGAAATTAAAGACGGTCAGCTTGTCATAAACTCACCATGCAACTGGAAATAACTTCCTCTGCTCAGCTTTTCCTCCTGAGACTAGATTTGTGTCTCCTATTGAGAATGATAATAATAATGATGACAATACTTATTTGCTTCCTGGCAGGAGAGCCAAAAAACTCCCACTGTTTCAGATTAGGTCTCTAAAGTAGAATCCACATGATGAAATGTGGAGATTATTATTTTTATTTTTATTTATTTTCCCGCTAACGTTGCGTGAACAGAGTGAAACTCGCTCCCGTCCAACGAGGAATGTTCGACAGACAACAGCTTCTTCTCCGTCCGCCGACGCTGTCGGGTAATTCAGCGTTAACAGCTCTCACATGGCTCCGCTTTCAGGCTGTCTTCTGTCCACAGCTGACAGAAAACAGTCAGTGAGCTTTTAATAATACTATCTGAGATTTATCTGGTGCTTCACTGGGATTTTTGCCCTTTTCTCCATTTCAAGACTTCTGCTGTATTCAGTCGTATTTGTTCTTTGTGCAACTTTCCATCTGCCGTTTGTTTTTGGGAGTGTTTCTGTGCTCTTCAGTTATTCTAGTGGTTCAAATCAGGTTATGCCAAGCGTGTGTACAGTACTCCGCTTCCTGCTGAAAAACACTTTCACATACAGTGTCCTAAACAAAGTCTAAATTCTCACATTTTGGTATGTTAAGGCCATTTTGGTACATATTCTGGTGCCTATATTAAGTATTACAATGAACCCAAAGTAGAAAGACGATCAGTTCATCCAATTTTCTGTTTATGAAGATTGAATTGGTGGAAAATCTGGATTTTTGTGTGTGTGCGTGTGTGCGTGGGTGCGCGTGTGTGTGTGTGTGTGTGTGTGTTCTCCTACCAATACGCTCAGTTCTATTATGTGTTTTGGTCAATTGCCTAAAAATCAATAAAGTTCGTCATAGTTCGACATTGACAAACTGTAAACAAAAGCATATATTAAATAAAAGGAATGACTAGTTCAACAGGCAGGCTAGTCCACTTATGACATGGGAATTAACCTGCCTGTGAGCCTCAATATTAAAGAATTATTGATTTGAAACAAGCTCCTATGTCTTGCAAAACATTTACTCATGAGACGTTTTGCCTTATTTCAGGTGTGCTAAGATATTTCCAGTCGAGACTCCACCAAAAACACTTGGTGAGATTTTGTGTTTTTTGCAGTGTAAACAGAAACGGTGTGGCTGTCCGCAGCTTTACTCTCCTTTCTTAGAGAATCAGAACCGCCAATCAGACATTACGTCTGGCTTTTGCATATCTCTGGTGATTGTAGCAGACAGTCGGCACCGTAAAGCCGCGGTGCCGACTGGTTTAGTAATAGCAGCTCCATTGAGGGATTAAGACTCAACAAGGCTGGATTTGCTTTACGTCATAAGTACAGAAATCCTGTGCACAAAGTCAAGCTAAAGTCAACGGGGACAGCAAAGTTCACAGTTCACCTCTGAATCCATTCTTCACTTTCTGTCATTAACCTCGATTTCTACGCTTCCTTGCGTGCCGTTGGTCCATTTTTGGACCCTTTTGTGTCTCCCTTGGATGAACGGTCCATAAGTGATCCACGAGACCCTGAATCGCAAAAGCCTCTTTTGATTCCTGGTTTCTGCACAGATTTCGACTTACAGGCGTAGAAAGACATGTTTACATGTGGAGTGTGCAGGTGTTAATGAGGTTTTTACAACCCGCTAATAAAAGAACCCCCCACCCACCCACTACTGCTCCGAATACCTCAGTGTGTTAATCCATGCTTACGTAATGTGACACACACACACACACACACACACACAGGCAGTTTCCTGCATGCACATCCTCATGGATCTCCAAATAAAGCTAATGATGCACTGGGGAGGGTTCGTGCTGAGTGCAAACTAATGCTACTGCAGGATTAGGATCTGAAACAAAACCAAGTTCTTAAAAAGCTGCCAGGAAACCGTCGTGGAGAAACGTGAGCTGGGGGTAAGAAAAAAAGACAAGTGTGTGATTTTGGAGGTGATATAAAAGTAAACGGCGTTACAACAAAGCGAATGTCTCTGCTCCCATAAGGCCGGTGTTGCGGCTTGGAGTTTGGGTTCGTTGGTGAACGGGTAAAATGTGGGCGTGTTGAGAGAGCCAGCGGCGCTTCCGAGGTCCGTTACACCCTTTTTTATGTGTCTGCTTGTGAAAGGCTGTTATTGCGTACGCTGGGTTTGAAATCGGTCACCACAGTAGATCTTTCCATTCGTTTCATTAGCTGTAAGGTGCATCACATGAATGCAGAGCTTCGCTTATCGTTCCTCAAGATTTTTTGCTGATGTTTTGGGCCGTTTGGCCTTCTGATCAGAACTGCTCTGGGTTTTGAGGTTTGTGCCTTTCAGAACTGAAATAGGGACATTTTACATGTGCCTGGGGTCATACATGTCATGTGCAAAAATCATGTCCGGCCACCAAATATTCTTAAAGGGGCAGTGTTCGTTTTTTTTCCAGCCTCATTGTGCCGTTTCATTTCACAATCAAGTAACTATGTTAGCTTAAGTTATTATAAAATGCTATGCATTTCAAATATTACTTTAAATTGACTTCCTGATTTAATGACCTGAAATTGGGCCTCTGTCTCTTTAAGAAGCTCCTGCTCTTTCAACCTTCAGGAAGTAATCACAACATGGATCCTCTATTAACCCTTTAACAATGTTCCACCAGCTGTTTGCTGTCTTGATTGATTGATTAATTGCCCTCTTTCTCTCTTGAGTGTCCTTTTAGCCCATAGTGATAAAGGACTCTTGGCACTCTTGGTACTCACACTGCCTCACCATTAGCAGTGACGCAGAAAGTGGGTATATGTGATGCACATAGGTGCTGGGCATAAAAATGATTTCAAATGAGAATTTTCTGAAAACCTTTAGCCAACATCTTCATGGTATTTCTTGCTTTAGTGTCAATCAAAATGTTGATTGATACATTTTGCGCCCACGTTTGTGTCTCTGTGTGTGTGTGTGTGTGTGTGTGTGTGTGTGTGTGTGTGTGTCATACCTGTCTTCTTCCTGATGGGTGACATCATTCTTATGGTGTTTATGCTGGCTTATAATGGATTAAACAGACGAGGATGGCACGTCAGGCATCTGGAGATTTTGTCCAAGTATGGACTAGACCACAGTCCAGTCCATACTTGTCAAAGTGTCTCTTTCCATGTGGTTTGGGTTTACCGTGTTCTCTAATATTACTTCATTAAGCTCTATGTCAACAGAAAACAATCTACGAAATACCCTGGAACATGCTAACATATTAGCTAGCAGCTGAGCGTAACATTTACACATAAGATCGAAACTGACAGCAAAGAGCATCTCATGCATGACAGAGTGCTTAGTTTTCACACTAAAACTCGGCGAAGGGTTAGCCTAACCCTAACCTCACAAAAATAAAAATGCATTTTACAGGAAAAAAAAAAAAAGATCAAAATAATAAAATAAAGAGATCCAAGAGCAAATCCCTGTTTGGACAGCAGAGCGTTCAGCCGGGACTTCAAGACAGAGAGTCATTGAGTTTATTTATTCTAAATAGTGGAATCCTGTGCAGAAGTTGTACATTTACACAATAGAGACGATTTCTGTCCATAAGGCGCATTCACAAAGCGGGCGGCTCCACTGAAGGATGACTGCAGCTGGACCGGTACCCAGCGTGTTAGCTGATTGTCTGAGGAAAAATACGGTTCAGTTTCATCGTTTATGTTAAAACAGTAAAATATTAAAATCATGGAAAACATCGAGTTTGATGCTTCTTGGTCTAAACAACAGAATGTCATCAGATTCCAGTGTATTTAGGTGAGTTTTGACGCTTTATAGTTTGATTTTGTCCACAGAAAACGTTTGCGTGGCTGCCGCACATTTGCACACCAGCGAAAACGTGTGCGCATAAATACGCAAACTTTGACGCAAAGTAAAAAAATTTTTGTGCGTAAAATAATGGCGCAGCACATTTTTTGTGCTTTATGCATGAGGGCCCAGAATTTTGTCATAAGCCGAGATGGAATCAAAAATATTTGTAGCTTTAGAAATCTTACGGTTGAGGTGAAAAATAGTGTTACAATATCAAACTAGCAGTCCAGGTATCTATTACAGGAACTTAGAAAAGTAGCTCTGTAAAACCAAAAAAGCAAAATTTTAATTTTTTGGAAGGTTTGGTTATATTTGATAAAACTATTTGAATTAATCAAACAGTTCAGATTAGATTTGGTTTTTACGCACATTTGTAATTGGTCAAATTACTAGATTAAACCCAGTTTTCAGTTTGCCGAGTTAGTAAACCTTTTCTCTAATACGATGTAGAAAACACAACTTTTTCTATATGAGAAAGGAGCTAACAGTGAGCTTCTCTTAGCTTGTAAGTTTCACTGCTGGCCTCCGTTCGCAGGTCTGTGTTTACTGTAAGTCTGTTTTTCATTTAACTTCTCTCTCTCTCTCTCTGTCCAAATATTCTTCTGTTTATCTAACAAACTCTTCTGTCCTTTCACACTGCTTTCCCACAACCCCTCTCTCTGACCCCACTTGCTCTCTCTGTCTTGTGTTTGTCTCATTCCTCTCTTCCCCCTCCCCCCCTCCCACTCTTTATTAACTAATTTTTCAAATCTGTGATTTTTTTTTCCCCCCCTCCAAATGTTTCAAATCTATCGTTCTTTCTCTCTTTCTTTCTGCGTTTCTCTTCTCCCTCCTTCTTGCGTGTCCTCTCAGATGAAACGGAGGATGTCACCACTGGGAGCAAGCTTTGGAAGCGGGCCCAGGTCAGTCACTTTGACCCCTGACCCCTAATCTTAAATTGAGCCCTCATCGCCTCATCCGTGAGCGAACACACATTTCTCATTTGGACCAATGAAAGTCAAGTTTTCCCTTTACTTTCATCTAACATGAATATTCTCAGTGCAGAAAATAATAAGCTAAACGAAATAAAACGCATTTCTAAGTATAGGTTAAGGAGATGGATCAGATTTTGAAAATACGCTTCCCATTGATTATACACAGTCAGTGTCTTATCTATTGACTTCATACAAGTTTAGAGGCACAAACTAAAACAGTGTCTATCCCAAAATAGAATATGTGGAACGTTTTGTCCTGGATTACTGGTAGCATTGCTGGAAATATATGAAATGTGTCAAGAACCGGCGCTAAAGCTACCACACAGTTGGTACAAGTGTAGTTTAGATGCAACCTGCACAGTTTTAAAAGCTTTTAACGCTTTACACTGTAGGAAGAAAAATTAAAGCCACTTTAACATTCTCTTTAAATATTATTTTTTTTATATATTGAAAGTCAGCTAAACTTCAACTAGAATACTGTGTCACAGGCTTTGCTAGCCCTTATTTAACAGCTTTTCGAACAACAAAAGTCATTCACTTCATTGTGTATTTATTTGTTTTTTTATTATTAAATAACCCTAATCTATACCCCAGCCCTAACCCCGGCCTGTTTTTGCTCATAAGGTGAATCTAACCCCAAAGCTAAAGCAAAAAAGTCAGAAGCAAATTAAAGCCGGGTTTAGACAAGGCAGAAACTTGATCACAAATTTCTGCCTTCATTTTTCAAAATTAAAAAAAAAAAAAAAATAAATTATTTTTACGTTTGACTGATGATGACTATAGAAGGGAGAGACCGTCTGCAGACTTTCAAGGCTCGTGTCGTGGCTGCACTGTTGAGCGTTAACCTCCACAATCTAATTTCCTCTCGTTTCTTATCTCTGCTCCTCATCCTCTCGTATCGCAGAGAACACGGGGGCGTGAATGTCCGCGTTTGTCTCTGTTCGTGGTTCTGTGTCTGTTTCCTTGGGACGTTATTAAGTCCCTCCAGTTGTGCGTTGTTATGCTCGCAGTGCGGCCCTGTGGCATCAGGCAGGAAATGATCAACCCAGCGCAGGCAGCTCACAGCAGCAGCAGCAGCAGCAGCAACACGGACATTTGGGATGATTTGGCTCAGGTTCATGCCAATACTACAACATGAGAGTGGCACCATTAAAGGCACTGAAATTCAAAAACAGTTAGAATTTTCTTTGCTGTTTTGGCTGTCTGTGAGTGACGAGGTGAAAGTGGAGCTCGATGACGAATCTCCCGATAGTGTCGCTCTTATGGTGGCTCTGATGAAACGCCCCCGCCGCCCCGGGCTTCTCAGCTCGCCGCCTGGAATGTTCCTCCTGTTTCTATGACACACATCTTACAGTAAACACAGCTGACGAGAAGATTTCCCGAGAGAGACTCGGGTCCGGCTAAAGACACCAAGAACCAAACACTGTCCTGTTTGATTCTTGTACTTTACTTTGATTTTAGCACAGTGAAAGTAGCATGTGTTTATTATAAAGGTCTGCCTGAAGTATGCTGAGATTTTAAAGATGTGCAACTACAAACTCACTAAATCATGTTATCATAGGGTTCACTGCGAAGTCCTTTTTTTTTTTACAAGGCGAAAGTGCCTGAATGAACCGTTTTCTTCCAAGTAAACTAGCACTAAAAAAAATCCAAGCTTATTCATTTGTCATACCCAACTGTACAAGCATAAATGTGCATGTGCTAAAGTAAAAAAAAATACACTTTTTTTTTTTTTTGATACAGTTTGGACCCAACTGTATCAACTATAACTTCACCCAATGAAACATTAGCTTCTTCCGTGAAGCTAATGTAGCTAAGGAATTAGCTTCCTGCCAAAACTGTCCAGGAAGTGCCGTACGGTACAGTCAGCACTTGACTGGAAACTTTAATGTGACTCATTTGAACTTTGTGTTTAAAAAAAAAAAAAAAAGCACCCGTAATTCAGTTAAACACTTTTTGAAAAGCTCACTTTTCAATTCTCCCGACATTAGCTTATCCGGTGTCTTTAGCATCCCAAGGTCTGCGCGGCGAACGCTAACCAGGTGCATCTAACAGAGCGACCTCCTGGCCGAGGTTGAGTTTGTGTTGGAGGTTGCCGGGCATCAGGCGTCCGTCGGGATGTTTGGACTGTGGAGAAGAGTCGGGTCGGTTCTGGCTTCAAACGTCAGTGGAACTCGAAACATTCACTTGCATTTTTTTATGTTTTTTTTAAGCAAATAATTTTGAACTCTGCTGAATGAAAAATGAACACAGTGTCACAGTTGCGAATGACTGAGCATTTCAGAGGCCCTTCGGCTCGGCTGCTGCTGCTGAACAAACTACACCGGCTTTCATTTTACGGCCGCATCGTCTTCCAGCGAATGCATCCCATGTCTCCCTGCCTTACCGCGCTCTCCTGTCAGAAGGTCATCGGGGACTCGGTGTAATTGTTTTACAGGGTGATGCTCATCGTTTCTGCCTCTGTGTGCCCTCAGCAGTGACAGCGCTGCCATGGCGTCAGGATCTCCAGACGTGGCGACCAATCAGGAGCCTACTGACGTCCAGGAGGATTGCTCGGGTACGTACGACTGAGAGTGTGCTTGACGTTTTAGTTTGTGTGTAATAGAGCCTACAAGTATGCAGAGGACCATCATTTTCCTTTTGACTTTACTTTTTTTTCAACTTGAATTGAGAGTTTTCTAGGAGCGTGCAGTGAGACTGATGTGGGCGCGACTATAAATCTAAGCAAACAAACTCGTTTTGTGAGCATTTAAAGCAACTCTGATAAACTCTTCCTCTGTGCGTGCGCTCAACTCTGGCTGTCCTGCTCCTCATGTATGGAAAGCCAGGAGGGCCAAAAACATCTGACGTCTCTCACATGCAAAGTGCTATTTTACATGCAAACAACAGTATTCACAACTAAATGCCAGTCATTGGCTTGTTTTTCATCTGATCTGAGTGCTTGTTGGACGAAAAGGAAGCAATAAGCTGAACAATATGATGATGCAGTCTTAAAGTTTTGTCACAGTATTTTGTTGCATTATTGTGAAAATGATAACAGTGACAATAAGGGCCTTTCAATTGTTTTTAGGCAATTGTGTGTCGCATCAATTTTAGCCCCTCAAACACAAATAATGCTGTTGAAAAACCATTTCCATTTCTGTTACGCTTCTTCAGGACACGAGTCACGTAAAGAAGCGTGCCTTGTTTCGTCCTTCTTTTCCAATGTGTTGGTTTTTATTTTGTTGAACAAACAGTGGAGGAAGTGGTAAAACTCACACTCAGCAACAAGGGCAGTTTTGGGAGGTTTTAAACGTCAAACATTGGTTATCGTGACTATAAGATATTTATCACGATAAATGCTCGCCCCCCCCCCCCCCCCCCCCTTACTACCAGCAAATAAAAATACGGCAACACATATGAGAAATTATTAAGCACCCGGTGGATCCTCTCCGCTGTGTGCGTTGTCCCCCTCAAAGGTCACCACCTTCTCACCGAGTCGGAGTAGATCAGCTCCTTCGTTTCTGACCTTAGCGTCCATTGAATTCTCCGTGCTGCTATTCTGACGCCTTCTATTGTTGTTTCAGAAGCTGAATGTTGGCAGATCCAGGTTTACGCAGCTTTACAGCAGCAGAGCGGCAGTGACCTTACACCAGCCTGGTGGCCTTTTTCCTTTTTTACCGATCCATTATGTGGAGAATGGCTCAGTAAATGACCAGGTTGGGTGGTGCTTCCCCCCTGATATTTATTGCCGGCATGCAGAAAGGCTTCCTGCGCTTCACATATTAATAAAACATATAACTCCGAGAAAAAGTTACCAAAAAAATGAAGTTATAAATAGTTTTTATAGTCACTTTTATCATTTGAACTTCTACCTGCAGCTTTCTACGGTCTGCAGTGATCTAGATGCTCTCGCGTCTGCAGGGCATCCCTCTGTAACGTACCATCGCGCGTATCTGTGCCGTCTTTTCACAATCAGCTGGAAAACACTGCTTTTACTCCTGCTTTGCTTTCCAGGAAAGAAGAAATCAAAGTTCCAGACGTTCAAGAAACTGTTTGCTCGGAAGAAAAGGAAAGAGCCGCAGAGCGCCGGAGCGGAGGAGGGCCTGAAGGGCAGCCAGTCGAGTGACAACGTCAGCAAAACGTCGGAGAGCAACACGCTGACCCGATCCGAGAAGGAGAAGGGTTCTGGGTACGATCACGCACGTTTCCACTCGCTAACGTTCAGCAACCACAGGGCCACGAGAAACGTATTTGTCCCCATAAGGATTTCCACTGGTTTTTGCTTTTTGACACACTTCAGTGTTTTCGATCGTGAAATCAACATTGGTTATGTGTCAATACAAATCAAGTCATTTATTAGACCAGTTCAACCAGGCTGGATATGATTTACTCAGCCTGCGGCTCTTTCTCCCTGAACTCGTGGGAGCAACAATCGCCATCGGCTACTTGCGATAATTAGCAGGAAGTCGATCTGCTCCATTATCCACAAACTGTTGACCAGAGACTCTCCTTTATGTTCCTCTGGTAGAGAGCACAGTGTATGGTTTCATCAAATGTCCCGAAGCGACATAGCAGCCCCAGAGCATCACTCTACCTCCACCATGTTGGGCTGTCGGATCTAACAGGGCGAATACTTTCTATTACGTTGTAATTTTTTAAAAAAGTTCAGTCCCGAGAATATTTTCCCAAAGGTTTCCTGAGTCAGAGGTGCGTTTGGAAAATATGGCTTTTGTCTTCTTTTCGGTCCTCTGGACGTTGTTCTGGTGTGTTTATGGTCGTCTAGATCAGTTTCTGAAGAACTCCTGTGGGTTTGGCAGGTTTAGCCACTGCTGGAAAAGTTTACCACTCTCTCCCGTGTTCCCATTTCAGAAATGGCTTTGTAACACTTTGCAGACCGATATATATCAGTAGCTGCATATAATTCCGCAATTTTGACGTTTTGACAATAAATTTGTTAAGTGGAAACGCAGCAATTTTGAAAAAAAAAAACAAAACTTCCTGTCTTTTGAGAAAAAGCTTCGGTTTATTTATTTATTCATTTTACATTTCTGTCTGGAAGTCCGGACTACTGAAACTGAACCAAAAAAAAAGTGCTTAAAACGGTTAAATATATCAAGCGAGGCAGCAGCATTTTCATAGGAGCCGCCTGATTCGGGTTGCTGTTCCACATCCAAGTGCGATTTCAAAAAATAAATGAAACAATCAAGACAAAGAGATCATTTTATTGGTTTCTGTTAATGAAAAAGGGAACTCGCTGCTACAGTTGAGGTCTCGGATATTTACAACTAAATCCTTGTCAGTGTGGCCTTGCGTCTGTTGTCCAAAACAAAAGAAAACATTTCAGAAGTTACAAAACGAGGTTGTTGATTTCCCTGTAGATGAGTGAAAATCCAAAATGATCTCTTACCACAGAGTTCTGCTGCCCGATTAGATTCATTAACAGAACAGATCCCATGTGCAGAGCTGATTTAGGAGACTGTGTTTTGAGGTCCATCTCCTCGGCGGCGGCTCGGCGCTTCCTGTTTTTGTCCACCAGGAGTGGAGCGTCTCTTCCTGACGGCAGGTTCAGGATTTCTTTGTTTTCGCGAGCCGTGCCCACTTCCTGCCTCCGCCGGCCTTTTGTCTGTGTCGCAGGATGTGTCTTGTTACATTTTTTTATTTTTTTTTTATTTTTTTACCAATGGTCAAAAAAAAAAAACAACAGAAAATAGTATTGTTGTAATAGTGTTTACTGTTTTTATTTTGTCATCATAAACATTTGGGAAAAACAAATCTTTTTTCTTTTTCTCTTCCTATCCGTTGTTCCTGAAGGTCGAGGATCAGTCTGGGCAACAAGGCCTTGTCACATGACTCTGTTTTCGTCTCCGACTCGTCAGAAGCTAACGAGGGCCTCGATGCGTCTCAGGACAGCATTCACGGGAAAGTTAAATCCCTACAGGTAAATATCAACCGCTGAGTTTTACTCTTTGACCCTCGAATCTTTTAAGCACCACGGCAACCACCGAGCTCTGCAAAACACCTTGATGCACCTAGCTCCGCCTTCGACGGCGAAGCTTCCGAGAACAACCTTACCCACTCGGCTCCTTCGGACTAGCCAGCTGCAATTAGCAAAACAACTGGTGGGGCCGTGCATAAGCTGAGCTCATCATAGCAGCTACTTCTCAGTCACACGCTGGCAAAAACCTTGTGAAAGGGTTAATAGAGGACTAATGCCATGATGACTTCCTGAAGGCGGAGTTTCAGAAAGAACAGGAGCTTCTTAAAGAGACATAGGCCAAATTTAAAGGCGTTAAATTACCAAGTCAAATGTCTTTTAAGTCGTATGCAGCAATTTTATAACAAAAGAAAGTGACGTAGTTACTTGATTGTGGTATAAAAAGCCACTATGTGGTTGTAAAACACATAAGCACATATCCGTCTGTCACAGCAGCGGCCTAAAAGGGGAAGACGTGACCTCCAGCACTCGGCTGCGGAGAGCAGGAATTAAGCCGCTCCTTAAGGGGATTTGCGAAAGAGCAAAACTTTTTCCTGCAGTCGAAATGAAGAGGAAGCGTTGTGGGCGATGCGGCTGGAGCTTCAGGTACGGGAGCCGCAGCGATGCGTCTGGCAGATGGGAGTTCAGACACAGTCATTAGCATTAACTGAGTTTGGAGAGAAAAAATGATCCGGCGGAGACATTCCCAGCTTAATCCTCGCTCTCAGCGGGGGCTTCCTGTTTGATGAGCGGAATTAGGTCATTCCGGAGCTAAATATAAGCACGTCGTGCAAAGATCAATATCTAATGAGACGCTACAGGACAGCGTCTCGTGTCTTATATGTTTACATTCAGCACAGGCACAACACAAGATCCCCATCCACCAAAAATGTCACCAAACGAATTGTGTTTTATCTCTGTCAACGGAAATGGGACAAATACTTGAAACTAAAACATCACTGCTTTTATTCAATGTTGGCAAATTTTTTATTATTTTTTTTATGTTTCTAAAAGTGACGACTTTGAACCTGAACTAGACCTGGCCTGCTGTGAAGCTACGGGTTTGCTGCGCTTCCTCATAATAATCTCCCCCGTTACTTGGTCTCTGACACTAACGACATATAATATGCTGGAAAATAAATACAAAATAAGGTTAAAAACATTGCCCTTTAGAACGGATGAAAATGTTCAGCAACTTAAACAGCAGATTTTTTACAGGAAAAATGTCCGAGAGCGTTGCCTACTGAGCGGGAGCCAAAGTTGACGTCAGTCATCAGGTAAAACTCGCCTTCGTATCCGAGAACGTAGAACGAGGCGTACATCTTAAAACCTTCCTCACTTGTCGGGGCTTCGGATCGGTGCTCGTCATTAATCTTTGCCATTTTCAATAAACCGGAAACGGCCGAACCGCTTTTCCCCGAACGCGGAAGCTTGACGTGCAAAGAGCCCGTTAGCCACCATGTTTTAGGTTTCATTTCACGAGAGTCTCTCATCAGTTTCCTGGAATTTTAGCCAATTTATATCACAAAGCGTTTCCAACTGTTTCTAGTTTGGGTTTTCTTTCCCTAGCATGTGCAGCTGCCACACAACAAGAACATGAAAGTGTAACATTTTCAAAACTGAATGCAGCAATGTATTTCAACGTCAGTCAAACTCGATATTAAATCAACGCTCTGTTTAAAACTTCATCTTCCTGAACCAGTAAAACTAGACGAAGCAATTCTTTAATATTCAACGTTCAAGCCGCTCTGCGTCAACACTGATTCCTGAATTTTTCTAATATCTGCATCCGTTTCCAGTCGTTGACGCAGGCCGTCCAGACTCGCCCAACGAAATCTGTATTTTCCAGTGTTTGCTTTGTGGCGGAGATAAGAAACCTGTTTGAGTTTCTGTGATAGCGACGGAACGTGCGAGAACTTTGACCCTCCGTTGCCAACGAACCCCCCGTAAAAAAAACCCCCGCGTTGTTAATTATACTCCACACTCAAAATATAAGAAATGTGTAATTATTAAACGGGAAGTGAAAGCTCTCGGCATTCCTATCATCTCTGGAAAGCGAGTCGACACATCTTCTATCAAATCTGCAAACGTATCAGATTAGAGTCTGAAAATAGGAACATTGATTTGTGTTCGGAACTAACAGTTTGCAAAATTCCTCAAATGAGTTATTTCTAGTTTAAGAACGGATCCAGGTGTTGCGTGAATAAAAACCGACAAACTGGTTTGGATCAGAGCACATCCTTCTAGAAATGGACCAGTCAAAGTCCAAATCTTACATCTAAATCAGAATCTGACACAAGACTTGAAAGAGGGGGGGGAAAAATTTAAGTTTTTAGAACATTGAGAAGAAGAAGAAGAAGTGATTCCACAAAGGTTTGATTCAAAGAGATGAATAAAAGAGTGGACTAGATTTTTTATTTTTTTTATTTGACTTACAAGCTGCCAAAATGTGAGAAAAGTGTAAAGAGAAAAGAACGTAAAATGTTCATGACGGACGAGAATCGCATCCAGAACCCGGTCCGTCAAGTCGGGCTTCCCGACCGCACGGCCAGAGCGAGCGTTAAAGGGGCAAAAGCAAAACGAGTTGGATGAGCAGCGCCTGCCGACGGTGTCATCTAGAAAATTTCATTGTGAAATTTCATTTCCACTGCCTGAAAATTGAGCGCTTGGCGTCACAAGACCGTCACACGGCAACGGTCTACAGTCAGAAGCCTTTCTTAGGTCTGCTGCCAGCTGACTGCTACAGGAGGCCGCAGTGGGTTTTTTGGAGTTGGCTATATGATTCACAACAAGGTACTTTTGAACTTTGCAAATAAAATGTGTGATAATTTCTGACGATGTTTGGTCTGCAGCTCCAGCTGAAGCAGGCGATCAGACTGGGTTCTCCTCCGTCCTTAATGTGCGTGAAGAAGACCGAAGACGCCGGAGCCACGTCTGAGGACGACGGCCTGCCCTGCAGCCCGCCTGACTACACACCCCTTCATTCAGTCAAGGTAGCACACACACACACACACGCACACACACCAATGCAGTCTGTCTGGAGTTTGTTTTTTCTTTGCTCTAATGTTTTTCTTTTCTTTTCTATTTGTGCTTTCCTCAGAGTAAAGCTGAGAGGTCCAGTTCCAACAGCCTGCATGGACTGGACAGCGACGAGCGGGTAAAGAAACACTTTAACGTTTATTAGCACAGATGGGGAAAGTACAGAAACTTAAGTGAGAGTGCAGATGATTTGATTACGTTTTACTTAAATACGAGCGAGTTTCCAGGCGCGAGATGCTGCTCGAGTAAAAGTAACGGGTTCGTCATGGAGAGTGTGCTGCAGGTGAAAGTTGGAAGGAAGGAAGAAAGCTCTGCGAGTTTCTCAAAACAAATGAGAAAACGTTGGTCTCTAACTGTGAAAATGCAATACGACGTAAACTGTGAGCAGCCAGTGCGACAGCATGAATATCATTTGGTCGGTTCTTTATTTCGGTCATTTTTACTCTTTCCACACGCAGAGAAAAAAAAGAAAATAAAAAACACACACACACACAATGCTGAAGAAAAATGAAACCGAACAAAAAAAGCAAAGGAAAGAAAACAAAATAAGGCATAAAAAAAAAAAAAAGACAAAAGATAACAGCTGAAGGAGCGATGCAGCTTTTATTTCTGGATATTTATATATATATATATTTTTTTTTATTATTATTATTATTTTTTTAACTCTAATAAAAAATATGATTTCAAATGTATCTGAGTGAAATACTTTACCCAAAACATGCTTCAAAAAAAAAAAAACCTTTCCATCCACAAGGCAACAATGAAAAAAGCAAGAGAAAAAGAACAAGAGAAATCTAGTTCAAGAATAGAAAAACAAAAAAACACAGCAGAAAAATCAAATCTGTTTTTTATGGTATTTATTTTATTTTATCTTTAGTCACTAAAAGATGCGATTTCAGATGTAACTGAGTGAAAAGTTCAGGTTTTGTGAAGCAGTAAAACAGGCGAGTGTCACTTGATTGCATAAGTGGTGGGAACCAGTTCCCTCGCTCCCCGTCCTTCCAGCGATCGTCACGTTTTGAACATGTTTTTGAACAAACTGCCGCCGTTAGTGAAGTGAAGAAAAGCGCAGCGGGAAGCAGGAAGAGTCTCTGCACTGTGTGAGGGCGTCTGCGTTCGGCTCGTTTCTGCTCATGTGATCGCGGTGATGAACATCTCATGATCCCAGTTCCACACATTAAACTCCTGGATCCAGATAAAAGCGTTCTTCACGTGAAATGAGCCTCCCTCTCTCTCTCTCCTTCTGTCGCTTTTTCTTCTTTTTCTCAGTTTTTCCCTCCATGACTTTACGACTTTGCTCTCCTGGACGCGGCGAGAAGCGGCCGTCTCTCCCAGCCTCTCTGACTCCGCCAGCGAGTCGGGCCAAATGAGCTTTTAATGACAGTGAAGTTTCGGTCGTCTCAGAAGCGTTTCGGCCCAATCGCGCGTTTCCCGACTGGAAAGAATGACAAATGACTGGCTGAAAAGAGGCGCTCACCAAAAAAAAACAACAACAAAAAAATACAAAATCAGCCCTTTTCAAGGAGATTCCTCTCATTGCACTGAAGCTCAGGATGCCAGTTAAACTCTTAAGATGAGTTTATGTTGCCAGTTTGAGTTACACCGCCTTGAAAAAGCTGGGGTTTTTTTTAACATTTTGTCTGATTTTTCTATGCCTCTGGTTGGGATTCTAACTGGACGCATCACAGATTCTTCAGTGATGTCACTTCCTCTTGTTTTGGCCCACACGCAGGAAGACTTATTGGATTTAGCTAAAAGCTGCAAACAGGAAGAGAGATATATTTGTGTGTGTGTGTGCGCCTGTGTGTGTGCGTGTGCCTGTGTGTGTAAAGGGGATTGAGTTTGAAACAGATCAAAGTATTTTTGAATATTTCCCGCAGATGTTCTGTTTGCGAAAAAAGTGGAAAGCAATGAAATAAATTGAGATCGATAGTTGTGAAGTGTTTGTCTGGACTGACCAGTTCCCGGTCCGTTTCGTGTCTATTGAAAATCACCTGTGTGGCGGGTAGAGACAATACATGGACATATGGCCCATTCTTTTATATTTGCACTGTGTGGGGAAAAAAAAAAAAAAATCTAAATAAATAGAACGGCTGAGGGGAAACGATTACAATTTACATTTAACAGCATTTAGCTTCGTTCGTTTCCACTTTAACGTACCTCGTTGGATCTGGTGTTTCTGCAGTGCGTATAAACAATCACTTAATAATTGCGTTGGTTTCGGTTCGTGCGTTCCTGAAGAGCGCGGCCTCCCATCTGCAGCGCCGCAAACAACCGTCATGTGTTGACGGGGACGATGCTGCTCGTTGTGTTCATGTGCGTTTCTGTTCAAGCCGAGCCTCAAGCTGCTCTCCTGACCTTAAATGGAAGTGTGCAGGTTGACCTCTTCTTTCTCTGCATGTCACCTCTCTCTCTCTCTCTTTCTCTCTCTCTTTTTTCCTCCTACTTCTGACCCTTTTTCTCTCGCTTGCAGCCGCGCTGACCTTCTGTGTGCGTGTCTGTGTGTTCGGGGAGCATTCCGATGGTTAGCGCTGCAGTCAGCGTGTCTGCCTTTAGTTACAGCGCTCCGATTCGACACGCCTCCTCGCCTCGCCGTCATGTTTCTGTGGAGACGACGCTCTGCCGCTTTCCATTTTACCTCGACCATAAACGCGGCTTAGAGACCCTGAAGTACCTCTGACTTAAAAAAACAAAAAAAAAAACAAAATCAAAACAGAATTGTGTTAGTGTGGCCTGATTTTTGGCTCACCCAACATTTTTCTGCATTACTCTGAAGGGGTTTTTTTTGTTTGTTTGTTTTGTTCTTGCTGACTATGTGGATGGAGTTAGCTGAGCTCATGAAGGGGGTTTTCCCCCCGAAGTGAAGTCCAGAAACATCAAGCGGTTTCCTTTCCCCTACGCCGATAAGTGCTGGGAAAGTGAAGCTTCTGTCAATAAGTTATGTGGGAAACATTCTGCCGAAACCGTCTGTCTCCTTCCCCCGCCAGCTGTCCATCAGAGCCGCGAGCCCCCCGGAGGTTCCCGGGGACTTCAGCCAGCCGGCCAGTCCCTTCGTCTGCCTGGACAACTCTGCTGCCAAGCACAAGCTGGGCCTGAGAAACAAGGCCTGCAACAGGAGGAAACCGGGCCGGGTAAGACAACCACACACATCCTCCAGTTACACGGCCCAGAAGGATATATAGGAACCAATCAGTCCTACAAAAAAAAAAAAACCCAACAAAAACCCAGATTGTACAGAAATATTTATAGTACGCACATATTTAAGTAATCTCACCGTGTCTGTATGTATAAGCTAAAGTCCCAGAGCTTAAGTCTTGTTCTTCTGAGGAGGTTTTTGTTGCCGTCCGTTGGACAGTGAGTAGCAGCTGATGGTGACGTCATGTCTCTGCAGCGCCTGGAGCTGAAAGCAGAAGGCGACTCTGCGGTGGAGGAGGAGGAGCAGCAGAGGGCAGAAGGTCAGCGCCGTTCACTGATCACTCAACACATTTCATTAAGTCACACAGGAGTTTCTGAAGGCCAATAGCAAATTGTAATTGTCACTTTTTTCATTTATTTGCTTTTTTTCCTTTACATATCTGAAGTAGAGCCTGAAGGGAACTATAGCTAACGATGGTGTTTGTTTGTTTTGATCATTAGTTCTTTTTTTTATTATTTTACTTTTGTCAGTGTGTTCTCCTATTTCAAGGTGACCGTGACTCTTAGGAACTCTTTTCTGTCTGTGACTCAGTCGAAAGTCTGGATGAGCTGAAAGCGGAAACCGAACAGGAGGAAGACGGAGAGGACGAACCCCAGAAACATTCCCCGGCGGTCCCGCTCGCGGACGACGAGGGGGAAGATGACGCGGAACCGGAAGAGGATGTTTCTCACGCCCCGGACGCTTCCTGTCCTCTGGAGTCCAGTCTCTCTGAGGAGAGAGAGGAGGAGGACGATGAGGAAGAACGGGACGCCTCAGTTGATGTGCGCGCTCCCTCCTCCAGCTCCAGCTCCGCATCCTCCTCCTTGGACAGTCCCAGGTGCTCCCGCATCATTTCTTCCTTCTTCTCCTCCTTTCTGTGTGTGTGTGTGTTTTGTTTTTTTTTGTTTTGCTTTCTTTTTTGTGTTTAAACCTCCTCCACTCACATAAAACCTGTTGGATTTTCTAGCGTGTCACCAGAGCCCCCTGCTGGTCAGACGGAGCACCTGACCGGCCCGGCAGGATTCTCCCGCGCCGTCCACTCCGAGAGCGACTCTTCATCGGGGGAGGAGGAAGACGTGGAGGAGGGGAGCTCGCTCTTGGAGGAGGTGCTGAGCTCCTTGAAGACCTCTCACTCGCCCGATGTGGAGCTCAGCGGCGTCGTCATGGAGACGGAGGATGAGGCAGTGGAAGTTGAGGAGAGGAAGGAAGAGGAGGATCCCGCTGGTTTTGAGGGCCCCGCCTTGAGTCCTGACGCGTCTGATCCCACCGCCCAGGAGGAAGAGGAGGCTCTTCCTCAGTCTCTACAGGAGGAAGAGGTCGCTGTAGAAGAAGACGAAGAAGAAGGACAAGAAGAAGAAGAAGAAGAAGCAGCAAAAAGCATAGAGGAAGAACCGGAGGAGGACAAAGTTTCGGAGCGATTCGTTCAACACATTGTATGTCTTTATGAATACTGTCAATAACAGCTTTCCAATTATTTCTATTGCTTAATCTACAGCTTCACATTTTAGTAAGTTATAAACATAAAAAAAAAAAAACATTTTGAAAAGCCAGAAAGTTTTACGCTTCACAGACACCTGATGGTTTTTTTGCTTTTAACAACAGGAAACAGGAAAACTGTCATAATGTCGCGACAGTTCAGACACATGAGAGATGAAAATGTTCAACAGTGTGTATCATTTTTCCACTCGTATTTTCCAGGAGGAGGAGGAGGACGTTGAATCGGAGGAAGAAATCAAAGAAACTATAAACCAGGAAGAAGCGGAGGAAGAATGGGATGGCGGCGAGGAAGAGGAGGAGGAGGAGGAAGAGGAGGAAAAGGAGGAGGAAGAGGCGGTAGAGTTAAAGGAGGAGCCAGAAGCTGTTGAGGAAAAGTGCGAGAACGAGGTGGAAGGAAGGGAGGAAGGAAGCTGTGTCGAGGTGGAGGAGGTGACGGATGACGAAGCGGCAGAGGAGGAAGCTAAAGGGGATGGAGAGGAAATGACAGAGGGGATCCCTGACGCTGAAGACGAGGAGGAACTGACTGCCTGCTCGATTCAAGAGGAAGGCGAAGGAGATGATGCTACCCCAGAGACGGATGATCAGAGAGTTCCCAAAGTGAACGAAGAGCAGGAAGTTTTAAATAATGACCCTGGAGCTGAGGAAGAGGAAGAGGAAGAGCTCCAGGATTGTGAATCAGAAGACGTGGGAAGAAGTCCCGATGGAAATCAGAGTGGAGACGACGCGGAGTTGGGAAAAGACGGAACAAGTCCCTTCCTGGAGGAGAAGGAAGCTGAAGCTGAGGAAGAAGGCCGTGTTTCCTCCGGACTTCCTCCGCTCGTCCTGCCGGAGTCGCGCTCTGTTTCCTGTTCAGATCAGAGTCCCACCAGTTCCCCCAGCATGACCAGCACCTTACACATCCATCTGGCCTCCCCCACCTCAGAGAAACCCAGCTCTCCGCTCCGCCTCGCTGCTGTGACAGAGCCACTTTCCCCCACCGAGGAACCAACAGAGTTTGACGTGACAGAGCGGCGAGAGGGCGTGAAAAACCCAGAAGAAGAAGAGAAGCAGTCTGGAGGTGATTCCTCCACACAGGAAGAGCCGTCAACACCGACGGATCAAAGCAAAGCCCGCTTTACCGTCGCCCCGGCGTGGCAGCGGCTACAGAGCCCCCCCGCCTCCCCGGCTGAAGCTCCGGCGCTCCGGGACAGCAGAGCCGAGGTGGAGGAAGCCGACCGGAAGGAACGGGACGTGAAAGCAGAACCCGGCAGCCCGGCCGACGCCGAGGTGGCACCGAGTCCGGTCAGAGGGAGGAGTTCAGGGAGCTTCACCTCCAAACCGCAGAGCTACGCAGCGTCAACTCCAGCTGAGGCCCATACCGGAGCGCTGGGGAGAACACCAGGTGAGAACACCGGGCCTTTAAAGTAGTTGCCATGGTAACTACACTACAAAATACGAAGTTCTGAATACGTATGAAGTTACAGCCTAGAGCAGGGATGACCAAACATTTTGCCATTAGGGCCACAATTAGTTTCTATTTAAACCAAAAATCTGAGGTGGACTTTTGCTTTTGCTTTTGTTTTCGTTTGTTTTGTTTTGTTTTGTTTTGTTTTGTTTTGTTGTGTTTTTGCTTTTGCTTTTGTTTTTGTTTTTGGACAGGGCACCAAATCTGGTTCCAGCCCAGAGCCGTTTATTCTTCTAATCCGGCCCTGCTGAAAATATACTTTTTTTTAGACATTTGTGGTTTTTATCTCCTCAATAATATACTAAATAGACAATATTTTAGGTATTCTAAATGTTGCAGAAAAAGGAATCTGTGAATTATTGTTGAACCAAAATACAAGCAGGGTCTTTCACAGTTGCTGTTTTCAATGACAAGTAAATATTTTCTTGGACTTTGTGGGGGGATTTACTCTTTGTTGCTTCTTTCTTTTACTTTTCTTTTTCTTTTTTTTTTAATAATACTTGGCAATAATGGTTGCATGTCATTTGCTTGTTTTAGCAAAGTGTAATCAGTGAAAACAGAAACAAAGTTGATAAAAGAGAAACACTTAGAATTCTGGGAAAACCCAGAATTCAGTTACTCAAAAAATTAGAAAAGAAATTCAAGTAAGCCCCGGGGACCAAAGCTTTTTATGAGCTCCACATAGAAAAAGCCTTAAAAAAAACTGTTATGCGCTTAAACATTATTTTATTAATCAAATCGAAGCAGTTTTTATCTGAACAGTTCCAAACTGCAGCAGTGTGGAAAGAGGTTTAATATTGTTTAATTATAAGAATTAATACACAGGCAGCTGTTTGTTCATATTTCAACAGTTCAACATGTTTTATCTTTAAATTTGTTCACATGGACAATCATAATCTTGATATTTCCCAACACAAAAATGAGTTTGACACCCCTGTGGATAATAATCTTGACTCAACATCATTGACTTGAAGTTATCGGGAAGTTTGGTGGAAGGAAAAAGTATGGCCGGGTTGTCATCTGCCACCCCCTTTACCACCTGCTATCTCCTGTTTGCTGGGAGTGACTCTGACCTGTTCTGCCTGCAGAGAGCGCTGCGGTGGCGGAGGCCAACCCAGACGGTCCGTTTGGGGTCCGGCTGAGGAAGACGTCGGCTCTGCTCCGGTTCGGCTCAGAAGAGGTCGAATCAGAGGTAGGCAGACACCAAGCAGGAAGCGGAGCCCGACGCAAACGTTCCACTTTAAAACCCGTCGTCGTTTGTCATCCAGCCTCAAGTCGAGTCGCCGTCGCATCCGCCCCCCGCTAAGGCCGAGTCGCCCCAGCCAGTCAGCGGCAAGCCCCCCGCGAGCCATCCAATCGGCAACAAGCCCGCGCTGCCCAAGAAACCGGAGGTCCACGGAGACGCCGGCGCCAGACCGAGACGCATCTCAGGTCTCTGCCGCCGCCCCGTCCCGCGCCGTCCGCACGAGTCGGTGATCTGACGCCGTCGATCTGCTGTGTTGTGTCCCTTCAGAGCCGGCCGCGGCCCGGAGCGCGCCCGGCGGGTCCCACCCCCCCACCTGGATCTCTGTGGCCAAACAGAAGCAGAAGGTTTACAAAGAAACCCCACTCAATGAAATTACAGTCCAGAAGGTAATCCTTTCATTCTTCTTTTGTACGGTATTGATACATGTTGCACGTTTACGATGTGTGAATGTTTCTCCAGGAGGAGCAGGAGGGGAAGCCGGCGTTGCCTCCCAGCAGGGAGCAGAGCAGCAGCAAACCGCCTGAACCCACCAGCAGAGGTCAGCGCCTGATATACAGGAAGCATAAGAGCTCAAGTAGTTTCTGTTGTTGCTCAGTTGTTCTTGTGGATTCTCACTGGAGCAACAGTGCCCCCACGTGGCCAAAGTCAGCTACTGGAAAACAGACCAAAGACTAACCATGATTACATCCAAGTTGAAATCTACAAACAAGTACAGTATTTTCTGGACTGTGAGTTGCTCCAGAGTTTAAAAAATGCGATAGAAAGAGGGGGGAAGCATATTCAAGACGCACTGGAGTAAATGTGACCTTTAGGTCTCAAAACTATTCTCTGTGCTTGCCACCACTTAGTCGTACAATTTAAAAAACATAGGAAAAAAAATCACAGAATTCAGATAAATATGGGAAACTAAAGAAGTAAGAAATCCACGAATACACCCAAATTAGCAGGTCTAAATTTTAAACACTTTTTTGAATGTTTTAACATTGTTTTTCAAGGTTAAAGTTTGACACGTAAATAGCTAAATTCATCCAGACTTTTTTATTGTAATCCCCATTTATACCAATGCCTACTATATAACACAAAATCATTACAACACAACATGTTGGAATAACATAACTGTGCGGTGATGTGAGACCTCCGGAGGAAAAGAAATTGATCAAACTATCCTCATACTACTGCTTCCTGTTGTCTTCTTTGTCGTTTTTGCCAGTAGTAACATCCAGTTGCTAATCAGGTGATTCGTGTGAGGCGATCAAAACTGTTTCCATTGCAGTTTTGAGGAAAAAACAAAAAACAATTTCACACGGCCGAAAACCACCTCACCCCAGCGCAAAACCTTTTTTCAAACAGCTTCCTTTAGCCGAAGCCGTTTTTCAACGTGCGCAGCCAATGGAAACGCAACTAGTGTCATCTGCATACATAGTAACTGAGTCTAAATTCTCTATTTGTTTGTGTGTGTTTGTGTTTTCTTTTTTTTTTTTTTTTTTTTTTTTTAGTGTCAGTAGAAAAGGAGACCAGAAGGACTCTCTCTGTTCCGACTCCAGTGCCGCCTCAGCCCCAGAAGACCCCGCTCCAAAAGCCGCCGGCGCCCCCCACCCCGGCAAAACCCTCGCCCCGACCGGACTCGCCCCGCTCCTCCCCCTCGAAGCCCCCGCCCGTTCCCTCCAAAACACCGCCGGTCGCCCTGCCGAGGACTGTCCCGGAAAAGGCTGCGCCCCCCGCCGCTCTGCCCCAGAACGAGCCCCCCTGGATGGCGCTCGCTAAGAAGAAGGCCAAGGCCTGGAGCGAGATGCCGCAGATCGTCCAGTGACGGCTTTTTGGGTGTCGAAACGTAAAAACTGTAAAGCACCGCACTGCGTTTGCACGTTGTATCGCCGGCTTCGGGCTTTCTGATTGGCCTCCAACGTGCCGTTTCTTCGCTACAAACAGCTTCTTTTGCTCCACATGTTCTACAGCCACGTCTGTCTGAATCACACAAACACATGTATCCATACTTCTCTCTGTCCCTACTATTATGAAATAAGGTGCCTAAATCAAACACATTTTCAGGAAAACTACAACTGTAACTAAATTAAGAGTCAAACATCAGCTAAGAACACAGGATCATGGCAGAAGCCATCCAGTTAGTAGAAGAGAGTCCGTCTGTTTCATTCTGCAGCGAGCCGACGTGTTCTGCACTTCCCTTTCCTAGTGTGAGGTGGGGTTTTTTTTTTGTTTTGTTTTGTTTTGTTGGTTTTTTTTTTTATCTCGACGATGAAGAAAGTCCTCCAGGAAGCTGCCTAACATTTTCTCCAGAGGCGAAACTAATCGCTGACTGCTGCCTCAGCAGGTGTGCAGCGATGACGAAAGTTCAAACTACGTGGCTCCTTTCCTCTCCTGCTTCCCGAGACCTTCTGTTGTCGTTTCTCGGCGCGCAGCCGCAGGACAGGAGCGCGCGTCGCGCAGACGTTCGACAGCCACAGCAAAACATCCTGTTCAGGACCGAAACCGGGCGGCCAGCGTCCTCCCGTCTCCGGGGCCGAGCTTTGCTCTCTTTTATTTACTTTTTGTCTTACAGTCATTGTTAATGTGTGACACATTTTATTTTGCGTTGCCTTTGGAGAATTTGTCTTGTACATAAAGTGTACAGTTGAAAGAAAAAAAACAAATCAAGTGAGACCATGTTCTTGTTTTTGTGTGTGTGTGTGGGTTTTTTTTTTTGGCCTGTTTTGTGCGATAGGTAAAAGGTTTCGGACTTTAATTTTCAAAACCTTGCGACCACAAACCTCTGAATCACAGGCGTTCACGTAACAGACTCGTCGTGGCGCGTCACAGTTGAACTCGTTTGAAATTTCGTATCTTTTTCTGTCCTTTTTTCACATGGATGATACGCAAGAACTGTTTGTTTTTCGCTCAAGCGATCTGCCCCAGATTTGACGAGCAGAACTGGCAGCTCTGCCCTCTTAGAAAACGAGAACCTCTTCCAAATCTACCACAAGACACTCAACCGTTGAGGTGACTTCTGCTTCTGTCTTCATTACGATTTCAATCGGAGGAAGAAGTAGAAGAGGAAAGCCGCAATGAGTGGAGCTGCTGAAGGCGGAGAGGTGAAGTGCGTGAGATGATTTTTGATCATCACCTGAAAGGGGACTGAAGGTGTTATGTAAAATTATTATGTAATGTTCCGTTATCAAAAACATACCTGGAGTGTTGCTTTAATTCGTTCGTGCATGTTTGAGAAATTCTTCAGTCTCCGTGGCAACCGCTCAGCTGTACAAAACGGCTGGGTGGGCCTAGCCCCGCCTTCGAGCCACAGCTCCTCCTCTGAACTGGAGTTTCCAAACGTCAGAGCTTGAGCAACCTTCCCCCACTCTGCTCCTTCAGACTAGCCAGCAGCAATTGGCAAACACCTGGTTCAAATGGGCGTTGGCTGATCTTATTATTCGAGCTACGGTGTGACGATTTCCTGAAGGCGGAGTCTCAGAAACGGTGGGAGTTTTTAAAGAGGCAGAGACCCAATTTCAAGGCACTGAATTACAAAATTTGATTTCTTTTAAGTTCTATTTGATAGAAATAAGCAAAATGGTTCCCTGATTGTGTCACAAAATGGCACCATCTTCCTGGAAAATGCACAACACTGCCCCTTTAAGAAAATCAAAGTTGCACTGGTTGGTGTTTAAAGGCGCCACAGCTTAAAACTCTTAAAACATGAAGTATGACATTGACTGTACAATACATGGTAGAGAATACTCTAGGATACTCTCACTTGTTGGCATGAATGCAACTAGGGCACACCTAGCTAAACAATGTTGGACATGACAGATCAGAAAAGATTTGGCAGGAAAAACAACACATGATCACATCTGTTTACCTTAAAGTTATAGAACACAAAGTGCCTGGAAAACTAGTGTTGCCACACACACATACACTCACACACACATATTCATTCGTCTGGTTTTGTGTTACTCTGCATAGGAAGCTGACCTAAAGGGGGTTCCTGCTTGCATAAGTGAATGTAGGACTCGAGCCAGCGTTTGCTTCTGGTGTGATGCACGTTCAACATGCAGAACAGGAAGCTGTAATGGGCCGAGCTCAGATTCTCCAGATGTCTTTTTCTGGGTGAGTTAGGTAACGCTGCTGCTGCCTGGCCTACTTCTGACACCTGCACGGTCGCATTCACATGCAGGCCTTAGAGTCGATCAGCCAAGACGCACGATGCGTGCGAGGCCGTGCCAAGTATCCATGGCGATGGCTGGTAGTTGTTGACCTTCTCATGTTCGGGTTACATAACCAGCCAACTTGGCAGGATGGGACGAGAGAAGGGGTGGTATCCGTGTCCCCTGAGGGCCCTCAAGTCCTAAGCAAAGTTGTGGAGGCTCTTCGGAAAGGCAACATTTGTGCTCTGAACAGATTCAGTGTTTGTGTCAATGTGGCGTGACGCCCGGTCCAGACGGAGTCCAGCAGCTACAGCAAACGCATATGAAAGAATCTACTTACACTGGATCAATGAATTCAAACCTCATTATTAGCATACCACCTGTGCAATAAGTCAAGTAATTAAATCTGAACCACAACTAATGTTGCCAGGCTAGCCAGCTAACCAGTACTTAATGTCAGGAGCGGAGAAATAAATTATATTCATATCAGTCGCTTTTCTAGGACAAGGTTTAAAGAAAATATTGTTCAAAAGTTACATTAAGGATACAATATCAAAGTGCGTACATAAAAGGGAAGCCAGCTGTTGCGTTGAAACCTTTTTGAGGAAGAGGGAAGTATTGGCAACAACAAAAAACCCAAAAACTAAACCACCAAGGCGTCTTTTCCCTTTTATTATTGAGCGCATTAGTAATGCTCCATTGATTCATCGAACCAGGACGAGTCCAGTTTAAGGAAACCCGACCAAAACGTTCGTAAATCATTCAGGCTTTATTGTTGCCACATGCGTTTCCTTCATTACCAAATTCACTCTCTGAACATGCTGGGACAAGCAGAATGGATCATCATATAAAGTCAGTGAACACATCAATCCAGACACAAGTTTACAGATACATCTCACTTACGATTTTACATTGGACATTCCTGTAATTAATAATTATGTGTTCCCTTTTGTGTACTGCACATATTAGCAATATTGATTTTTTTTTCCCTGTTTCTATAAATAACATTGAAAAGGGGACAACTGCCTTGTAATCAGGATCATTTATAATGAGTAAAATGTCATTCTATACATTTCCCATTGAAACTGTCACACAACACCCTGAAATATTCAGTTGTACCAGGTATAACTTCAAAAGTTACGGTTTTCTCCAGCTGCTTGGACGATAAGAGCCATTTTCTCCTACCTGTTGTTGCGCACTGCTGGTCAGCTGGCTTAGTGAAGACTGCCGGATTTTCTTTATTCCTCTCAAGGAAGAGAAAGTCAGACATTTGGACATATTTCCGTTTATTAAAAACATGGATGGTCACAGTGTGGAAGCTAAAAGAGAATCGCCTAATAAAGTCATGTACATTTTTGGTTAATTTCTTTAAAAATAACATGATACAGCTGTGATTTCACTCGGCGCTCTTAGAATTTTATACCACCCCATGCCTAAATGCTTCATTTACAGCACATGTAGTCGTACAGCAACCTTCTTTCTAATGTCCAGCATTACGTTGCTTTGACCCTTTAGTGGATGAACTGACGAGTTACTTCACATCCACCGACACACCAGACAAACACACCGAAAATCGAAGAACATTTCAAATACTAAGAACTACGTTGACATAGAAACATGTAAAAAAAAAAAGAAGAAGAAATCAAACCTTTGTATATAAAATAAAAGAGTTTTTTTAAAGGTAAAGCCTAACAATCTCGTACATTTTTCAAAGATTTGCTTTTGTGCGTAAAAACGATCACAGACAAGAGCAAGGCCTCAAGATTTGTTACCAGCGACATGTTTTTCCCTCAAAAGTGTTTTCCTCTCGTTTCATTTGCTGCGGAAAAATGTTTCAACCTGCTTGTGAGTAAAACTCGGATGAAGCGACTTGGAACCAAGTCTGGTTTGTATGCTGAAGTCTGCTGTATACTAAAGTCTGCTTGTTTGTGTGAGAACAAAAGGCACTGGCCTTTACTCGCTGCAAAAATCCTTCAAGAGAGACTATTTTAATATGGTAAATGTCCAATGGCTCCGGTGGTGGGGGAGGATGCCGGTCAGACCTGCCCGGCCCAAACATGTCGTGAGGGTCTGCTGGGAACGTCTGGTGGAGAATACTTCGAAGACCTCCTCAATCCCACCGACAAGGAAGCTGAGTCCGAGGACTCTGGGTCGGGCTCTCCAATTTCTGGGGACGAGGTTGCAGAGGTGGTTAAAAAAACTCAGGCATCTGGTCAGGATGCCTCCTGGACGCCTCCCCGGTGAGGTGTCACGGGAACGACCCACCGGGAGGAGGCCCAGGGGAAGACCCAGGACACGCTGGAGGGACTACGTCTCTCGGCTGGAGGGACTATGTCTCTCGGCTGCCCTGGGAACGCCTTGGGGTTTCCCCCCGGAGGAGCTGGAAGAAGTGGGTCGTCTGGGCCTGCCTTCTGAAGCTGCTACCCCTGCGACCCGACCCCGGATAAAGCGGAAGAAAATGGATGGATGGATAAATGTCCAATAAAATTCTTATTTTCTTTTAAATATGTTTCCCTAAAATGTGGTTTCGTAAAAAAAAAAAAAAAAATTAAAAAATGTCCAGTGCAGCTCCTTTTTAAAGCTCCACACTGATAACCACTGTATTGACGAGAGGTTGGATCAGAGGAAAGTGAGCAGCCCAGGATCTCTTTCAATGTATAATGTAAACAATGTCACTTCATGCATAAATAACAACCAAATAAATAATGGCTAAAAAACAACAACAACAAATCACAGACCAACAGAAGATTGGGAGGCTTAAAGCAGAACTTGTTTGACGGTTCAGTCTGATGTTATTTAGGTGGATGAAAAACAAAGGATGGAAGTTCAGAAGCTGAAGGAAGCCCGTTTCTGCTACTTGGAAGAAAAGAAACAACACTAAGGCATAGTTATGAGATGAAAAGTCTTAAATATGAGTTTCAAAGTCCCTGTACTTATGATAATCAAAGTCAGAAAGCGCATTCTCATCATTTACTTCCAAAGTCAAAATTGTGACGTTGAAACTCATAACGCCTCTCACAACCCAAAGCAGTTTTCACCTATTTTATGGGGTTCTGCAGTAAGTGGCTGTAAAAGTTAAGTTTATTTTGTTACTAAAGGAATACTATTTTAGATATCAAAACTTAATTCTTGCATGCATTTGCACAAAAAAAAAAAAAAAACATGTCGAATTGTTTTTCTTTAGTTTTACATCCATTTGAACAGATTAACGACTGCTTTAATTCAAATTCAAACGTTTCCGAACAGGAAGAATTGCTTTTGGTATCGCTTTAAAGCAGATTGACCATTTGGGGGATGCTACCTGCTGAGCTCCAGATAAACTACGATCTACAGACTGCTGCAGGAACAGGAAGAAACTCGCTGGAACGTAGACAGACGAAAATGACACAGAGGCTTTTTCACAGGATTCAGAGAGAAAGTCAGAGTGAGCGCTGTTGTGCTAAGATGCAACTTTGTGGCAAAACATGATTGAGATAAACTTCAGTTCATTCACCAAACATAGCTCTGCGAGTTCTCTGCTGTTTGTCGTTTTCCTGCTGCGTGAAAGTACCGCGAGGAAGATGTTCAATCGAGAAACTCCTTGTTTCATAAAGTCTGCTGTCGAAGTGCAACGGTGGCTGTTACTTGTGCGGAAAAACGGAAGAACTGGTCGTCGGCTGCTCTCGGGCGAGGCTGTTGTGCGCTTGTGCGTCGCTTGTTGACGCCGTTATGCCAGGTCACCGGGGCCTGCCCTGCGACATGAAGAGCAGGACCTTGCGGATGCCGCTGAGGCGATCTTTCAGGGAGGTGAGGGCCAGGAACGGCAGCTGTGCCCGGCCCTCCAGCGGGAGAACAGCCAGTAGCCACCAGCACCAGGAGGGGCCGTTGGGGCTGCCCTGCAGGGACAACAGAGACAGAGCAACACCTGGTGAGACAATCAGTTTAAAATCGGATGAAAATGACTGTGACGCACTTAGTACATTTTTTTTTTTTTATTTAACCACTTATTTTATACGACATTAAAATAAGAAAATCATTTCATTGCCTGTAATGAAAATTCACATAGCATTTATTTAGTGAGCACTTGATCATTTGTAGCAAAGGATGGATCTGCGGCCAAAAACGTACTTTCAGCATCAACGTATGAAAAGCTCAGCCATTTCTAATAATTGGATGCTTAATAGGAGTTTTTAAAAAAAACAACTAAAAAGAACCAGGACATTTGAGTATTTCTGGGTAAAACATATTTAAAAACAAAGCAGGATTTTGACTCATAAATGCTAAACTGATATATTTTTATTGAACTTAGCATTTTACATCAGGCACTTTGTTGGGCTGCTAAGAGGGTCTTCAGGACTATTAGCCTTTTGCAGCAGTTACTTTTCTGTTTCATTGATATCCGTCAGTTTGTGATAAAGGTGAGCTAAAACGACTCTTAGGGATCGTTAATTATCACTTTCATAGCAAATGAGGGTTTTCGGTGCTAATTTTAGCTAATGTTACTTCGTAACTTGTTTATTTAATGTTTTTCATTTCTGCTTTGATATGAGCAAGGGTTATCCTTGAGTCAGTCTTTGTTTGATGTTAACAGGCTAGCCTTTTAGCAATTATTTTTTCAGTTGAAGTTGGGTTTAAGTTAGCATTAGCTTATAAATGTAGAGCACCTTCTACTTCATATCGTCTATTTCAGCTGACAGAATCAAACAGAAAAAAGGAAAAGGTCAGAAAAGACTAGGTGTCCGCTTGTGTCCAGCCTCGCTCTCCAACCATGAGGTGCTGATGAGGTGTTCCAGCAAATCCTCACAAACATACAATCCTACCTCCATGAAATACCGTTCTTCACTGGGATGCTGGGTTCATCCCAAGAAAAATGTGTTTATACCTGGAGTTCGGGGTCTTTCTTAGGCATTGGTCCAAAGTGTCCTTCGATGCGTTGCTTCTGCTCAGCTTTCAGAGAGTTGACCCAGACCAGAGCCTGGTCGTACACTGCGTCATGTAGCGACTGCAGCTCACGCTCTGCTATGCCCTCCACCTGCAAATACATGGAAAGGCACAACTTAGATCTTTAACCTTTTTTAGGTCTGTCTAAAGCTCCTTCCCTCTCAGTT
Organism: Poeciliopsis turrubarensis; assembly: GCA_010277015.1. NCBI lineage: Eukaryota > Metazoa > Chordata > Actinopteri > Cyprinodontiformes > Poeciliidae > Poeciliopsis > Poeciliopsis turrubarensis. The sequence continues at coordinate 8,376,928 of VMRN01000012.1, read as the reverse complement.
CTCATCCCACCTTCACATCCTCCAGATACTCCACATCTGCCGTGTTGTATCCATCCCTCTCGCGGTGCTGAATGATTTTAAACCTCCGTCTGCCGATCGTGTCTACCACCGATCGGCCGTCCGAGAAGAACTTGACGTCGCGGATCTCCAGCAGACACCCGTACCCGACGAATCTGCGGGGCAAAAGGGAAGATGCGTTGCGTTTCAGTCGCCAGTTTTCATTTCAAGAAGCGGCGAGACGACGTGCTGCCTCTGCCACTAACCCTTTGAGGTCGTCTCCCAGACACATGCCGAAGCAGTTGGTTCCCGTCTCCATGCACCTGCGAATCATCAGTCGGTAGCAGGGCTCGAAGATGTGGAGGGGACACGGCACGGTGGGGAAGGCCATGGTGCACACGAATATAGGCACGCTTTTATTGAGACTAAACCAAAACAGGAAGACGAGACGATGAGTTCAGTTAAAAAGTCAAGAAGAAAGCGGAGAGAAGAAGAGCAGAGGGTGATCACTGACGTACTTGGAGAGCTCAGCCATCTCCTCCTCATGCATTTTCTGTCTCTCAATGAACTCGGAGGGAAGATACTTCGAGATCAGGTTCTCCATTAATACCGTCTTACAATACTGCCTCTGGACCAAGTACTGGATGGAAACACAGAAGGAGAATTGATGAATCAGAGGACGCAGAGGCAGACATTGGGAGAAACGTCATAAATGTGATGCAGCGCGTACCTCAGACAACTCTTCTTTGCACAGTGGACATTTGGGGTTGTGGTCTAGGCATCTCTCCAGGCACTGAAGACAGAAAGTGTGCCCGCATGGCGTTGTTACCGGCTCGTAGAACAGCCTGGACAGGAGACACACCCAAAACCCAACAGCACGATAATGAACTTATTTTCCAGATAGTTTTCTTGTGACTGGCGTGGAATAGTACAAGACGCATTTGACAGGCTGACCTCATACAGAGGGAACACTCCAGATCCGTTGGGTCCAAGAGGTCACTGGACACGGCGCCTAAAGAATCCAGGGCCTGGGTTGGTTCTACAAAGAGATACCATCAGATGGTGAACAACTCACCCTCCTTTAGGAGAAACAGTTAGGGTGGTAAACTCACCACACTTGGATTTCTTCTGGTGGCTGATTTCTTCCTGTGGTTCCGCCTCTTCTTTCATGTCCCTTCGTTTCCGTTTAAGGAGATTTGTGTCGGTTTCTCTGAGACTCCTGTCGGACCTCCCAGCTGCTGATGGAGGAAGCTCTGGAAACAGCAACCCAGGACTGACGGTCTAAAAATGGAAAGAGCAGTAGAACAAGAGTCCATGAGGGAAGTGGGAGAAAGAAAAGATGACAGGTTGATTTCGGAAGAGGAGCACCCTTACCTGGATGGGTTCAGTGATGCTGCTTTTGATGTGTGCTCTGGAAGACAGGAAGTTGGCGCAGCCAGAGATGTGTTCAGGAACCTGATGGGTGACTGGAGCCAGGAAGTCACTTAGAAGCTGCGAGGTGACAGAGAGCAGCGTTCAAGTGACTACTTTATTGTAAATCCCTACAGATTCATACTGACGAAGGTAAATTCTTAAAATTGAATAAACTAACGATTATTTTAGAAACCAATTATTCTGTCGATAATTCAATTAATCAGCTTTGTTTTTAAATGGCACATTCTGCAGATGTTTTTTTTATGTTACCACTTCTATCTTTTACATACACATTAGAAATGTGTTAAAAGATGTAAATAAACTAATAATTCCATTCCTTGTTTTCTCTTAAATGCAAAATGTTTATATGTTTGATGCAGTTTTGGCTTTATTGCTCCTTTGCGCATGTTTTTTTTTGTTTCAGAAAATGACTTTTTTTTTGAGTCAGTATATTCTATTTAACAATTATTCGATAATAATATTTGTTTGCATTTATTTCAGTATTCGGTCGTGATTAATCCAATTAATCATTTCATCCGTACAGTAAAGCCATGTTGAAGTGATCAAAAGATATGCTAACCTTGTGAGCTTCAGCCTTAGCCAGTCTACAGTCCGGCTCTAAGGACAGACAGATCAGGTACTCCTTCAGAGCATCATCAGTCCTGCCCAATGACACCAAGGCCTGGGCCTTACGAACGTGACCCTGTCGCCACGGAGACAGTCCATCACTTTCCATTCCAACTGTGATGAAATGACGCCGAATAAGAAAGACGAGGGTCTTACCTTGGACCAGAAGGGCATCAGTCTGCAGGCCGTCTCTGCGTCCCTCAGAGCCCAGTCATGGTGCTTCAGACTGGAGTGGATCTGAGAGCGGTTGCTGAACAGGATGTGGTCTGTGGGTGCTGTGAGACAAACACAAATTAGAGATGAGGATGATTTTTATTGCTCTGTTAGTTGAATAACTATCAGGCAATAAAATGCCATGTTAGAGGGAAAAGTAAATTTTCTAGGTCAGAAATATTGGGAGACAAGCAAAAATGTTCAGGGATGTTTCATAGTAGACGGGGGCAATACACTACTTATATCTCACTTGTTCAATTAAAGAAGGCAGACCCAGGTGGGGTGAACAAAAAAGCACACCACACTTTTCAGATTTCATTTGCAAAAGCAACGATGAGTCGTTTTCTTTTTAATTGCATTTTCAACTCTTCTAACTTCTAACGCACCAAAGGATTTCTGTTCTTCACATGAGGCTAATCGCTTATGTGAAGTTGAACTGTTACACTTAAAGCTTAATTTGAAGATCATAGATGCTCCATGGTTATGTGACAGAAGCGTATCCTACAAGAAAAATGGACCAGTTTCCACATTACAGAATGTGTTATGAAAAAGGACTGCTGCCTTACAAAACCATGCACCATTATCAAGATCACCCATATTGCAGGTTTCATAACTATAAGAACTTATGCAAATGTTGCAGCCGGGCCCTTCGAGAATCAAAGCGAAGCGCTCTCCGCCTCGCATATTAATTTGCTCACACCAATAAGATTTGAAAAGGCCCAGGGGGGATTATTTATACACGCAACTCTGTCCAAGTAGGAGATACGACATATTGATTAGCGGCGAAGCAACTTTGCAGACATGCGCTAATGAGAAGTAGGAGGCCAACTTTACAAGTCTTTTTTTTTTGTGATGATTGCATTGTAAACTATGAGTCACACAACGGGGAAGATAATCTGAAAAACAGGCAGGATGTGGTGCTGCAGCTAACAATTATTTTACTGATCATTTTTTCCACCAATTATTCTGATGTTTGAGTTATTAAGAGTTTTTAAAATGCCATGATCTGCAGATTTTTCATTTAGTCAGGCTTCTTTTGTAAAATATTTAAAAATGTGCAAGTAAACTAATAAATCAATTTCTTTTTCGCAATGAGAAAATAAAAATGTCACCTAAAATCCGTGTCCTTTCTCATCAGTAGCAAAAGATGCATCTGCAGCTAAAAGACACATATCTATGCCTTTTCTGCTTCACCTACCATCAATACAGTGTAAGGCTGATCTGTTGCCTATTCTTTTTTTAATTCATCAATTAATAATTGGACAGAAAAAGGTGACTAATAAGAGAGTTTCATCTCATAATGTGAACCAGCTGAAGCTAAAACTCCCACTTGAGGAGTTCAGGGTAGAACATATTTCCAGACAAAAAAGGTTTTTCCTCTCTAATCCGAAATGTGTCTGATTTTTGTACAGGTTTGACTTAATTACTGCTCTGACTGGTGTTACTATGTTGGATGTTTTTGAGTCTATATACACTGGTAAACGATTAATCCATTACTACAGTGGTTGACACTTATTTCAATAATCGACCGATCATGATTAATCCAACTGTTTTCGCTCTAGTGGCATACGGATAAATAGGCTGTAATTGAGTCTGTTGTTTTATTCCTTGTTAATGTTGGACATGCCCATTTCTTTTGAAACTTTGATTTATGCCGACATCTGATTCGCCGACTGGTTAATGGCCTCAACGATGCTGGTGTTTTCCCACCTTAATGTCTCTCCTGAGCATCTAGTTCTTCACAAAACATTACAAGTACTTCAACCAACATGGAAAACCTTCCGTTTGCAATCTTATGTAATATTTCCTGGGAAACAACTGTGGTCCAGGCTTGGATTAGCCTCTCTCAAAGACGATGCTTGATCATATGAACAACGGGCTGGAAAATGTGGTTTATTTAGGTTAAACGTTAAATCTGCGTCTGTCCGAGCAGGGAGCTACACGCTTTAGTGCTGGGAACCCAGAAGTCAAAGGTTGAACGTCTTAAAACTAAGCTGTTGTGCTGCGACTTCAGTGGAATCCCTCTTGGTTACACGTTATTAGATTATTAGACTTATCTTTATTTCTTTCTTCCTTTTTACTATTTTACTCTCCAATGATCTCCAAGGAAAATAAATACAGAACAAAACTGGGGAAGAGGTTATCCTAAAAACAAATAATTATTTTATTTAATCATATTTGGATTTGACTTCTTATAAAAATGTTTCAGGTGGCTGAGCAGTAGAGCAAGTGCTTATCTTTTTCTCTGCCCTTCTTTTTGTCAGTTTATTAGTGGAGCAGTTTGACTTTCACACGACCTCATAGTGAAAGAAAAAGCTCTGCCATAGAGAAAAACGCCCAAAAATAAAATGTGATCTCAACACGACACAACTATGTATTCTTCTCCTCCAACTCCAAGAATACCTTCTATTCTTGCAGTGTGACTTATCACTTGAAATCCTGATAAGACACACTGAGGTTCAAGGCTGTAAAAGGACAAAATGTGCCGAGCTTCGAGGACAACTAATGCATGTACACGCCGGAGTATCTGCGAGAGGAAAGACAGGAGTGATGCATGCAATTAGACTCACATTACTGAGCCAGATATCAGCTTACACAAGCATGCGCTGGTCGCTAAACGAGGTCAGGGCATGCTGCCCAGTCACAGCGGACCTTTGCTTACAATAAAAACAGACCTGTTGATACTGAAAGTGTGTCACCAGGTCATAGCTCATCTGTACGTTTATAAAACGCGAAAAGAAAACGAAGCAAAAAGAAAAAAAAGATAAAATAAAAAAATAATAATATGGGTTGTTTTATTTATTTATCTGAATTCAAATTAGAGCGCAACAGAATGAACTCAACATTTATATATGAAGTTTCCACTTCATGTTTCACTAACGTGACCCGCAGTGGTACCCTTGACCTATATTTACTGTCTCATTGTTTCACGTTACACAATGAGTGAGGCGGGCTGCGTGCTGACGTAATGTTTGGTCCACTGGCCCAGCCTACATAACCGTGTTATCCAACACATGGCGGCCGCTGCCCTCAGAACCGGAGAGCGGTCCGGTGACCCGCTGTCTGCCGTTCACTCCGTGACACACTTTCTGAGCCAAAGACGGAGTGTTTTAAAACACCACACAACGTGAATAAACACAAGTTAAAGAGCTCAAACTTGGTCGGGACTGGTACCTGTCAGTATGGCTTGGTTATACTTCTCCAGCGCCGCTTCCATCTTCCTCTCGGCGTACAGCCCGTTCCCCTCCCGCCGCAGCCGGCCGGCCTGCTGGAAGCTGGGGAACCACTTGGCCAGCAGGCTGCTGAGCACCACGTTCACCCTGTAGGTCTGCAGGCCGGCCAGCCTGGAGCTGTCCCTGCACTCCCGACACGCCACCGGCCGCTCCTTCTCCTTCCTCTCCCTCTCCAGACACTTCTTGCAGAAGCAGTGTCCGCACGGCAGAGTCACCGGCTCGAACAGGAAGCTCAGGCAAATCCCGCAGGAGAAGTCCTCAAACCCGGAGCCCGTCCTCCAGCGGCCCCCGCCCCGGTCCTGTCTCCGGATACTGTCCGACAGGTACCCGACGAGGTTGGACAGGTGAGCGGGTTTGAGTTTGTCTATCTCGGAGGCTTGTCGGTACACCTCGAAAGCTTCCGCCACTTTGCCCCCGAAGGCGAGCGCGTCAGCCCGCTTCACCATCAGCTCCAGCCGGCTCGCGGGGTCCCCGGCACGCGCCAGCTGGCACCCGTAAATATCCGCCGCCAGCTCGAAGTTGTTCGCCCGGAAAGCTTCCGCTGCCAGATGCAGCATGCTCTCACACTCGGTCCCCATACGGAGCGCGTCTCCTGGAAGTCTCCCTGCTCTTCACGAAGTGCTTGCTGCTGCCATTCAGCCTCCGGCTCCTCTGAAGTTCAGACTGCTCTGTAATGTTGGCGGTCAAGTCCAGGAAACACACAATCCTCAGCGGCGCGAGGAGAGAGAGAAAAAAAAAACTGTTACGTAAAACAACTGCGTCACGTGACGCCGAGCAGCTGTTCTGATTGGACGAGTCGAGAAAAAAAAACAGTTACAAAACAAACCCGCATGTAACAGTTTCTCTCTGCCGGGGCAGTCGAGCAGGTCCTCTAGGAGCCTGTCTGACCTGCATTCAGGATATCAGTGAGCAGAAACGGGCTGCAGGTGTGAGTGTGTGTGTGTGTGTGCGTGCGTGTGTGTGTGTTGGGTCGGGGACTAAATATGATTAATTCTCCCTTGTATGATATATAATGCATACTGTGTCCACATTTTGTCATGTAACAACCATTAACTTTTTATGACAAACACAATGTAGAGCAAAGTGTGAAGCGGAAGGAAATGGATCTCGCAGGAACATCTGAAAAGTGTGGCATGCTTCCAAGTCAATACCTATTTGCTACTTTTATAGGTGTCCGTTTCTCTACAAGCTTCACACATGTTGAGATTAAGAATTTGTCCCTTCCTGTTTTCAAGAAGTGAGACTAATTGGAGACAGTATGAGAAATTTTCAAACCTTCACACAGAGTTTTAGTTAGATTTGTCTGGACTTTGACTATAATCTATAAATCCTTATACGTTTCTGCTAAAAAAAAGGCTTTGGACTGTTGCTTTATTAAGAGGCAAAACAGACAAATTCTACATTTTTGGTTTATGATTGTTTTCTATTTTACTGGCCAAATTTTTGTTATTCTTGACGTACGGCAGGGGGCCAAACAACATCATTTCTGGGGCCACAAATGGCACCCTGGGCCACAATTTGGACAGCCCTGGTTTAGAGTCACTGCTAAAAGCTGAACATCTTATCCTGTATTTGGCTCCGATTACTCTGGAGTATTTATGAGGAAAAATACCCCCAAAGCCTGAGGCTGCCACTATGTTTCACCACAAGGATGTAACATTCAGAATAACATTCTGGGTCATTTTGACCATACTGAGGTGTTGGTCGCCGATTACAATGTCTGATACATAAGGGAATCAAAGCTGGAGCAAATGCTGAGTTCTCAAAATGAGACAGAGGCCGAGAAGCGCAGGTGGTTTTATAACTGGAACGGCTCACTGGCGCTCTGAAGTGCAGCCAGTCTTTGTTGCATAAAAACTGTTTGCATAATTACAAAAAAACACTCACTCTATGTGACATCTTACTTAACAAGCACAGTTCTGAATCTGGCTCAGTGGAAGTTTCCAAGGAGCTTCTTGCAGTTGCACATCCAACCTATCGCCTCCGTACCTTTATTGCTCCACGTTTGAATGCAAATCCTGAAATTCTACAACGGCTTCATAACATCAGAGTTGAGCTGAAGGGAATTTGTAGATACTATCCTACACTGCCTAAGTAGCTTCTCCTTTAACCAGTCAGTGGTACTTACTGCAGTCCCCAAATAAAGCCTTTCTGCTGAAGGCACTTGAGATGTGTGTGTGAGTGTGGATTACATGTGCCGATCGGTCCACCGTAGCCTGTCTCAGTAACTGTTGGTAATATAGGTCGGCCGGTCTGGCCCGTGAACTCAATCCCACGCACAGACAGGAACGCCGACTGACACATACCAACAGACTGACACACATGGAGAAACAGACAGACTGGCATATATGCAAAAGAGGACACTTACAGAATCTTATGTAACACACACACACACACACACACGCAAATGGTCAGGCATGTACTTTACACCCTCAGAGATCCTGCCCTCACACCTACAAGTTGATCAGTGTGAGGTTTTTGAATGTAGGGCAAACTGTCACAGACTGTCTGAACTTTGCAGACTGGGTTGGAACAAGCAGCTATTGACAAAGTCAGACCGTTGCACAAGGTTAACAGATGGATGATCATGCTCAGGATTTTAAGGCTTCTATATGTGTCAAGTGTTAGGTTAGGGATTTGTTCAGGACTGTGCCTTACAACTCACCCTGCAAAGGAATATCTCAACTTCCATCAGACTTTTTTTTATATTTTGAACTCCAGTATGCTCTGGAAAAGTTTACTCCTCTGATAAAGTAGGGAATAATTATGAAGTGGAAAGTAGAGGACATGTTTTAAGCTTTTTATTTTTTTATAAGTTAAATCCAAGAAGTGTGATGTGGACTTCTGAGTAAAAATGCCACCTTTATGCCTCTTTGCCCGTCTAAGAACTGACAATTATTAAAAAAAAAAAAAAAAAGCTAAAGTTCAGTTAGAGGGTGTGGAAAATGTCTGTGAACTGAACCAGACTTTAGAAAGGATTTAAAGGGGCAGTGCTCCAAGTTTTTATATGAATGATGTTAATTCTCTCACCAAAAACATACCTGGAGTGTTGCTTTGATTCTTTATGCATATTTGATAAGTCGTTTAATCTCCCCTAGCAGCCATTTCACAGTGCAAAATACCTAGTTGGACCTAGAGCAGAGCTACTCAGCTCCTTTAGACTAGCCACCATCAATTAGTAAACCCCCTCTGGAATCGGCTGAGCTTCATAAGTAGTTTGAGATCTTGTAGTACGACAGTCTTTAATCATTAATCATATTATTAGTGAATTTATAACTATCTAAGGTATTGGATGGTTAGGAAAATAAAGTTAAAGGGAATAAAACTATATATATGTTTAAAAAGAAAAAAGAAAATATACAAGTGAAAGATTTTTCTTGTTTCTGTGAGACTTAAATTGTATATATTAAGACAAAAAAAAAATCAGTTTATTGTTACAAGCGTGTTCAGTCTCAGGCAACTTACATATTATCATATTTTAGTCAACGACAAGGTGAGTTTCTTGTCTTGGTTTTGGCACAGCACAAGAGCTGTCTCTAACCACCAACAGCGTTCATGTATATTTGTGGTTCATGTTTAGAAAAAACAACAAAGAAAAAAAACATACAGTATCATTTCAAATAGTGGACGTTCTTATAAAGTAGCTGTGGTGTGTTGGATGCCAACACGATCAGAGCAGAAACCTTTTTTTTTTGTTTTCCTTCCTACACTGTGTTCAGACTTCCAGGTTCTTGTTTAAAGAGTCTCTGAGGACATCCGGTGGATCTCTTATCAGTCCTGGATCTTCAGGATGCTCCTTTTTTCCAAGTCGTTCATTTCTTTAAGAATCAAAGCGACGTTGTAACGCAGCTCCTGGAATTTTGACACGGGCACCTGCACATAAAATGAAAAACAGGAAATAAATCAAGAGGTGTCTGTGTAATCGGATGTTGTTGCTGTAATCTCATAGATCAATTGCTCATGTTAGGGATCTAGTTTGTGAGCAGCCTCGATGCAGCTTCTGTTCTGTGATGATGAAGCCAAAAACAAACATGTAGTGTGGCGCCCTCTGCTGGCTTAAACCAAATAAGTCAACAAGTCACTAATTTTATATTTCACCACTTGCATACAGCATTATGAAAAAAATTAAGAGCTTTATTGAAACCAAACTCCACTATTTTGAGTTATTGGCATTTACTTCTGCTACTGGGTTTTTATGGAAACATAAAAAAAAGTTACATCAATGACAAGAGATGCAACATTTGACTTTAGTATTTTCAGTAAAATCCATAACAGAATAGATAAGGAGAGAAAAACTATTGTTTTGAAGAGTATATATGCTGCACTGAGCAAATGTTTGTTCAGTTATTAGCCTGCGATCCCATTATGTAACAACCGACACAGGCTAACATTAGTTTGTTGGCACAAAGCCAGATTTCTTTAACTTCCAGGCTAAATTAAGAGCAGTGCAGAACCGACAATGCACAAACAAACAACAGATGATCACTTTTTGCTTTCTGGACAGCTGAATGCAACCTGGAGTCGACTTATTTTTACCACATTTCAGAAAATGAAAGCTGAAACACAACAAACTTTAATCAAGACCTAATTTAAGACTGAAAAACCTCATTTGATTTGAACAGTTTGCGACTTTCAGGTCAAACTGTGACCTTTCCCACCCATCTAGCGTCTTGTCAGAAAATGTCCGTTGCATTTCAATGAAAAATAAAAGAGCAGAATGTTTTGAGATGAATCATATGCCACTTAAAATCTTAGCACAACTAACTGAAGATGTTTTTTTTTTTTGGCCAAATTGACCTGTAAAAGTGGGTTGCAAAACTATTTGTATTCTTTGAACCTCCCCAAATTTTGTTTAACTTGATGCAAAAGTTTGCACTTTGCTTTGTTGATCTTCTCAGATCAACATTTTTGCTCCCTTTGCAAGAATGTTGACAGTAAAAGAGAGAAAGTCTGTCTGAGTCCCGTGACCTGCTCTGCGTTTTCGAGCCGCACCGCTAAAGCTACGCTGAAAGCAGCTGAAACGCGTGCGGTTAAATTTTAAAACATTCACAAAGAGAGGCTGTAAGTCTATAAAGCAGGAGAAGAAGATTTTCTCCATGTTTTACCCGCACACGATTAACTGGAACCGAAGACGTTGCCTGAAATGTAAAAAGCCAAATTATCAATGAGTCTCATCAAAACAAGCTGACGTTAACTTAAAAACTCAAATAATTGCTCCGGTCCAGGATTAAAGTAGTTCTGGGTTTCTCGTGATAGTTTAGTTTTTATTTCATTGTGACTTTTTGTCTAATTAAGTTGGTTTTAATTAGTTCTTTAGAATGTGTTTTATTAGTCATTATTAGTTAAATATTGCTTAGTATTAGTTTCGTTTTTACTGGCTGCAGTAGTAGTTTTGGGTTTTTCATACTTTAGTGATGGTTTTTTTTTTTTTATTTAGATGCAAAATTTAAAAAGGTCCAAGTATTGTACCGTGATTATGTTTACATCGATTGGGTAATGAGTACAACAGAACACGCCATTTAAAAAAAAAAAAAAAAAAAAAAAAGTATTAACTTATTGTTGAACAACCAGAGGAATTTGATGTTTTCTCCCAACTTTTGCCGTCACCATTTTGCGGATAAGCAAAAAGGCTAGGAGGATTAGGAAATGACGTAATTTGGAGACAAAATAAGCAATTTAAAAGAACAACGAACATAGAAAGAGCCAAAGGGTTGAACTGTGCATTTATAATATAGTTTAAGTGTGATGTTGAAATAGAAACAGTATGAGTTATTTCGGTACCTCAAACCGCTGGAAGCTCCCATCCGACAGCTTCAGCTGCATCAGAACAGACGGCTGCAGGGCTCTGGCCAACGAGCTGGACACACACAAACACACACACACACACGGTTAAGTGATTCCATGCAGCTTTTGGCTCATTTGTTTCATTTCTGCTAAGTATTTATCATCCTTAAATGTTTATACTTTGAGATTTCACCCACAGATGACGAAGGTTAGCTCACAGATTTGTTGTCGTTACCTTGTAGAAATGGAAACGTCCACTCTCCATTTGAATTCCTCCAGCGTGGGGAGGCGAGGGTCATTCTGAGAGGAAGCCGCTTCCAGAGCCGCACGTCTGCAAACGCACAGAGGAGCGAGAGGGAAAAATGTGACTAAAATCTGACAATAAGGCAAACGGACTCAGAACTCGATGGTCTTCGGTAGGGGTGCAACCATTGCAGTTTTCTTGCCGATTACCGATCTATTAAAAATCCTTACCTGTCGAAAACGATTTTGGCCAGTACCATTATTATTTATTTTTTTTTGTCTAAAATGTTGCCAAATGTAGCAAGAAAGTTAATGAATCAATGGTTAAAATTGGCTTCACATGTGAAAATGATCCGATCCCAGATTTAAGGAAACCGGCTGTCCGATAAATCGGCGCATCTCTACTTTTTTGGCTCATTCCAACGCGTCCTATTTAAAGGGTACAGTGTGAGAGCCGATGTGCAAACGTCTGAATCGAAACGCCGCGAAACCCACGTACCGATTTCCAAAAACCACACTGGAGAAATCTGTGATGAAGTCTTCTGGTATCCTAAGGACAAAAAGAGTGTAAAATTCAGAAAACAGTTCAGCGACGGCTGGAGACGAGACGCAGACCTTACCTGAGCTCTCGCAGATCTTCCTTAAAGGCCTGAGCAGAAAAACACACAAACAGAAAAGGTTCAGTTCATAAAGACTAGAAATATTCACCAAGTAAATTTTACATGTTAAGCTAGGGCTGGTAAATAAATGCAGAAACATTGAGCTCTTTCATATTTTATCACATTAAAACCACTAAGTTTAAAGTATTTTTCGTTCAATGCAGACCAACACAAAGTGGTACATCATTGCAAAAGTGGAAGGAATTGTGAAAAGTTGAAGCGCATTTACTTTGATGACCTTCAATATAATCCAGGGAAACTGGATTATTTTAAAACTGGGCTAAAGAAGGCAAATATTAAACAAGACCATGGAGACACCGGATAGTTCAGGGATGGAGCATGTGTTCAAACGCTGCAGTGAGCATTCAGAACACTTCAGTGGAGAACATCTCTCAGTCAAGTCAAAATAATTAATGAATCAGTTCTATCCATCAGGTTTGACTGAGCCTGTCGGGGTAAAATGTTCAGTCTTTAGATGGGCAAAGCTGACAGAGACACAACGCAAAAAAACAAAAAACAACAAAGACAGCCTTTTGTCTCTCTTTGTTGTTTTGCTAGATTTCACAAAATTTCACAAAATCTACTTTTGAGCCGCCTTCTCACTTTAAATTCCAGTAGAAACATTTTATGGCTGTGATGAGATAAAGTTGAAATAGTAAGTGCCTTGCAATAGTTTTGCAAGGGACTCTCCATACATTGTACAGTGTATTATATAGAGGATTGGCACGTTCCACTGTTGCTCAGTCTCTGTCAAAAAAAAAGATGACTAATGAACTCAGACAACATGCAATTACACTTAAAATATTGCCACCGGCGATCGTTTCTGCAACATTTTTATAATGTTAAAGCCAAATACTTCTAAGTTTTACTCAAAAAAATAATAATCACCCACAATTGGCTTGATTACTATGCATCAAATAATCCATTGTGTGCATTCATTCCTAATCAAATGATGCAATTCTGTAGCACTATGTAACCTTGTGTGTTTTCAGTGTGACTGAAGTTCAGTCCGTAACACTCGCCTCCTGTTTCAGTAGGGATGCTGGGATGCGGATGGCCTCTGAGAGAACTCTGTGCATCCCCGCGATGATGTGACTGAGCCTCTCTTGCGGGATGACGCTGCTTTCAGCAATTGACTTCATCAGCTCTCTGCCGTCTTTGCCCTCCAGAGCGCTGACCACAACTGGACACGGATCGACAAAAAGTCACTTGTGTTTTCTAAGTCCAGAGCGATGTTTCATTTAGCAGCGTGTGACAACCAGAGGTTCGTAGTAAGACATTATAAGGAGCATTTTAGAAATCAACTTAAGAGATACGTTGTTTTCAACTGCCTTTTATTCATTTACCTTTGAGGAGTTTTCTAAACAGCTCTTGATCCACATCCTTCAGGTTTTTCGACATTGACTCTATTTCCGGTGGTATTCTACCTCCCAAGAAGCTAGAGTCTTTTACGTTGCTTGAAGACATGGCCTAATGTGTTCTTGTTGATTAAAAGAAAATACAGAACAAAAAGGAACAGAAGCACAGAGCTCGCTATTTTTTTTTTTTACACTACCTAGTGTTTACGCGAAACTTCCGGCTTTAGGTCACGTGAGGGAGCTTTTGCGTCTTCTCGCTCCCAGCGGAGTCTCGCGAGGACAGCTTAGTTAGTCGTGAGAAGAGAAAGGATTAGCAAATGGAGATGGCAGTCATGGTCGCTGTTTGAACGCTGAAAGGTTGGCGTTTTGATGTTTGTCTAAGCTTTTATGTCCGCCAGTTCGGTTTGTTTACGGTTTAAAATTATAATTTTTCAGGAACAAAGTTTTTTTTCTGAACTGTCGTCGTGTTGTTTGGTAAGCGCTACGTCGGCAGGTGAAGCATTAGCCTCCGGCTAACGTTGTTAGCGGGTGTCTTTGTTGTCATAGGCGTAACGCTGTTAATTTAGTTTGAATAACGGTTAAAGGAAAGTTGCACCTTTTTTAGATAAGTTAGCTGATGTAATTTAGCATTTTTACTGAGTGGCGTGAAGGATGGCGATGTGAATGCTAGTGTAGCTTTACTGAGCATCAAAAACAATAACCAGTTTATAGACATTATTCTGTTCATTCTGTAAGCAATGAACTGTGAATACAAAGTTAGAAGATTTAATAATAGTGTAAAATATGATTCAAAGAGTTTTACTCCTGGTACTGGAGGCAATAAAATCATCATTTTTGCTTACTGTGTCTTTTTTTGCCAGTGTATTAGATACTGTCCAGGTTTAGAACTAGCTATTTGTTGAATAATAAGCTTAAAGTTTTGGCAAAGTTACTTCCTTCAGCTCTCCCCAAACCATTTTCTTCTTTTTGTCCAGTATTTGCATCGAGATTAAAAGTAAAAGTGATTGAAAAACAATAAAGAATTAATCAAAGTAAGCAGATTCAAGTGTCAAAGATTAGAAAAGCACTTATCAGGCTTTTGTCATATCTGTACCCTTTGTAACTAGTGACGAGCCTCTGGTGCTTTGCTAGAGTAAATATTGTCAAATACAACTGGAGGTAAAGTTATTACAAGAGTACTCTCATTTTTATGTGATTTTTAAAACATTAACCAAATGAAGTGCAAGCTCTTTGGTTTATTGTATTGACCAAAAATGGCGAGAGTTTCTAGTCATGATATGTTTACTAAATGGGAATAAAAATATTTTTTCTTGGTATTTGACCTTTTCTTTAGGTTTTTCTTCTCTGATTGGTACCTCCCCCACCCCCCAAAAAAATTACCTAAATCTGTAAAAATTCCTGATCCTCCAATCAGCCACTTGGTCTTTTTAAAACGGCTCAGTCCCACATGCAAGTCAGAACAGGGCCGACCGGTGTCTTTACAGCCAAAACGCGGTTTGCTCACGTTTGTCTCGTTTGCGTCAGGTGGAGCGCAGAAAGCCGGCCATGTCCGAATCTCTGTACGAGAAGTTTCTGGCCCCGGAGGAGCCGTTCCCGCTCCTCTCCCAAAGAGCCAACCTCAGCGATGTGGGAACGCTGGACGTCAGCGAGTTCAGCTGTCAGCTCTCGTCTTGTCACAGAACAGACCCTCTGCACCGTTTCCACAGCAACAGGTGAGGAGAAAGAGTATTTCTGTACGCGGAGACGTCTGGGCTGCCTACCAATCGCAGCACAATGTTAAATCACAGTGCAGTCACATGATCACTAAGACAGTTCCAGCAGATGAAAATCTAAGATTTACAAACAATCAACTAGGTCTCTATAGATACGCAATAAATCAATTAATCTTATGATGAATTAAATCGACATCAATTATTTCCATTTGTGTGAGTTATCGTTTTTCTCTTTTCTCCCTTTCTATCAAAAACTGGATGACAAACGTCTTCAGTCTGGTGTTTTGGTCTCAACCAGCTCTTTCTTTGAAGAACTATTTTGTCTACAGAGACTTTATAGTTGATTATAGTTGTTGTTTCTGCTGTTTTGTTTATGTATTTTGGATATTTAAAATGTCTTCCAGTTCCAGTGTTAAATGTTCATTAGAATTTAAAGCGTATTCATCTTTGAGAATGTGTTCTTGCAGTATGCCATTACTAATTTATTGCTTAAAAATGAGCGCAAAACAACAATATTTTTGTTTATTCCAATAACTTCTGGGACAATTTATTGTCCAGGAAGATTGGTATCATGACAGGCCTGGTTATGTTGAATCAGATTTTCAACAATGTGGAGAAAATGACAAAATTCTACAAATTCAACCAGAAACTTTTAGAAAACATCGACCATCGGACGGTGAGGACGGAAGCTCCTCACCCTGCCGGCTTCACGTCCACAGATTTCTTCAAGAAAGTTCTGCCTGATTCAAATACTGAACTTTTTAAACAAACTATTGATGAATCTAAAAGAGCAATCTAGACAAGATGCTACTGCTACTGCACAATCACAGGCCAATCTTTAAAACGCCGTTCATCAGCAAGATCACTGAAGCTGCATCCCCAGAGTCGGAACAAAACATGCAATTTTTATTATCCTCTAATCTGCAGAAAACTTCCAGAAACCGGCAAAGCTGCTGAAACACTGATTTACTTTCAAAAAGCCTTTTTGTTTAATAACCACATAACATTCGCTGTTAAAAGATGATATATAACATCTTTTCATGAAGTGGTTTATCACACGTACTTTGGTCAAAACTATTCTTTGGTTTGGCTGCTTCTTTTTTTGTTGTTTTTTTTTTTTAAACAATAAACTATACTTAGCCTGGTGGGGCACAAGTAAAGCCTGGTGCCCTGCCAGGCTTATAATACATTGTGGGAAACCCTGAACCTTGCTTAGTTAACAGGTTGAGCAGCTAATGGTTTTCCTCTGCCTACATTTCCCAGAATGCTTTGTGGTTTTGGATTGGAGTTCAAGAAAATTATTGACCTTTCCATCAGACGTATTATCAATCCATATTGATCATGATTCTAATGATTAACATGTCATTTTTCATTTTGTTGGACTTCTATAACTAAACTAATCAATAAAGCAATTAGTGAACCAATTTCTAAACTATTTGCGTCTCGTTTAGCACTATAAGCGCATACCTTACAGGAAGCTTGTTCTGTCAGAACCTGTGCCACATTGTGACGGTCTGCTGGTTGCTCTGTGCAGGTGGAACCTCACTTCCTGTGGGACCAGCGTCGCCAGCTCAGAGTGCAGCGAGGAGCTCTTCTCCTCCGTGTCCGTCGGCGATCAGGACGACTGCTACTCCCTGCTGGACGACCAGGAGCTGACATCCCTGGATCTGTTTCCGGAGGGCAGCGTCTGCAGTGACGTCTCCTCCTCCATCAGCACGTACTGGGACTGGTCCGACAGCGAATTTGAGTGGCAGGTGGGCTTTCAGGAGGTCTCCGAGGGTAGACATTTATGTTTTTAGGCCGTCTTTACATTTGTGTGTGGGCCTTTTCGTTTTTCTCGCCAGTTGCCGGGAAGCGACATTGCCAGCGGCAGCGACGTCCTCTCCGACATCATCCCAAGCGTGCCGAGTTCACCGTGTCTGTTCTCCAAGAGGAAACCGAAATCACACACCCACCGCAACCTGGACGAGCTGCCCTGGAGCGCCATGACCAACGATGAGCAAGTAGGGAAAGAAACGCGAAACCGCTTCCCGTCGGTCGGAACAAAAAGCTAAACGTGCGGTTTGTGGGTCCCGTCCAGGTGGAGTACATAGAGTATTTGAGTCGGAAGGTGAGCACAGAGATGGGCCTGCGGGAGCAGCTGGACATCATCAAGATCATCGACCCGTGCGCTCAGATCTCTCCCACCGACAGCGAGTTCATCATCGAGCTCAACTGCCTCACCGACGAGAAGCTCAAACAGGTGAACCGCTCTGCGCTCTGAAGCACCACAGAGCTCCCAAAAACACAAGCTGTAGAGGATTTAAAGCTTTTAAAAGTGCTTGCTTTCTTGATATTTTGTAATAAACTTCAATCGAACGTTCAATTCAAAGTGTAGGTTTGAAAAACCTTACTTTCAGATGGAATCGGTTATTTTCATACAGGTAATAAAAAGACACATGCATCTTTTGTTCTTGAAAAAAGGTCAATCTGGCTAAACTGTCCTTGTTGTAGGTTTGTTAGAATTATTAAAATTATTTCTGTTTGTTAAATGCCAGAAAACATAGCGAGAACGTTTTTAGAGATGTTTTTTTATTTTATTTTTTTATTGTAACTTTTTTTGAAAGTTGAATTGAAAGCTTTGAATTTGAGAAGGAAAGTCAGTTAACTTAACCCAATTTGTTTGGATTGTTTCACTGCAATGAATTTTGATTCCCAACTTGACTAATGACTAATTGATCTGTGTAACTGAGATAAATGATGACTTATATTTTTTATGTTAAAGTTATTGAAATTGGAGGATTTATTTATTTATTTTGGTCAAATTACAAACATTTCAAAACATGAACGCTACCAAAACATTATTATCAATAAGAGTAATACAGGATATTATGTAATAGTTCATTTGTGTTGTTTTCATCTCCAAAGTGCAGAGCTGGAAAAGTTTAAAAACCCTTGAAAATAATAATAGTGGGCTTGAGATTTTAATTGAAAGGCAGTTTAATGGAGCCGTTTTAATCCGTTTCATTGCCAAGTCGTTCCATCAGGTTCTACTATGAATTTTTTTTTGTTTCCTTTTTCGCTTTTAAGCACTAAATGACCTCATCATTTTTCCCTGGTATCAGGTGCGGAGCTACATCAGGGAGCACAGCCCCCGGCTGAGAGCCGGCAGCACCAGGGAGGGCTGGAAGAGGAGCAGCCACAGCAGCGCCAGCACCGGGGGGGTGAGCGGCGTCAGCAGCAGCAACGCCAGCATGGTCAGCTCCGCCAGCTCCTCCACGGGCTCCACGGCCTCCAACTCCATGGCCGGTGAGACCCAGAGACAAACACGGCCGACCAGAGCTCTCAAAGCCTCCGTCTGGTTCCGGTTTTTTTCCTAAACAGATTTAACTCAACGGCTCAAAGCAGTTTCAGTCCATTTAGCGTTTGCGTCGTGTTCCAGGTGGCACGGCCTCAGCCTGCAGCGGGAGCAACATCAGCAGAGCTCACAGCGACGGAAACCTGTCGAGCGCCGCCGAACGCATCCGAGACTCGAAAGTACGAAACTTTCACTGCTTTTAAAAATGTCTGTTTTTCCAATCCGGGTGTCCCACCCCTCACAAGTTTTCACACTTTTGTCACGTCGTACGCAAAGCTAAAGGAGTGAGGAAGCGTGAAATGGAAGGAAAAGATTTCTATTGCAAATCAAAATCTGAAACGTACAAAAATCAACGAGTCTGTGAGAAGAGGACAAACTGAATGTGACTGCTTTACTTCTAAAGGGTAAAAACTAAGAGTTATCATAACATGTATAAAGTTAAAGTCCAACCAAGACATCTGTCTCTGACAGAGATGAGATGGAGATATCTCAAAAAACAATTCATAAATATTTATTTATTTCATTTCATTTACTTTTTATGTAAAATAAAACCTTGGTACACACGGGGTGTCTGCAACCTTAAAAAGTCTTATATTCATGTATGTAAAATAGAGGCCTTAAAATGTCTTAAGTTCATTAGAAATTTCAGTTGGGCTTAAATATGATAATCACAGGCTTTAATTCTTTTCGTGGTAGAATTATTTACTCTTATATTCTATGTAGTTTCTTTGTCTTGATGTTTCAGGCATCTTCAGAGCTTCTTTAGAGGCTTGAGGCTACACGCATTAGCTGCTAATAAACCCTTGCTAGCTAGCTAATATTGAGTATGACATGGGTTAGTGTAAATTTATCGTCTGTCTGTTTCCACCTGTACGATCCTAAATGTGTTCTTGCTAAAAAGGCAAGAAAGCGAATAAATATTTGGTTTTCTTTCATAAATTTCTGTCGAGCCACAGGTCTTAAATTCCTTTCATAGTGGCTCTGAACGGGTCTTAAAAAGTCTTAAATTTGAGTTTGGAAACCTGCAGAAAGCCTTTTACTAGTGGTGAACACTTATTTCGTTTATCATAAGAGTTTTTATTTGTTTTTGATAAATTTGCTCTATTATTAAAGAACCCAGACTGACATTATTGGAATTATTTTTTACCATTTTCTCCACTTTTCCAAAAATATCATTAAATTTGAAAATATGATTAAAGTTAATGTGTGCAGTTTAGTGACATAAATCACATAAAACCAGGTTAAAATAGGAACTTTTTTTTTCTGCAAAATTTCTTGATACAATTCTAAGTCTATATTGAGGTTAGTTATGATTGCAAGGTTTCCCCCAGAAAACCTGCTGACTTTTAAATCTTTATTTTATTTCCCTTCTTGCTCCAGAAGCGATCAAAGCAGCGGAAGCTTCAGCAGAAAGCGCTCCGCAAGCGTCAGCTGAAGGAGCAGCGGCAGGCGCGTAAGGAGCGCCTGAGCGGCCTCTTCCTGAACGAGGAGGTGCTGTCGCTACGGGTGACGGAGGAGGACGACCACGGAGACGACCTGGACATACTGATGTGACACCAGTGAACCAATCAGTGCTCCCTCTAGGCCTGCAAGCTTTCCGCCTAACCTGACGCGTTTCGTCCCAGTTTGTGCAGCTTGGCAGTGTTTCGCTTCCAGCTCGTCGTGCTAGCGCTTCTGCTGCAACGCTGCTGACGCTTTGAGAAAATGCCAATCACGGTTTAGCCTGCTTAGCACCACAGGCTAGCTGGCACACAGCTAGCAACAAGAGGACTGCTGCTTAGAAAAGCTGATGCTACTGGAACCACAACAGACAGGAGGGCAGATCAGGAATCACTGTTTTGTTTTTTTTTCTACAAAATGCTCCATGAAAACATTTCCAGTATTTTTCTTTTCTTCAACATATTTTGAAGTTGCAGTGTGTAACTTTTTAAATGTCTTTTACATGTTTGTTAAAACTGTCTCTGTGTCGTGACAGTGTGGTATAATGTGCGAAAAAAGTCAAGCTCCGCCCACCATGTGCAAAAAAACAACCAATCAGAGGCCAGAGGAGGGTCTTAATGCTGTCAATTAAGCTTGTGTATCCACTTGATGAATGTGCTAATGGCTGAAACCTTTTTTAAATGACTTCATAGCATAAAAAACATACGAACGTAATGGCAACAAACATTTTACATTTAACTTTTTTTATTTTACATAATATATCTTAAATATTCCCCACTGACTAATAATATACTTTGACTGACAGCACTAAGACCCTCCTCCTGATCCTGATTGGTTGTTTCTGAGTGGCGTATTTCTGCAGTGAGTACTGGGGAAACGGGCAGAAGTTGCTTTTTTTTTTTCACAGGTTATGCGTCTCACACCGTCACGACACACTAACAGTTTTATCAAACATGTAAAAATATTTTTAAAAAGGTCCCACACTTGCAGCTTTAAATCACGTCTGTAAACGACATGCTCGGGTTGCAGCAGCAAACGACACATTTCTGCACCGTGTTTTGTCGCATGTTTTGGGTTTTGTCTTGCTTACATGTGGGCGGCCTCTGCTTTCCATTTCCATTTCCATTTCGTTCAAGGCTTCGTTCTGTTAGAGCTGAAAACAAACGGTTCTTCATTCCAGAGGTTTCAAAGGAAGTGAGCTGGTCTGTCTTTCTCTCCGCTGAGGCGCTGGAGCCTCATTTTCACCAAGGCTTAGAGGGAGCACTGAAACCCTGCATGTTTAAACCGCTCTCCCCCCACGGGCCAGGAATTAGTTCATTTTATATCCTACACTGACTAAAACGGCTCATATTTCTTGTAAATAGTGACTCTTAACTTCCTGCTTCGGTGGCGGCTTCAGCTCAGTTTGCTTTGGGTGAAGTTATTGTTTCTTAGAGCTTTGAGTCTTTATATTTGTCCCTTATGCTTATGTTGGCGTTCTTGTGGCGTTTCATCGCATTCTGAAACTCAGAATGCGATGTTTTGTTGTTTTTTTTTTTTAGGTGAGGTCCCTCCATGATTTGAGTCAAAAATGTCAGCAGACATGAAATCACATCCTGCTACTTTTTCACCTTTCAGCTCAACAAAATGTTGACGCGGCGCCACAAAAACAGCCTCTTTGGAAAACTGAAGCTACTGTTTTCATTTTTTCTAGATTTAGCCTCTTTGTGTTTAGATTTTTCTTCTTCTTCTTATTTTGTTTTGTTTCTCTCCGTTACGTTGCGACTCTCTCACTCCTCCTGAGCCGTAAGGTGTTTGAACCGCTGCTGTTACCGGCGCCAACGTCTGCTGTTTGTCATTTATTTGAAATGTTCATATATATAAACATCTAAATTACAGCCGTTATGTTTCAAAAACAGGTTTATGTCTTCTGTAGCATTGAGAAATATTAAGATTCTATTTTGGAAATTGAAATAATTTTGAAAGAAATGTGATTTAAAATAAATAATTACAAAAAAAAAAAAGTGTGTGTGAATAAGGTACCAAGAATTGCTGAAAAATAAACGTGCTTACAATCAAAGTCTGAGTGGAGTAAGGTTTGTTTTGTTTTTACAAAAAAAGTATTTTGAAAAAAAATTGCATTCTGAGAAACAATTTTCCATTTTAAAAACATTGGCAAAGTTATGCCAATGTTACGGTTGAATTAATTTTACTTTGCACAACCCAGCACTGTTCAAAATGTGCAGAGTAGATGACATTTTAATGTTTGTGGTAATCAGTTTAAATATATTGTAAAAAGTCGCCGCAAGACATTTGAAGGCTAAAACGTCTTTTAATTTAGTAGAGAGAAGAAGAAGGGAGCTTGTGGCTTTGTCAAAGCATGTCGGGTAAAATCTCCCATCAGGCGTTTTTTCTCCAGGAAAAACGACCTTACATTAAACCTCGTCGCTGCAGTTTTCGTAGGAGACGGTAGAGGGCAGCAGTGCTTCCGGGTGTCGATGCGGAAGTGGCGCAGTTTACCCCCAGCTGTATTTTGACGGTGTTCGTGTCCAGTCGTTTCCACTCCTTGGTTCGTCGGAGCTGTCGTCGCGTTTCCGATGGGAGCTCACGGGCTTCTGGGGAACCAGCCGGACTCCATAGACTACTCGGTGCACGAAGCCTGGAACGAGGCCACAAACGTCTATCTGCTGGTCATCCTGGTCAGCTTCGGCCTGCTCATCTACGCCAGAAAGTAAGAGCCTCTTTCAGCTCATGGACCCCACTTCTGTGTATCACTCCGCGCTGATCCCATTTTCCTTCATGTGCATAAAATAATCTATTTATGTAAGAACTTCGATTATACATTAGTGAGTTAACGCTCCAAATATATTTGTATTATACTGATGACGTATGTCAATTTGTGTAACAGTAGAGTAAGATATAATATATTTACCTTGATATTGGTGCGTTTTTTATTTTTGTTTTTAGTTATTCATTTACACAAGAATATTATTCAATATTAATACATTTTCTTAAATATTTAATGACGTCAAAGGGGCAGTGCTATGTAAAGTTGGCTCTGTGTGAGCTACTTCTCATTGAAATGCTGATAAAAAGGTTAACGGCCTTTAAAGGAGCAACGTTGTGATATTGGTGACAACTTCGGAAAGACCAGAAGCTTCTTAAAGAGACAGAGGCCCAATTTCAAGAAGGGAATTTGCAAAGTCAAATTTCTTTTAAATCATGTTTGATACAGTATTTAAAAAAAAAAAAAAAAAAAAAACTGAAGGTAACATAGCTACCTGATTGTGCTATAAAATGCCACTACGTGCCTAGAAAATACATAATACTGCCCCTTTAAACAGTAGACTTTATGATGCACAATATAATAGCTGCCAATGTAAAGAACAAAAAAGAAATTGCTAAATTTTTGTTTGTAGGCAGTTTATAACCAAACTTGTAAATGTAATTTGTGGTGCGTGGAGCCAAAGCTTTGGTATCTTTAAAACGCTCTGAAGGCATTTTTGTTGTTGTTGTTGTCGTGATGCTGCTTATGTGAACCCGTCGTGATCCCGACTAGAAACAAGAGGAAGATCATGCGGATCTTCACGCTGCCTCCCACCGCCGGCAGCAGCCCGGAGCCTAACTTCTACGACAGCCTGCAGAAGGTGCGGCTGCGGCAGCAGCTTGAGATGTACTCTCTGGGTGAGCCTTAAAAAGTCTTGCATCATCATCATGTGTCTGAAATTAAGGCCTTAAAATGTCTTGAATTCCTTTAAAAAAAAAAAAAAAAAAAGTAAGTTGGCCTTTGATTTATTAATAACAGGGCTTCATTTTGCTGACAGAACTATTTGATGTTGTATTTTTTTCTTTTCTTTGATTCAAATATTTAAGAGTCGTATTCGGACATCTTCACTGTGGCTATGGCTAACTAGCTGCTAATACTTCTTTGCTAGTTTGTTTTTTTTTTGGGGGGGGGGTGGGGGGGGTTTCTGCGCCTGTCATGGCTATGATGGTGCAAATTTGTCGCTAGTTGGCTGGACGAAGTTTGTACATTTCTGTGGAGATTTAGGTCTTAGATTCCATCCACAAAGGTCTGAAATCTGAGTTGGTAAAATCCGCAGAAACCCTGGTAACTTGATTTAGTTTTTATTTTTTCTGTTCTTAGAAACTTTTAACATTGAGTCAACCATGTATCTTTTCTCCAGCTAGGAAGTTTGAGCAGCAGCATCAGCAGCAGCATCAGCAGCAACATCAGCAGCAGCAGCAGCAGCAGCCGGACAGTGTGCAGCTCTCCATGGAATGAGAAACAGAGTTTTCGGCCCCTTCCCGCGAGTTCTGGGCTTGGACTCCTGTCCGAATCAGAGCTGGTGCGCGCCGTCGGGAGCGGACACAGCTGGATGGATGACTAGACATTAGCAGAGGTTGAAGGTGTGCGGCATTTCTTCAGCCTGCAGCGGGGAGAGCGCCAATAAATGAAGGAGAGCGCGGAGGATTTAACGGACGTGAATGTTTTGTTTATCGTTGATGTTCGCACACATTTAAACCAGTGGTTGTTAAGGAAGGGAAAAGTGGAAGAGTGTTGTTTATTCATGCATAAAAAAAGCCCAGATCATGATGCTGATGTGATGTCGGAGGATGAGCTCAAAGTGGTAACGGGAACGTTCTCCGTCGAACGTGTTTGGTGACCCAACAGCGGGCTGTCCTGGACAGATTCTCCGCATCTGCATTGCCTTTTGAAACTTTTGGTTGTGGACGTAAAGACTTTGTTCATATACACCGGGGTCTCAAACTCCAGCCCTATCGGGCCGGTGTCCTGTAACTTTTAGATGTTCCTCTGCTGCACCACAGCTGAATAGAATAATTGGGTCACTGTGGTTCTGGAGAACTGATCTGCACAAGGAGGTAATTAAGCCGTTTCGTTTCAGTGTTTTGAATCAGTGGCACATCTAAAAACTGCAGGACACCTGTGATATACACAGTCCCTAAAAATGTGCTCATCAGTCTCCCTATGATATTTTTGAGATGGTGTGGACTCAAGTTTTAGAACATAAAAGCTGTGAAGACATTAAATATTATCCTGATGTACTGCTGGCTGCTGTGATGTTTATCATGCTCTACAGTATTCACCATGCATCAACGCAAGGGAGTATCTGCATCTGAAGATCATTCCTCTTGAGGCGGATTGGGGCTTCCATCAGAACAACGATTCCAATACATACATATTCTAAATGTCTGACCGGAGGTGTAACTTGCTAAAATAGTTCTGTGTGACGTCTTGCAGCCACGTCACGCAAATGTTTGATCTTTTCTACATTGTACTGATCTCAAAAAGCAACACACCACACCCAGATTTCAAGAAAAAGTCCCAAACATCGACGACTGCAAAACGTTTCGACTTTGGGGCAAAGAGCCTCTGTCCACCAACAAGGAGGTGGTAAGTTGAAGTACTGATGCAGTTTTGCTACGTCAGGCTTTGCCGTAACTGATGGGAGCAGAAAATCCTAAGGGAGAAGCTTCACACAAATATACGTTTAATGACCGGATAGAACCCGTTCAAACATTTGCTTTTGATTGGAAGATGTTTAAAAAACCGTAAACAAAACAGTGAACCGTTCGAAGACGACTAAGTCGTTGGGGCAGAATTTATTTTGAGGGAAACATTCAACAAACTGCTCTATGAATGTTCCAGGCGAGACCGGGAGGTTCCCTTTGTTTGACGTGTCAACGGCTCGGCCCGTGCGCCTGCTGATGACAGGAAGTGGATGTCGGCCCTACAATAGTAAACGCTCCTCTGACGGAGGAAACGGTGCGGCGACGAACAACACAATGAAACAGACGGCCGCCATTCGCTCAAGGCAAAAAACTCATCCAATTTAAGGCTCTAGTGTCGTGCACATTCAGTCTGGGGTCAAGTGTTTGAAATGGAAAATGTACAGCATCTTTAAAAAAAAACAAAACAACAATAGTTACACACATAAAGTTGATAGTTGATGCAGCGTAAACAATGCTTTGGTGCATACTCCTCTTTGGAAAGTCGTCTTCCTGCATTAGCTCGTTTGTCCTTGGCATAATGGCTTTCTTTTTTTTTTGTTTGTTTGTTTTAAGAGAATATTTACAAAAAAGCTCCAGATGTTAGTCGTGCAGAGTGGCTTCCCTTGCACTTCAACCCATAAGACGAATCGAGCGTCAAAAACAACGAGTTCTGAAACAGGAGAAACAGCAACTATATACAGAAAACTGGCCGGCAGCCAGTAGCAATGAAAACACAAGAGGCAGCGTTAAAATCCAGCCCTTTGGTCGGAAGCGAACCAAATCCGTATATTTTAGAGGAAAGTTCAAGTGGCGAGAGCCACCGGCGTTCTCGCGTTAAAAAGGCACCCTGCTTCACTAGTGGACAGGGCTCCGTCTGCGGGGACAGACGTCCAGGTCGTCCACTCGGAGCTGGCTGGCGTAGCGGGAGTCCCAGTCCCGGAGGAAGAGCTGCTCCGCCTGGCTGGGCAGCGTCTGCTGGCCCCGGCCGACGGCCGAGCCGGTCTGGTTCACCACCAGGCCCACGCCGGCCGTGTGCGTGAAGTAGTTCTGTGACCAGTTGGACGTGCCTGAGAACAGAAACAGGATTCAGACGACAATGTACTTCATCCGAAGTTTCAAAAGACGGATCGGCCGTGTTTCTGTTGGCCGTATAAATTGTGCAAATTGGAATTATGAAAAAAAAAAAGGGGGGTTATATGGAAACAGAGATAAAAAAACAACACAAACAAAAAAGCCCAAAACATTTTTGAAAAGTTTTTGTGCTAGGATGAGTTTTCTTTTTCTTTTTTGGCATATTTCAAAACTCTGCAATAGAAACACTTTTTACTTCTGGATTCCTGTGATCAGTAGCAACTGGATGTTACTGCTGGCAGAAAAGACGACAGAAAAGCGCAAATTTTGGAAAAACTCCAGTTTTTTGAGAAAAGGTTTTTGTGCCAATATGAGGCACAAAAACTTTTTTCGAGAAAAACCAAAAACTGGTTTCGAGAAAAACCAGGGGAACTTCAGAGTTTGAATAGTGGAACGTTTTCTAGAAAAAAACCCTGGAATATTCTGAGGTTCAAGAGTTGAAAATGTTCCAATTTGGAGTTTTAAACGTCAGAAATATGCAACTTTTGAAAATGTTCCAGTTTTCAGACTGAAGTTTCCTTGGTTTCTCTGTTTTTTGGCAGAAATGTATTCTTCTTGTTTTCCTATTATCAATGACCCTAAAGCTCTGTCGTAGGACACAGAACCGGGAGTTTCCGTCCTACGAAAGATATGAACGACCTGAAACCACCTAATAATTTGTGTCGCTTTGGCTTCGGATGAAGTATCTCCAAAGCTTAATGCTCTGCTTCCCTGCAGAATAGAAATGTGCAATACTTTTCAGTCATCATTCTGTGCAGCATACCTATATAGAGCACTCTGTCTGTCACCATGTATTTGGCGTGATTGACACGTGCGAAGGGGATCTTCATCTGCTCCTCTGTTGACGGCACCGTAAAGATTTTCTGCAAACAGAAGCAAGATTGAAGTCACTTTTGCGTTCATCGTCCTCCTCATCATCAGCACTTGTTCTGGTCGTGGCTCCAAAGTCGACGATGATCTCACCACGTCAACGTTGCATTGGAGCGGAGCCCTGCTGAGCACCAGCAGGGACTGCAGGAAGATGAACATGGAGGCCGGTGAATGCTCCCAGCAGCTGACCATCAGTCTGACCTGCACCCCTCTGGTGCACGCTGCGGCGCGCAGCCTGGAGTCGATGGCGGGCCAGAACCTGCAGGATTGAGACACAAAGAAAGTTTCAAAAAAAAAAAAAAAAGAAAGAAAGAAAGAAAAGTTTTATGTGTTTAATCAACTGGTTGGACGTACTGTACTGGCTCTGTGTACTGAGACATAGGGAGGTAGTCCATGACCGATATGTGGATGAACCTCTGGGCGTCGTCGATGACAGACAGGATGGTGGACAGATCGTCGGAGCGCCCTCTGGCGGAGATGGGCGGTGGCGCGCTCTGCAGGGAGATGAGGGGAAAAAAAAAACCAAACAAACAAAGGTTTGGGCTTCCGTGAACATAAAAGCTGATCAGAAACGAGACGAGCGGTGGACTCACAGACAGGTAGACCTGAGCAGGGACTCCGTTAAACTTCAGGTCCAGAGGGTTGTCGGCGCTGGACAGAGCGGACAGACGGGCGGGCCAGAATGGAGGGAGGGAGCCGCTCTGGGCCCCCCCGATGGCCCAGTACACCCCAAAGAGCCGAGAGGCATCCTGAGCTAGGCAGCTGCAGTCCTCCACTGACAGGCCCACCTCCTTCACCTGCCACACACACACACACACGCACACACACACGCACACACACACACACAGTAATATTGTGACTTTTACTCTTGTAATTTTAATATTAACATTCAATAATATGACTTATTTTCATTATTAGGTTTGTAAAACTTGAAATTATGACTTTCTCTTGGGCTTTTATTTTTTTCTCTTTTGTGGCAGAAATGAGCTTCCATATACAACAGCACATCCTTCAAAAGTGGAAGAAAATAAGTTATTTTCTGTATGTCTTGAACATAAAAGTGCGGCCTGCATTTCTATTGCAGAGTTAAAGTGGTATGGATACTTATGCAAGACTTTTTCTCTCAAAATGAATCAGCTGAATGATCAGCCCATTGAATCACATTTCAACCAAAGGATGGGAAGCTTCCGTACATTAGGTTAAATTCTTTTGAAAAGGCTATAAAACACATTTCTCCTGCTGCTGTACCTGACTGAGAGAGCGCCAGTCCATGTTAGCGCTACCCAGGTAGAAATGCTTCTGGTCCACGATCCAAAGCTTTGTGTGAACGATGCCTCCGGTCACGGCACTCAGGTTCACCTCTCTGACCTGTGCACCTTCCGGAAACAACGTGGCGGATCGTCGTTAAGAACACAGATCTGAAACGGCAACCTGGCGCTGTCGCCAGAACGTGATCGGGGTTCCTACCTGCTGCACTCAGTTCTGCTGTGTCCTGCGTTGAGGTTTGAGGGGCGTTGACAGCAATCTGGAGTTTCACGCCTCTGGATTCAAGTTTTTTGAGCTGCTCCAAGACTTTCCTCCCCTGCACAACGCAGAAACAATAAGAAACCCTTAAGGGCTTCCTTTGCACGTAATTTACTGCAGTGCAAAGTCACTGCAAAATAAAAGTCTCAACACATTCAGAATGTATTAAAAGCCTGGCGGGCTGCCAGGCTTCACTTGGCCCCCCACCCCACCAGGCCAAGTGCCATGTATTTATTTTAAACAGGGTTTTTGAAACACCATCAACAGCTAAGACGGATTAAGCTAGGCTAATTGTTGACACATTGAATTGTCCCGTCTTCGCACCTATGATGCCTCCTCATGCGTCACCAAACGTTTGTAACTTTTGACATGATTTGAGACAAAAACACAACATCCACCATGTTGCCGCGCATGTGCGTGATTAAGTTACGTGTTTGCAAAGGGTCAATACTCACCTGGAAGTCTGAGGGGTTGGCTGATTGGACGTCGCTGTCCCGCAGCGTAAAGTAAAACGCAGCGATGTGGACCGAGCTCTTGGCCTCGTCCAGCAGACGGAGCCAGCTGTCTGCGATGCTCGGCCCGGGCGACGAGGAGGACGGGTACAGGCCAACGGGGATGCTCTCCACCAGCTGCACTCTGCAGAGAGCAGAGGGACATTCTGGGACATCTTTCACGACATATGGCTGGGAGGAACCAAACCTCTGACTGGTGAACCCCTTTTCTGATAATACTTACCGGCAGTCTGAGCCACAGTGCTCCGGCACCAGGCCGATGCCCTCCAGCCGGTGCAGCTCCAGCTGCAACGCTAGCTGAGCCACGGACGTGGGAAGCCCATAGAGCCAGACGTGCAGGCCGAGCCCTCCCACCAGCAGCAAAAGGAAGAGAGAAATAGCGGCGCACATCGACCTCTGTCAAAACAAAGACAGAGACGCACATGACTCGAACCCGACACGGCGTGCAACCGTCCTGCATTCCACAGCTCTGACTGCAGGGTGTGGCCAGATTCCTTCAAGTATAACTGAAGAAGTTCACACGGCCATGAAAACATTGACAGACAGACTTAAATCTGATCTGCGGGTCCAAAACTCTAAAAATGTGATCTTTTCCCAATCTGTAAATGCAGGTGATGGCAACGTTGTCCATTATGGAAGTTGTTGCCAAGTAAAGAAAATCTTACAGTTGAATACACTGATTAAATGAAGTTGTTGTTTTTTTGTTTTTTTTTTTGACCACTTGTTGAGAGAGCAAGAAAGACTCAACAGAGTACAGCAGAGTTCTACATCTTTCTTGTCATGGAAGATTCTGGATTTGGAAATCTTAGTGTTAAGGTAAGGTTGTGTATTGTCTCAGCAAGAGGCATGGAGACTGTCTCTGTAAACCTAGACACTAATATAAGATGCTAACGCTGCTTTAAAAGCTCTATTTGTTGCATCCCACGAGTTTTTAATGAAGAAAAGTGAAACTCACCTTAGTGGACTGGGTGGTCTTCCCACTAGCTTCTTTTTTTGATTCCACATAAGAGGGAGAGTCGTCCATACAGGGTTCTTCTATTTCACAATCTGGAAGCTTTGTTTGGCTTTCGAGCGGTTCCTGATGCTCCTCGATATCCTCTGACTCGTTGCCTTTGGATCTTTCGGTTGCCAGGTCGGCGTCCGAAGACGATCGGCTGCTCTGTGATTCAGTTGCTTTCACCGGCTCCCAAGGCGGTTCTTCTTCCATAATACACTCCGTCTGCTCGACCACAGCGACATCAGCCTTCTCTTCAGATTTCTCTGTGTCTCCACAGGCGGAGAGGGTCATCCCTGGGTGTTTTTCGTCTGGCTTCAGGCTGAGGATGCTCTCCTGCAGGATGGAACTCAGAAGTCCTTCTGGTGTGATACCCACTTTAGTTTTGGAGCGTTTGTTCATGTCTTGCTCTGGCCTGAGAGGAGGTCTGGGGCTGGCGATCATGACACCCTGAGTAAACTCTGAGATACTCTTGGTTTTCGGGGCGGCAATGGAAGAGGTGTGATCCGCTGCGGCAGCTTGTTCCACCTTGCCGGACATTGAGGGCGTGACAAAGCTGGGTACATGGACGGACGGAGGAGGCAGCGCTGATTCTCCAACCTCGGGGAGTTTGGACTTTAATGTTTCCACGCTAGCACTTCCGGCTCTGACAAAAGGTTGCACTACGTGAATGGGGCCGTCTTTTCTGGGAGAGGGAGGATCGGCAGCCTGACTTCCACCAGCCATTTGCTCGGTGGCCTGACTTCCGCCGGCCATTTGCTCGGCGGCCTGACTTCCGCCGGCCATTTCCTCGGCAGCCTGATTTCCGCCGGCCATTCGCTCGGCAGCCTGACTTCCGCCGGCCATTTGCTCGGCAGCCTGACTTCCGCCGGCCATTCGCTCGGCAGCCTGACTTCCGCCGGCCATTCGCTCGGCAGCCTGATTTCCGCCGACCATTCGCTCAGTGGCCTGACTTCTGCCGCGCATTCGCTCAGTGGCCTGATTTCCGCTGCTCGGTCGCTCGCCAGCCTGACTTCTGCTGCCCATTGGCTGAGGACTTCCGCTCCCCGGTCGCTCGCCAGCCATTCGCTGAGGACTTCCACTGCCTGGTCGCTCAGCGGTCTGACCTCCGCTGCCCGGTCGCTTCTGGTAAGTGGGGATTCGGGAGGCTGGTTTCCCACCTTTTCGATTCATATCTTCTTTCTCGTCGATTTCTTTTTTCTGGGTCCTTTCATCGATGTGAAGTGGATCCAAAACAACCCGGCAACCCTTCAGTTCCTGAGAAAGACAGATGCATCGTTTGACTGCAAAGCTCTGACTCTGAATATCACCATGGTAAGACACTAAGAACTATGTAACATCATCCACAGCAGCCGCGCCAAGTTTGGCTCAGTGTTCTATCTTCCTGTAGCACCGAAATGACGAGCACACACCCATTCAAATTAGCTGCATGAACTGGCCCACCGCAGCCAAACAGTGTTTGTTTGCTCACATGACACCGCCGTGACTACAGGATCAATTCATTCAAAGTTCTTCACAGACTCAGAGCTCCACCTGCTCTGCTTCTGCAGTTAACATTTCATAAATATGCAGGAGGCTCCATGGCAACCGCAACACACTGTTCCTTCAGGGCATCGGCAGTGTGAGGTCACATTTCAAGATATTTCAGAGCTGCATTTATATCTTTACTCCTCCTGGAGCGATGGCTGGAAACTTCTCTTTGAGCGGGATATAAATCGTCTAAAAAAAATAATAAAAACAGGCTTTTTTTTCCCCCCCTGTAAATGCTAAACATTAAACGGTAAGAAAGAAACAATATTACATATAGGCCCGTCACAATAACAAATTTTACTGGACGATAAACTGTTCAAGAAATTAATGCGACAAGAAAAGATTTTGCTCTCGCGCTTTGCGTAATTTTGAAATTGTAGAAAAGCTTGTTGCTTTTCTGAAAAAAGGAAAGAAAAGCAATTGCATAATTTTGCTCAACTACTTTCAAACACTACTTTGTTTGCTTCAAGGTTCTAATGAGAGGATTACAAGCGAATGCTTTTACCAGAACTAAATAATGAATTCTCCATGTTACGACTTAAAATGTTCTAGTGGAGCGACAATAGTTCAATAAGAATCTGTTGATAAAGGAAGTTCATTTATCAGCATACAAACCAACATGATCCATGTTCAATTAACCACACTTTGGGCCAAAATCTAATATCCTCATCCATCCATACTACTAGACAATGCTACTATTAATGCAGCACTTTCAAACCACCACTACTGTTTTATGTTTACCTTTAAAACAGTCAGACGTTAAACTGTGGCCCTCCAATCAGATTCAACAATGACATCAAAAACCCCTTTTATGGAGGCTCTCTTTCAAAGAAATGACAAAAGAGTAATACCCGAAGCAGCACTGCATCACAAATGCTAGGGTACAAAAACAAACCGAATAAACAGGACAAATTTCAGCACTGCATGTTTTAAATAGACAGGTTCGCAGCTCTAAGTGGAAGCAACCAAATCCGAAAATCGTCCACCCATCGCTAACTTTGAGCTTACTCCATTCATGGCAAACAACGTCTACATTTCCTGCTGCAGTAAAAGTGTGTTTAGAGTTAACCTTCCTCTGGTTCAGAGCTGGTAAATCCTTGCCTGCTGAAGTCATCCAGCAGGTGAGAGTCTGACCTACTGAGATCTGACGGGAAGCAAAACAAAGCAGAGCAAACACTGAGCTTCCGCAACAAAGAGTCGGCCTTCATGAATCAAAAGGGAGAAAGGAGCCAATGGGAGAAGGTTAATCACACAATGCAGTTCTGCTTCTACTAGCTTAAGTATTGAAGAAAATAAAGACGACAAGTATCAGTGACAAGTTCATTTCAATCATTTGTTTGAAAAATTAAAACTCAGACAGATTAAGGAGACACAAAGCAATATATTGTGTGTGTCTGTGTGTGTGTGTGTGTGTGTGTGTGTGTGTGTGTGTGTGTGTGTGTGTGTGTGTGTGTGTGTGTTTGGGCCTAGCTGGGCCACCTCTATGCCCCAGCACAGCGATGCAGCACATTTAAAAAAAATAAAAACATTTAAATAGTCGACTGCACATGTGTCAAACTCAAGGCCCACGGGCCAAATCTGGCCCACCGTTGCTTTTTGTGTGGCCCTCTCGACTCCAGAGGGACGCATAAATACAACCTTCAAGATAATTTGCTCAAATATTATTTTATCAGTCAAATCAAAACACTTTTTTATCTGTATACTACCAAATTACATCAATTGGTCCGTCCACTTTTTAGTAAAAATTTATGCAGAAAAAAAAAAAAACTTTTTTTGGCGCTAATGCCGGATTGCAAATTTATTACAAATTTTCCACAAAACCTGTTAAAAACGGACAAACTCCCACCTGCAGGGGGCGGTATTTCTCACTTCTACTCCATTGCTGCCTCAAACGCAGTTGAGGTGGAGTTAAGAGTCTGTGACTGATGTGAGAAGCAACAAAAAGTCACATTAACTGTTTAACAGTCATATATAGTGGAAATATCTCGACATATTTTTGGAAATAATTTTAAATTGCCGCCACAAATCTGCAAAAAAAAAAAATTAATAATAATAATAATAATAATTGTAATATTAATACCAATGAATTCTGGATGGATTAATCAGTTAATTCAATATTATTCAATTTTATTAATATTTTAGCAATCTCTTAATGGGTTTTATTACTAGATTTCACAACCGGCCCTTTAAGAACATTCTGGTCTAATGAAACATTATTTCCCAGAAAGAAAAAAACAAACAAAAAAACACTTAGTTTAATCTTTAACTGGGTTACAGATAAAGACATTTCCGGTTAATGACCAGTGTCTCCGTTTTGTCGTAACGGGCCACGTTACAGAGGACAAATGGTTTCATTCCTCAGTGATGGACCTCTTACCCGATGGTCCGTCTCCTCGGCAGCTTCCTCCTCCAGCTCGGCTTCGTGTCTCTCCATCACTTGGCTCGGGGTGGCCTCAGGCTCTGACTCATCAGCCTCCTAAACGGATTGGTAATAATCAGCTAATGGGGTGCAACACTTCCGACCGACACTAAACGTGCAGTGCAGTACGCAGGGGGTGGGGGGAACACTGACAGACTGCTGATGGCTGTGTTTAAAGCCACGGCAGCAATATAAGTTGGTAATATTGGGGGGGGGGGAGCGAAAATTAATTATTAAATTACGAAATAACTTACCATAACGCTGTAGTGTAGGGGTTATAGAGTATAAAGTTTGAGGCTGTAGTACGGGAGAAGAAGGGGTGTTCCCCCCTTAAAGGTGCAGTTAAGGTTAGCTCCGTACAGTTAACTTAAGCTAACTGCTTTAAATAAACTAATACGAAAACGGCAAGTAGTTCTGACGTGAGAATTAAAGCGACTGGCACCAGTGGTACAAACTTAACCGCTTTAAAGAGATAAAAGAAAGTAGTTTGCCATAAACGTCGCTGCTGCTGCTGCCGTTGACGCTAACGAGCGAGCTACGTGGCCGTCCTCCTTTTTTGTAGTTCTCAGCAAGCAGCAGAGGCAGCAGCGGCGGAGGAAGAGGAGGCGGAAAGACTGAGTAATAAAAGTACCCACCTCATAACGCCGATTCAGATGCGGGCGTGTCGACCTCCGCCTCGGCGTCGGCTCTAACTCGACCCGATTCGACCGTCTGGACCGTAGCACCATCGGCATCCTGGAGCGGTTTTGAACAATGTCGCGAGCAGATTTGTGGTACGAAGGCGCGTTAACGGTTGGAGCGGAACGTCAACAGTAATGAGAAAGAAGCCAACGGCGGCGAAAAAAATCCCAGAGCAGAGGCCTTCAGGCGTAACGTTATTAAGAGGACCTGTCGGGCTTTTTTTAATAAACACAGCAGTCAGTAGTGGTCTGAAGATGACATGTGGGATTTGAATGGGTCGTTCTTCACAGACACACATAAACAACAACTTGAAGTAACCGCGATTTCCTGTCAACGCTGATTGGCGGTTGGAACACAGGAGTAGTTGACGCACGGAACGTCATTTGGGAACGTCGCAGCCATATTGTGAGTGGGATTTTAAAGGTGAAACATTTATCTAATGTTTTACAAATGTGAATGTAAAACATTCCCAATTTTTACATTTAAGATTATCTAAAGCAAACAAACAAAAAATGTATACAGAC
Source organism: Poeciliopsis turrubarensis (assembly GCA_010277015.1). NCBI lineage: Eukaryota > Metazoa > Chordata > Actinopteri > Cyprinodontiformes > Poeciliidae > Poeciliopsis > Poeciliopsis turrubarensis. Next base: position 8,341,234 of record VMRN01000012.1, on the reverse strand, counting down.
ATATATGAACCTATATTTAATTCTCAGATTCCTATCTTTGAAACACACTCACAATTATCTCTGTAACATAAAATCACTATCAACCTTTAAATGCAGATTTAATACACACCACTTCAGAATTTCTTTGTTGTTTTTTTTATTTATAAATCCCTTTATTTTCTAATTGTTCAGTCTTTATCCTATTTTTTTTTACATTTTCCGGCATCCTTGTTTGTTCTGTATATACTGCCTGTTTTTTGTACAATGCCCTCAAAAGAAAAATGCCTTAACATTAAATTAAATATCAAATTTGATTTTACATGACTTTTGTCACAACATTTTCTTCACTACATGTATTTTGATGTCTATTTTTCTAGAGTGTTCTGAGGTTTGTGGCATATTAAACTCTCTTTTAATTAAATTCAGAAAGTTTTCGTCTTTCCTTTGCCTTTTCAAAGCTCTTTGGATTCTCCATGCTGACAAAATAAATTTCACTTTCTTTTCTGATCAAATAGAATAGTTCAGTTAAATGAAGTTGAATTATGGTACATAAAATCTAGTGGAGCATATTCTAGTTCACAGTTTCATTGGAGGTTCTGTCTTACTTTGATTTACGCATATACAGTCTGTTTTTTGTCTCAGCGATCGTCAGCACCGGTTCTAAAATGTAACACGCTTTTTGCTCCTAAAAGTCCTCAAAAGCGAAGACGATCGTAATCGTTAGCGCTTCCTTTTGGATAAAACGAACCTTGCCGTACTTCCCTTTTCCAAACAAACTCCTCGTTCTTCGACGTGAGTTCGCCACTCACAATATGGCGGACGCGCCGGTGAGCCGTCACAGAGGCTCCGCCTCTCAGACGTCACACACGCCAGGAAGGGATTTACAGTCTTCGGTCGGCTGCTCGTACCTTCAGCTCCATGTTCACCTGAGGCGAAAAGGTCTGTTGTTGATTCTATATCTACGGGTGAAATTCGGATTATTATTATTATTATTATTTAGTTTTATTTATTTATTTTTTTAACGGGATTTAACGCGCTTTGACTGGCAGGCGGAAGCGCAGAGAGACGTAACGTAGGTGTTTGCGGTTAGCTTCGGTTGAGGTTCAGCACCTTGAACGCAACATCGGGTTGTTTATGTCACAAAAAAACCAAAGTAAAGTCAGTCCTGTCGGGTCAAAGGTTGCAGCGGTTCACCCGAGCGGGGTCCCACTTGTTCAACGTGTGACTAAATGAAACTTTCACATCGTCAAAACTCGGGTTTTATGAAAGTGTTACATAATCCATTTGGTGCAAACTGAAAGAATCCGCGTCTGCTGCGTTGATGTTGTGCGATTAGTGAAGCAGCGAGTCTCCTCACCGGCTGCAAGCAGCCATACAGTAAATGTGTGTTTATAAAAACTCAGATCGTCACGGAAATGTGGCCAAAAGACAAAACTCTTTAGAAGTACGCCTGCTGATTAATGAGTGCATTTAAAGCAGATGTATTTCATTCCTTATACTCTGTACTTTGCCACTGATCATGCATTCGGCGTCGTTTATGTCTCACAGACAAACATTACAATTTGTATTGGGCGCAACAACAAAAACAAGACGATTTCAGATTGTTCTTCTCGGCGCTGACTTGCTTCTGCATGCTCCTCATTCCTTCTGTCTCAAGTGTTTTCACCTGGAGATTTTCCAGTAAACGCGCATCCTCTCTTTGTTCCCTTATCATTTTCTCCAGCTCTTTAGATTTTGTGTTTGTTTGCTTTGTGGTTGAGAGAGAGAGAGAGGGAGGGGGGAAAAAAGAGAGACCCTGCGCTGCACAATTGCAGGAAACGCGGCCGTCCACCTGCAGGGAATTAATCAAGTCCATGGGCTCCATGGCAACTCTTGACATCCACAACTCAGGTGAGAGTGGCAGTCAACAAACAAAACATATAAATAAATAAAAAAAAAAACACAATACGTGTATGTATATAGGTGTGGCGGGAGGTCGTGGGGGGGGGGGGGGGGGGGGGGGGGGCGACACGATTAGACGTGATTAATCGATTACTGAGATAATCGTCAACTGATTAAGTTGACATTTGGTGAAAGAACCACACATTCAGAGCCATAATTAAACCCCAAACTGTACTTAAAACATTCACATTTTTACATTTAAGATTTAAAAAAATAAGTAAATAAATAAATAATTTTCTTTATTAGCATATTGAAGATATTTCTAATATTGTATAAAAAAAAAAAAAATTAAGTGGTTGAATGAACAAAACGGCCAAAAAACGCTGCGACAGGTTTTTTTTTTTTTTTTTTTTACCCCCCCCGCGGACGTGTCGCCCTCTCCACCAGATCCTCGGTGTGAAGGCTCCAGAAGTCCCGCGTTGACGATGGCCGCTCAGTGATCCCTCCGCCGCTCCGATGGAGGCTCCGGTCACCGCCGCTTCCCCTCCTCCGAACTCCTCCATCTCCTCCTCGTCGCCCCCGACGCCGCTGCGTCCGGCCGTGGCCCCGTCCGTCCAGCTGGGCTTCACCGCCCTCTACACCGCCCTGTACGGCGGCCTGTTCCTGGTGGTGTACGTGCAGCTGTGGCTGCTGTACGTCTACAAGCACAAGCGCTGGAGCTACCAGAGCCTGTTCCTGTTCCTGTGCCTGCTCTGGGCCGGCCTGCGCACCACGCTCTTCTCCTTCTACTTCCACAACACGGTCCAGGCCAACCACCTGCCCGCCGCCGCCTTCTGGCTGCTCTACTGCTCCCCCGTGTGTCTGCAGTTCTTCACCTTCAGCCTCATCAACCTCTACTTCACCCAGGTCAGTTCTGGGACGGAGGATCGTGGGGAAACGACGCGGCTTCGTTTTTGTTGAAAGGTTTCTGTTGTGTTGCCGCTCCGCAGGTTTTCCTGAAGCTCAGCGCCGCCTCAGACACAAAGCTGTAAGAACAACCTTCCGCTGGACTGGGTCGAGTTGAGCTGTGTTGGCAACCTGTGTGTGTGTGTGTGTGATTGTCAGATGGGTGGCCCGGTGCGCCTACGCAGCCATCAGCGTGATCTTCCTTTGCGTCAATGTGACGTGCGCCGCTCTGGGGGAGCGAGGCAGCAGCGGAGAGAAGGGCAAGCGCACCTGGAAGCTGGTGTTGGTCAGAGTGATCGTTAACGACCTGCTGTTCATCGTGGAGGCCGTGCTGCTGGCCGCCACGCTGCTGCTGCTCACCAGGCAGCCGCGCTCCTTCAGCCCATACCTCATGAGCAAGGTGCAGACACCCGTCTGTCCATCTGTCTGTCCGTCCATCCATGTGTCCATTCAACCATCGAAGCATTCTTTCAGTCGTCCATCCATCAGTTTTTCCCATCCTTCTTTCATTCATCCATCTTTGCTTCATCACTTCCTTTCCTCCCTCCTTCTATCCATCTTTTAACACATCCTTCCTTCTTTACTTCCTTCCTTTAATTCATCCAAACATTCATTCTTTCCTTCCTTTCTTCTACCTCTCCATCTGTCTATCCTTCCTTTTTGCCGTCCTTCCCGCCATCGGCTTTCTGTTTTTTTGTGTGTGTGTGTGTGTGTGTGTGTGTGTTAACGGGAGCGGTGAGTGATGCGTTTCCTGTCACCAGGGAACCACGGTGTACCGCACTGCGGCTCTGGGAGCCACGGTCATCTTGCTGTTCCTCAGCCGGGCCTGCTACAACCTGACCGTCCTCTTCCTCTCCCAGAGCTACAAGGTGGAGTCCTTCGACTACGACTGGTACAACGTCTCCGACCAGGTGGGCTCCTGCCTCCCGATGGAGCGTTTTCGTCAAACTGTTGGATAAGTTGTTTTTAAAAAAAAAACCCTGTATTTCCAGGCCGACCTGCAGAGTGAACTCGGCGACAGAGGCTACCTGGCGTTCGGCGCCATCCTCTTCATCTGGGAGCTGCTCCCTACCAGCCTCCTCATCCTCTTCTTCAGAGTCCGCCGGCCCACTCAGGAGGTTGAGCTCCGCCCTCCAGACCCACGGTCTTGTCCGTTTCCCTTGTTCCCAGCCCTCACACGGCCCTTTTCTCCACAGACCAGCAGCTTGGACATCAACAACAGGGTTCTTCCCCGTCCGTACTTCTTCGACGACCCGGAAGGCAGCGACGATGAAATACCGGCTCCGTGGGCTCGCAGCCCCGCTCAGCACCAAAGGTGATACCGATAGAAACACGCAGCGGAAGCTTTTTCTGTTTTGATCAAATGGAGTTTGCTCACTTTAGAAGCACGAACTCGGTCATCCGTAGCCGGATATCTGGGAAAAGGAGGACGTTTTTTTTTTCGCGTTTCAGCCTTTCGTCCGCACGAAATCGCAGTTTGATCACTAAAAACGATCACTGTAAATTTAAGCAAACTGTAAATGTTTGCATGTTTACGTGGGGAAACGGGTAACGCCATCAGCTTTACAATCTCTTTTTATTGTTGTTATTAGAGCATAAATGCCTTTTCAGGACCATTTGATCAGTTTTCATTTTGAACAATTAAAAGATAAACATTAGATGTTTGTGTAATGACTTCAGGCAGAAGGAAAACAGTGGAGGTTTGGATCCCCAACCCAAAAGCGAGTCTACTCTGCCGTAAGTCGTCGCACTGCGTGAGCTCTAACTCATCTGCTTTTGCTGTTTTCGTTCTTCCAGCTGGTACGGATCGGAGACTGCGCCCCTCCTGTTTGCCAACAACCCCGCAGACCAGAGCCACCAGCACCACTCGTTCTACTCCACCCCCCAGAACTGAAGCCAAACTCTCGTTCATTCGCTGTCGTAAATTTTTACCTCACCTAGACAATGACCTCAGGCGGACGAGAACTGCGTGCGCAGCTACCGCCCAGAAGTACTGCCCACTCTGTGGTTGAAATTGCACTGAAAAACCTCAGGAGAGCTAAGAAGATGCACCTTGTATTATTATTACTATTATTATTATTATTACTATTATTTAGATATATTGTCGCTTTCTCAGCTTAAAGGGAACATTTTTGCTGGGAGAGGACCTGATGGACCCCAAAGGGGGTCAAACTAAGCATTGTTTATTTATTTGCTTCCTCACTGTGAACACAGCAGCCAAACTGACACTTCACATTACATTCCTGGATGGACTCAAATCAGCCCAGTTGGTAACCACTGAGCGTGTAGAGCTGCTTAGGAAAGTGGCATTTATTAAATACCACGTGGTGCATCTGAAAGTGATTCCAATGCAAAGGATATGATATTGACTACTGTCTGAAGAAGTTTTATTATTGCTGACGGTGGGATTTCATGTTTCTCATTTCCGTCCTCAGCATTGCTGCAGATACTTGTGTGTAGTTTGTTTCTGGGGCAATAACTCGTGTTTTTCTTCAGGGTTGGGTTTTTTTTTTTTTTTTTTTTTTACTCCTCTCTGAGTTCATGTGTTTGATTGGATGTTTTAATTTATTTATCTTTCACAAATGTATTTTTTTTTTATTAATATCTCATCTGAAAAGGACCTGTGCAACAATGCTGCCCTTGTTGGCAACGAACCAATAAACACTTTGACATAAACCTGCCGGTCTTGTTGCTAGGCGGAACAGCTTGCTAGGCAGCCTGCACTTGCACTGAAAGCTTTCAATGCAATGAATCCATCATAATGAAGTTCTAAAAGTAATATATGGACAAGAGGAGGATTTATATTTCAGAAGGATTAAGGATAATCTCTCGCAGACGTCGAATTACGCTGTTCGGACAGGAATAATTATTCCATGTTCAGAAATAATTATTTTAAATCCACTAGTGGCACAATCATTTCAAATAAACGTTTAAAAGTTCGTCAGTTAAATGAACAAAGTCTAAATATTTCTGTACCAACTTAAATAATGGACTTTAAAATTCTGAAATTTGAGTTAGAGAAGGAAGGAGGCCCAAGAACAGCCATCTATATGGTCAAAAATAAATTATTTCTGTCTCGACATCAAAAGGAAAAAACAGTTGGTTACCTCTAATGGACCTTTGAACCTTCATTAAATGAGAGTAATGGTGAACTTTTTCTGCTGTTAATCCCAAGTCGTACTCAGTTCTTTCACTAGGATAATTATTAAATACTAAAGAAATAAATCCAACACAAACGGTTGAAAAAATATTCACGCCTTGGGATGTTTTACCCCTTGAAAAAATGTCAGGCTGCATCTGACATTTTTGTCGCAAATGTTTGTTTTGCAATAAATATTTGCGACACATTTATTGCGAAATAAATATTTGCGAAATATCTATTTCGCAAATAGTTGCTTGAAGGCCTTTTTGCATTCTGATAGTGTATGAACACAGGTGCCACCACCTTGTTTGGGACGGGAACTGCTCTGCGGCGAGTCGCTTAGCCCCACGGTAACAAACAATCACGACTCAAAGTGGAACACTTGTGCGCTCCCAAACAACCAATCACGTTTGAATTAATTTAAAAATAATAATAGTTGAAAAAAAAAAAAAAAAAAAAACTCAGGTGCAAGACTTGTCGTGTCTCAAGCTTGGATTGGATGGAGACCATCACATGACAAATAAATATGGCAAATATTTCCAATGCGTTTGCCTACATATTAAAGCTAATCTGATCTCAAATACCAAGACACTTATTAATGGAGAGATTTGGCTTCGTTCAATAAACAGTAGCAACCCAGATGAGGTCAGACAAAAGTAACTCAAAAGTTGGGGGGGAAAAAAATGCAAATGTAGAAAAGTTTTACAAGAACCTTGCAATATTCTTTAATTGGGATCTACAGCTTTTCAACAACAATCAGGTGACTTTGTTCTGTTTACTTAAATATTGCATGTTTAGTGTGTTGTGAACAAGTAAAGAAAATATTCTTGCAATTATAACTGAGCTTTGTTTCTACTTTTGTTGTCGAATGTTGCTGGAACAGTTTGATGATTCCCTCCCCCCCCCAAAAAAAAACAACAAAAAAAACTACAAACCTAGATTTAAAATAAAGTCGTTTTAACCACAACAAAAAAATAAAATAACATAAAATAACGCTCCTTCTGTGAAGAAATCTTTTTTTTTTTTCTTTCGATCAGTCAGAAGTTTTAATTTAAACAGCCAAATCAACTTAAAGACAACATCACATGGCGGCAGCAGAAAACCTGTAGAAAAAGGCCCCTAAAACCAGGAGCTTCGACACGTTCCTGTGGCATCAGCTGCTGCTTCAGGCGCTTTATTCCGCAGCAAGACGGTCCTATTAAAACTCTTTATACAGTATATACAGTTTCCAATAAATCAGTATGATACAGTGTCAGCGGGGGGTGAGAGCCCTGGGAAGCAAGGAGAGGGCCGGGCCGGTGGCGATGTATAAAAAAAAAGCAGAAGCGAGCTGTTTGGCTTTATTTGAAACTGAAAATGCTGGATTAAAGATCCGCCTGTTGCGTAACGTGTTGCCATGGTGAGCAGGACCGCCGTCCTGCTGAAGATGCAGTAAAACTAGAGCTAAACGCCGACTGACCGAGTTCGTTTCCTGCGGCGTTGGCGTGGCGTCGGTCCACTCCGGAGTGGATCCAACCACAAAAAAAAAAAAAAAAAAGAAAAAAAAAGAAAGATGAAGAGAGAGAGAGGAAAAGAAAAAACAGAAGAGGAGCCGTCGCCGTCCGACACAAGAGCGGGTTGCGTCTTAGCTCCGAGTCCGACTCGTCGCTGCGGGAAACCTGAGCGTGTGGACGAGGGAGAGAGAGAGAGGCGACGAAGAGCCGAAGCAGCCATAAGTTATCTCCAAAGTTCCTGTTGGTTCAGAAGCGATAAGCCCCGCCCCCTCTTCTCGCCGGTCACGTGTCAGTTCTCGGGAGGTGGCGACGGCGACGTCGGCGACGTCTCGAGCTTACGGAGACGGCGACGCCTCAGCTCGGCCGCGCTGGGCTCTCCGTTCTCGTCGTCGGCCGCTCCTTCGTCCCAGTTCTCCTTCCTCTCTGCGTCTGAGGCAGAGGAGGTGGAGTCAGCGGGCTGAGAGGAGACTGTGGCTCCACCTACTGGGTCGGCTGGAAACACAATTACAGTCCTGGTTAGGAAGGAGATCCATTCCTCCACCAGGGGGCGCAGTTCCATGCTTCCTGTTCATGCAGGCACATTACACACATCCCCGACCCCAGTCCTCCATCTATTTTCTGTTGAGAAATTAATATTCTCACTCTGGGAATGACGAGAAACTATTATTCCGATATAATAATTTCCAGGTTGATGAAGCAACCTGGACTCTACAGAGGAATGTTAGCACCGAATTGTTACATGTCGTCCCTATGAACTCACACGTGGGTAAAGCCTGTCCTCTGCTAAGTCATACGGTCAAACAAGCATTATTTAATAGCTTACAGATCTTGCTAATATCCTTTAAACAAATAAATATTGTAAAATGAATCATTTGGGATTCAGTGGCTGTTTCTTACATGTCTGCCTAGCATTACACCAACCTGCTGCCTTCCCACGCCTGTCCTGATTCTCTGTCTTCTCTTCCTCCTCTCGATCCTCACAGCTGAATGACATCAACTTTGTGCTAAGTATGTTTAAAAATACAGCAGTCAAACCACATAAAAAAAAATGTAAAAAAAAAAACAAAAAAACGAAATTTTAATGTTAAATGATATACTTTAGCTGGACGCTGGATCTGCTCAGACGTATCTGGTTACATTACAGCAGCGCTGTAGTGTTATATTGATTGAAAACATTTCAATTCAAGTTCAACACTCCCAAGTTTTAGAATTTTATATATAGTATTTTGGTTGAACAATAAAAAAAATACCAAAGTAGTTATTTTACGTTTCTTGCTACAATCTATTATACGTGTAGCACAGTTGCAGGACAGCAATGATCTGTCATTTAGTAACTTAAGCTAACCTGAATATTTACAATTTACATGGCTCCTCGATTAACCTTTTAACAATGTTCTTACCAGCGTTTCACTGAGAAATAGCTCATGTAATGAGCAGAGCAGATTCCAATAGGTGTGCTAATTGCTCCTGGCTAGTCTGAAGGAGCCAAGAGAGGCTGCTCTGTGAGGCAGAAGCCTTGAAGCTTAGAAACTGGAACGACATCATGACATGACGTGGAGCGATTAAACAAAGTTGATTTTACAAAATCCTGCCCCTTTAAGACACTTGTACGTTAATAAAACTCTGTCATATCAGTGCGCCCCCATGTGTTTTATACCTACTTTTCACTCCAGACTCAGAATTCATCACTATCCTTTCTAAATTATGAAACACTTCTTCACTGATTCTTCTTCTGTGAAAATATTTTTAGCTCGTTTTTCAAAACTGTATTAATAAAAAAAAGTGAAAACTTCTGTGATCAGAAACTTGTATTTGTTACATACAGGTGGATGAGTCCCTCTCCGCGGTGGGACTCTCTGCGCCAGCGGACGCTGCCTCCCGATTGGCTCCGCCGGCAACTGTGGCGCCGGCGTCTGTGGCGCCACCCTCAGGCCGAGGAGGGCTGGGGTGAGAACAGGACAGAGGTGACGTTTCAGCGCATGGCGGCCCACTCAAAATTACAAAGGCAAATCAAGACCGCAGGCTTTTTCCTGACCGAACCAGTTTCAGACGGAGGGGCGTAACCTACGCGAGCGTGGCGACGGTGCTGAGGTAGTGGTGGATGTTGAGCATGGCGGCATCCAGCAGGGTGTGGATGTTCTGGAGACACTGCAGCCTGGCCTCCAGGCCCCTCCTCCCTTCGGCCTCCAGCTCCCTCAGTTCCTCCTCCGTCAGGCGAGAGAGCGACGGAGGCGGAGGAGGCATGGACGACACTGGAGAGAAATAAGCTGCACTTCAACAAAACCAAATGATTTTTTTTTTTTTTTTTTTTTTTTTTCACTCAAACAAGTGATGTGGGAGCTTACCGAAGGGAGGAGGCGGAGGCATCGGCAGCCATGGCGCGGCGGGGAAAGGAGGAGGCGGGAAGGAGAAAGGGAATCCTGGGATTGCTGATCCTGGAGCGGCGGTGGCAGCGGCAGCGGCTGATGATGTAGCAGCGTCTGCAGCAGCAGAAGTGGGCTGGCTGGTGCCTAACGGGAACGGACGAGTCACAAATTGATGAAAAAGCTAAATCGCTTGAGTTGAAATGACTGTAGTTAAAGGTAGCACTTCGGGCGTTTTACCAGCGGCCTGCGTCGTGTCTGTGCTTCCTGGTGGAGCGTCAGCTGCAGCAGGAGCTGCAGGTGGAGCAGCAGCAGCAGCAGGTGGAGGAACTGCAGGGAAAGGACCCCAGAAAGGGAAAACTCCTGGAGGGAAGCCTGGCAGCATGCCGGGAGCGACTGGAAGAGAGAGAGAGAGAGAGAGAGAGAGGAAGAGAGAAAGGAGTTCAATGAACAAGAAAAGACAGACGGTGAATGTAGGAAAAGGACAGCTTTCTCAACAGTAATAAATAAAAATGTAGAGTAATTTTGGACAATTAAAAAGATCAAACCGTTTTTAACGGGCAGTACTGTGCATTTTCCAGCCACATAGTGCCATTTTATAGCATAATCAAGTAACTATGTTATAAAAATGCAATCTATATTAAATGTGACTTAAAAGAAATCTGACTTTGTAATTTAATGCCTTGAAATTGGGTCTCTGTCACTTTAAGAAGCTCCTGCTCTTTTTGAAGGCCCTGACATCACTCTGAACTATGCAAACCCAAAGAAAGAAATCCAGATTTTCCCGCAAATTAAACCTTTGAAAGTCATAAAAGCGATTTGTCCCCCAGCCCTGGATGAGTTTCATACAGAACGTCACCATTTGGGGCCGGGACAGCCGGGGCGTTGGCGGGCGCCGCCGGGGCCGGGGCCGGAGCCGGCGGCGGGGCCTGGGCCTGGTTGTTGTTGGATGCCCTGAGGACGTCCATGCGGCAGGTAGGGCAGGTCTGCTGCCTCTGGAACCAGGAGCGCAGGCAGCTGTGGAGCATCAACGACCATGAAAACATCCATCTTATCAGGCAAACATAAAAGTGTCTTTTCATAAAGATCTTTTTGTTTCCAGCCATGTTTAAATTTCCACCTCAACTCCTGCTCTGTTTAAGTACGTGAACAGAGCAGGAGCTCAGCTGTGTGTGTGTGTGTGTGTGTGTGTGTGTGTGGTCACATTGGACTCACCTGGAGTGGAAAATGTGATTACAGGGTAGCTTCTTGGCTCCGGTGACCATTTCCTCTCTACAGATGATGCAGACGTTGTCCGAGGCCTGCAGATCCTCCGGAGTCGCGTCAGGATATCTGAGCATTATATAATAACAGACGCATTACTGGAATATCTCAAAAACCATATTAGAATTCATAAGAATTAACTTTGATAACTGGAAAAACCCCAAAAAACTGATGGACTCACAGAGTGTTCATGTTGCGGATTGCTCTCCTTGACATGATCGCATCTGTTACGGCTTTTTTAAACTGCCTGAAGAGACAAACAAAAAGTTGAAAGATTGGTAAATAATCTTTGTTGTGGGTTGACATGAAGCAGCAACGCAGACTCTTTATGTTCTAAAACAATAAATAAATAACTCAATCGACTGTCTAGATCAGGTGTTCAAACCTTTTTTTTTTTACAAATTAAAATGCAAAATGATTTTGTTGGATTTTTTTTTTTTTTTTTAATCTGCTCAGCAATAAATTAAATATGCAATATTTTTTAATGAAGCAAAGGCTGAAAATTTCCTAACATTTCAGGTCTTTTTTTGCAGTCTAGAAAATATTTTTCCATCAACAAAAGTCTTCCCTAAGCCACATTAGAGGAATGGAGGTGCTCCGGTTTTTTGTTTTTTCTGAGTAAAAAGTCACTGGATGTTTATAGCTCTACGTCGCATGAAACTAAAAGCAAAAGAAAAATATGTCTACATAACTTCATGCTAGAGAATCAGATTAGTGAAAAAAAGAAACTTCTTCAAAGTGTCCACCAGAGGACCTCATTTGTGTCAGTCTTGCATTCTTGAGCTTCAGTCGGCCACATAAAATTATTCCACGGGCCACAAAGGGCCCCTCAGCCACACTTTGGGCACCCCTGTTCCAGACAAACATTTCATTTGAATTTGAAGAGCTGCTCACCTCATGGCCAGGTACATGGGCCGGATGGCGAACAGGGGGAAGGTGTGGACCTTTATCATGATGGTCATGAAGGCGATGTAGAGGAGAACCTTGATGAAACCTGGCGACAACACGCCGTGTGACACATACATCATCATCGTCGTGGTGGTGGTGGACGCCATATTTAATCAGTGGTACACACAGACTAGTTGCAGCACCTGTGAAGAGCTCGGTGTAGAGCATGTAGACGGCCTTGTTGTCCCAGGGGTTCTCACTCTGAAGGTCGACGGTGTGCAGGACGTACTTGATGAATGTCGTCAGGACCATGGTCAACAAGATGGCGTACTGAGGAGGACAAATGGAAAACATGATCAGATCTATGTGTGTGTCAGAGAGGGAAGCAGCACTCAGATGTAAAGTATACATGGTGACCTAGCACCAGAAAAAGAATAAAAAGCAGTTGAGTTGGACAGCTGAGACTGAAAAATTAGATTTAAACATCAGTTTAAAGCAAAATAAATTCTCCAATGAGTGAAAACTCAAAGACAACAATACAAAATATGTCATGAAATATTGACTTTTACTTTTTTCTTACTTTCATTTACTATTCAATAATTATCGCATTCATTTAGTGTAAATGCTAACCTCTTATCTCCTCATATTAGTTGACAACGAGTTCTGTGGTTGAAAATATACTGTGACTTCATTAATCTCTGATGATGAATATATAACCACATTACATTTTCCCAACACAATCCACTCTTTTGAGAAGAAAATATGTGATATTTTTTATATTAATCCCATCAGCCAATCAGAAAGATGAGACATTTTCCTGAATTTCCCCCTTTGTGAGACAATACATGTTATTTCTATCTTCTATCTATATCTTCAATAAATTAATTCAACTTACATTTTACAATGAAGACTGAAAAAAGATTTGTATAAACATTTTTTAATGTATTATTTAAAAATCCATTAGATTCAATTTTTTTTTTTTATTTATAAAAATTTTCTTCCTCATTTTCCCTCCAACTTTCTGAGGCTCTCTATCGCCCCCTGGTGGCCCCCACTCTTAAAAGCACTGTTAAATCATCCTATTTAAAATATGGTAATGCAAGACATGACCTCTAAGACATATAAATATTCATTAATAATTAAAGGATAGTAGAAAACATTTTGAGTTCTCATATAAAAGTAGCAGGAGATGATTTTGTTTGGTGTTTTTGTAATAAATGGTCTAATCGACACATTTAAACTGTGAGCTCCGTCACCACAGAGAGCGCTGCAGTAAGGTTTAGATTTTTTTTTGGCAAGATTATTTCAAAACTTGCATTTAAACTGAATATGAATCCTTTTTTAAAGCTTTTAAATAATTTCCATTCAGTAAGAAAATTTGAACGTGATATTTATTTATTTATTTATTTATTTTAAGACGTTCACTTTGGTGCAGTTTAGATCGCTGCTCCTGAGAAAAATAATCAATTTTAAAAGAAGGCGTGACAATAACTATAAGAAGAACCTGTATGGAAAAAAAACCCCCCAAAAAACTGCTTTTTTTATTGTAAGATGAGCCACGATGCATTTAACGAGCCTCGAGTTTTTAAGGTTATAAAAAGGAAACGGGACAAACCTCAAAGCCAAAAACTAGCTGGACCGAAGCTCCTCTGGTGATGATGCTGTGGCAGGCATGGTTAACAAACAGGAAGTCCATGACAGCCAGAAGTCCTAGAAGAGCTGCAGAAAAAAAAACATTAAGACGTGTTCGTTACAGAAGTGTGCATGCAGAGTTTAAACAAGAGGAAAAAAATTAATGAATGTGACTCTTTGGAACCCGGGCAGCTGCTGAGGTGAGAACTTTAAGTTGTTTTCTGTGGACAGTTTTAGGCGGTAAAACTGAACAGGAACTGGAACCATTTTGTGACTACAACCAAGACGCACCTGGCTTTGACAAATATTTGCATACAGTTTCATCAAATGCTTCGCGCCAAGTGAAATCAGTACAAAAAACCAAGCAAAAAAAAAACAAACAAAAAACAAACAAACTGAAAGGTACTTACATAAAACTCTCAAGTGAAAAAGCCAGGATATGTTCGGACTCCTCTCCATCTGATGAGAAAAAGACAGAAAAACAAAACGATCTCATCTTTTCTCTTGGGTTTTGGTTGTTTGTTTGGTACAGATTTGTCCATTTTCCTTTTCCCACTCACGACAAATTCACTCAGAGCGAAACTCACAAAGTCCACCCGGTCCTCGGCCAGCCAGTGGAAACACTTGAGGAAGAGCAGGAGGGTGAAGAGCGCGACGAAGCGAGGGGAGAAATCGTCCCTGAACACGGTGAATGCCAGGCAGGTCTCCGTCACCGCGTACCAGGAGCGCTCGATGAGGTGCTGCCACAGGGGGAGAGAGAGCAGAGCGCGCTTTGTCAAGGTCGTAAAATTAAGAGAATAAAGCCGAAATAATGAAAATAGTCATGACCTTATTCCTGTTTTATTACATCTTTATTCGCATGGTTGTTGTTAAAACTCTGTTGTAATTTTTAACCTTTCAATACATAAATACATTTAAAAAAAAAACAAACGGTTAAAAAAAAAACCCTCTGCTCATTAAAAACCCAAAAAAGTTAAAGAAAAAAAACATTATTCAAACTTGTAGTAGATATCAGTTTTTCGGAATTAAATAATATTTAGATTCCTCTCACTGGCAAAAATAAATCAATAAAAAATGTGTAAGTAAAAGCATAAACGTAATTCACTTTCACTTTTTATACATACACAATCATCAATCGTTCTTGTATATTTTTCCAAAACGTTTTTCCAAAGACTTCTTTTTAGGAGTCTGTAGACAAACTCAAAAGAAAATGAACAAATCATCAACTCTTGTACTTGCTGAGCAAATTATTTTGATACTTTTTGTCTTATTTAAAGAGTGAAAACCACAGTTCCGACTCCCAACAAGCATTTCACACCCGAGTCTCTCTGATTGAAGTGCAAATGTTTTTAATATTTATTCTAACCTTTATTTTTTTTAAACAAACCTCTCTCCTAACTCATAGTTTTTCTTGTGCAATCTTGGAAGGAGTTTATAATAGGCTTTGTGCATGTCCATGCTGTTCTGAGCTCTACAAAAATCACAACATTTTGAAGTATGCAATGCAAGAAATATTTCCATCAATTGGATAAAAATAATCTGACGCAGTTATAGTTTTGTGCTGGTTTTTTATGAGTTTCACCCCGATATCCGCACAATAATAATGTGTGGAAGCGTGGAGCAAAGACAGATCTTGGATGATCCCCCACCTCCATTTCAGCAGCCCTCAGCTGGCCAAAGAACACCTTTCTCATGACCTTCCCCAGCAGGAACACCAGCACAAACGCCTGAATGTACAAAACCTAATTGGGAGGGAAACAGAAACGAAAACTTTAAAAGCGGCTCAGGCGAGCGCAAACAAAAAGCCAAAAACAGGCCGACCAGACGGCTGACCTACCGCCATGCTGGGGCTGCTTTTGGTGAGGTACACGACGGTCGGGTAGAACTGATGTTTGAGCAGGTAGGCGTGGGCCACCACGGCGCCGGTCAGCGCCATGCTGGTGGCGGTCACCAGGACTGCTCGCACCATTGTGGACTGCAGATGCTGCGGAGGCCCAAACAGACAGAACAACATGAGAATTTAAACCTTCAAGAATGTCAACATTTTCACTTCTTTTCTTCCCTCCATTTTAACATATTATGCCTCACATTTCCACTTCAATCAAGGCCATGTGTACATAGATCACAATAAGGCGTTTTCTGACCAAAACCAATTTTGCGCGTCGTCCTGAAATTCTGATTTGACGCATCATCTCAGATTTCTTATGAATCAAACTAAGAAACCCCACAGATCAACCAAAATCATGTAATTTAATACATAAAAAAAAGAAAAAAAAGTCACATAAATGTTTGACACATACGCTTTGACGCTGAAATGGGTCAACATTTTTACAATTATTTCACAACACATTTATTTTCTCTTTTATTTTTTATCATCAAGGAAGAAGATTTGATTGAGGGGAGAAAAGTGAGATCAAAGCAATTGAAAAGTATCTAAATCCAGGCTTTCACAAGTCAAACTATGGAAACCACCTGAAGGAAACACAAAGTGACGCATTTCAAAAGAGAAAGCGTCTCTGGCCACTTTGCTTTATGAAACCTCTAACGTATGAAGAGACAACTGTTTACTGCTCCATGGCAGCTAAACTCATACTGAAATCTTGCATATGTTAAATTCGTGTTGATAACATATACTGAAGTTGCTTGGAAGCAGCATGAACCTTCAGCACAAATAAAACCAAACAGAGTCCATGGATTATTTCAAAGAGTATTTTCGCACTTTATAACTGTTTTATGGCGCATAGAAACCTTCCCCATAGAGCTAATGTATTAAGCTCAACTCCTCAGTCTTGTGACAGCTTCCTAAGACATATGGAAACATTATTCTTGAACCGAAACCTTCAAATAGTCTTCTGTTGGGGTTATAACTGTAACTAATTCAGTGGGTATGTTGTCAAACAGAAATATGGGTGAGTAAACCTATGCTAGCCTATGTTAGCTTCCAACCGCTCCAGCTGTCAGGGACTCACCGACTCGGTACCCGCAGGACGGCTCGCTCCTCGGCTGATTCAACGGCGCCTCCTTGTCTGATAAAACCTCTACGCTGTCTCCAGCTACTCCATTTCAAACATGTCACCTTACCCTCCCAATTATTAGCTATTAATTCCCCCCTCGCCCGTATTTGCCTGTCTACGTGTTTATCTTTGGCTTGCTCCTTACAAGCCACCTCACATCCGGTTGTTATGGTAATTTAACGCAACAGCATTTTGTTTTTACGCCACAGAAATGCGCGGTGTTTTGTGTTTAGCGGCCACGCTACAAATGAGGCAGGAAGAGAACATTTGTTTAAACATTGTGATATCAGTTACCATTGGCCTTCTTATTCGTATTTCCTCCAGGTGTGAGAGATACTGTGTTCCGCATTTTCTGAGTTTTACGGTAAATATAAACGTGGACCAATAGGAAGTTATCAGGCTCTCGCAGCCAAAAGAGGCGCATTCAAGCGCGCTGTGCCTCACAATCCAATCAATCATATTAAAGAACTGGAGATCGGAAACGCAGAATAAGTAACTACAAACCGTATCAAGAAATATCCATGGTCGATATCAGATATCGAAAGAGAAATAAATAAAAACGTTTTTTTTCCCATTATTGGTGATGAAAATATTCTGCGGTGTAAGTTCAGTTTTCTAAAAGCACTACAGTGTGATGTCTTTATTTTAATTACACAAATTCAAATGCATTAAAGATGTTGTATCAACCTTCCAGGCTCCTCTGCTTCAAGGATGCTTTGCGTCATCAGCACCAGAACCAGAACTCATCTAACCTGGAACAAACATCCACTAAATAGTTGAATAGAATTTACCTTTTTTTTTGTTTTTTTAAAAAAAAAAATATATATATATATACATATATAGATGATAATGGGCAGAAGTTCAGGTGAAATATAACCAATCCAGGATTTCCCCTTTGATGGAAATATTACAATATTCTCCTACTGACAATTATATTAGTCATTTGTTGCCAATGTTCAACTCAAGAGTGTTTATAAACTGTTAGGGGCAAAATCAAGCCAGGCTTCATTTACTAAACATTGAGAGTACGGTAACATTTTACATCAATTTTTTTATTCTGATGTGTTTAGGGTCCCTCATTACTGGTAACTTTCAAAATTTAACACTTGTGTCAATTTCCATACTTGCCTCGTCTTTCCTGAGTTTTAAACAAACTTCCTCAAATTTTCTCTTGCTGCCTCTAGTAACTTTATTAACCACAAAAATGTTTGGTCAACCAAACGGCATATGCTCTAGAATACACTGCAAATACACTCCTTTATTGACCAATAAGGATGCTATATTTGTAGGTTAGATCACAGCAAACAAAAGCCTTCAGCGTTATGTACTCAGCGTTTCGATGTCACATGGGTTACCTTTTAATTTTTATGGCTCTGTCATGACAACGTCTGATGTAGGGTTTAGAAACAAAGTATGGAGTTGATATAAAAATAAAAAAAAAACCAAAAACATCCACATAGTGTTAATACACACATTAGGAAATTAAACCTGACTCGAGTACAGAGTCAGAACCATTAAATACCTTTTTTTTTATTTCATGGAGCTAATAAATTGAATTAACATAATGCCTTGGTACCCAAGTCAAAATTTAATATGCCTCCACAAAAAAAAAAAAAAAAAAAAAAAAAAAAAATCTAAGAGTGCACAATATTGTTAATACAGTGAGTCTGGAAAATACAGCCACTCTTACTTAAACTTGAGTACAAACAAGCCTCAATAACAGTGGTGCTCATGTTGTGGTTTCACAATACCTATCTCTATGGCAACAGATGTAACATTAAAAATGTTAGCTTATGGCATGTTTAACTTGTTCAGTGATCTCCCATATCAAAAGAAATAAACAAAACAAAAAAAAACTATCACATTGGCATACAGAACTTTGTTAAAAGCAGTAGCTCAGTGTTCATTTCTAGCAGTAGAGACTATTAAAAAAAGCATTTGTTATATCAGACTAATGGTAAACATAACTGTGTCCATCTCTTAACTGAAATAACTGACAGAGACAATGTAAGAAAAGTGTTTCATAGATTTTAAAATTCTCCTGCAGACGAAGCAGAGCAGCGAAACCGTTCTCTGCTTAATTATAAACTACAAATAAAGTAAAAGTAAAAAAAAACAAAAAAAAAAAAACAATGTAACCCATGCCCAATTATCGTTTGACAGATTCAGCCCTAGGTTGTTCCATGCTGCGGCATTGTCGAGCAGTAGTGTCTGTGTTAGGGTAACTTCAATCTGCTCTTTCTCCCGGCGTTTTCTTGCAATATTAGGGTTTTTTTTAATATGTAAATGAAATGGATTTTGGCTGAGACCGTTGATGAATTTCCTGCGAGAGCTTTATATCCCTTCCCAAGGTAAGTGTAAACAGTTCAGCCATTAAGACAGCTTTAAATTACAAATCAAGGTAAAAAGGGGGATAAAAAACAAAAAAAGGAGAAAAAAAACAATTATAAAAGAAACCAGAAAGGTAAAAAGGTCTTCTAAATCTCCCAGAAGTCTGTTATTAGGACACAGAGGAGATGGGGTTGAGAGGCGAACCCATCTGTGTCAGCACTTTATCCAGCCACTGCAGAGGCCCGTGCAGGTGCACCTCGATCCAGCAGGGGGTGCTGGTGACATCCTGTCGGTGGTACTCTGCTCCCCAGCCCTGAGAAATTTAAAAACACACCAACAAAAAGGTAAATCATGACTTCTATTGCTGCTGTGAACTGTTTCAAAGTAAAAGCGTGCGACTCGTCACCTTGACGAAGCTCATCCTGATGGTGCACATCTTGGTGAGCTCGTAGACGGCCTCGAAGCCGTGGTTCACCGACTGGGCCAGCAGCTGAGCGAACTCCTGGTTGTTGAAAATCTTCAGGCTGCATCCGCTCGGTATCTTGCACACGGTGGTGGGATGGAAGCCGTGGTGGAAGTTACAGTTGCGACTCTGAACGAAAATGCTGGTGTCGCTGAGGCACTCGGCGTACACCTCCCCTCCCACGTAGTACAGGTGCACTCCTAAGCAAACGCATGAATAAAGAGTCAGCGACTGAAAAACGCAAGTGGGGTAGGGGGGAACACGTGCTGCGTCCTTCCCGTTGCCGCCGTACCCTTGCCAATGTGCCTGCGCGTGTTCTCGATGGTGGAATTGCGGTTGACGTTGGACAGCAGTCCGAGGCAGAAGCGGTTCTTGTTGTTCGACGGGTCGGTGAAGCCATCCACTAGCACGCTGGTTGACGAGGCGTGGTAGGCCTCACCGACACGGTTGTTGAGCTCGTAGTAGACGATGGAGCACCAGTGGCTCGGCTCCTCGTACTCCACCGGCTGCACGTCTGGAAGCGGAGCGGATCGAGATACGTTTCAGCTTTTGCTGAGATGCAACGCTAAAAATCTTTGAAGATTCTCACAAAAATCAAAGCAATTTCGACTTGGAGAAAGTCACATTAGAGATCAATCTGTCAGACTTAATGCAAATGCTTCGGTTTGTGTTGTTTTTATTTCCTGAAACACCAGTTTCTCAAATGTAGCAACGACTAAATTAAAAAAAGGAAGATTTAAGCTCATTCTCTTAAACACAGAGTAGGAAGTAATACAAGCCATTTAGCACGATGGGGGAAAACTGCCAGACCTGCAGAAGTTTCAAATGCTTATTTCACTAAATTCAGTGTTTCTTAAAAGCATGAAGCTACACTAGACCAATAAAAACACTCATCAATTAAAGGAATGTTGAGAGGAAGGAAAATAAGTGCAGGAGGGAAAAAAAAAACAGCAGAACAAACATGAACAAAGATTGATTGGGAGCAGAGCCAATTGAAGAGCTGGGCTGAGATTCACAAGTTGTGGTCTCAACTTAGGGATGTCGTCAAGCCTTAAGTGTATTGGCAACGTCACCAATCTCTAGTAGCATTGGGGCATGTTTGTTCACACATTAAGTCATTAAAAGTAATGGAAGCGACGGATGTAAACAATTAAATGAGATATCCTGATAATTCAGCTGTGGTGCTAATGCTCATCATCTACCAGCCATCTGAGGAAACGTCGACGTCTTATTTAGGCGTTGGAGCGACAAGCCCCCTGCTTCTGGGGAAACTGTAGTCTGTGGTTCTACAGAACAGCTATGGATTCAACACATCCACGTTATGAACTCTGTGGTGCTGTGAGAGCTCTTGTGGATCCAGCTGCACATTGTCCAAAAAATTGTCATCCTCTTCAGCGGGTTTGCCAGTAGTAACATCTGGCTGTCAACTGCGAGACTTTTTCGATGTGAAAACTGTTTTATGTTGAAAAACCACATCATTCTAACAATCATTTTCCAAAAAACATGATTTTTGTCCAAAATTGTTTTCATAAAGCAAATTTATTTTGGGAATTTCAATTTGGGCAATTTTCTGATTAGTGGAAAAGGAGTTAAAGACATTTTAGGGACAAAAGTTTCATTTCTTCCAACGAAGATAGTCCTGAGCTACAAGAAAACAACAACAACAACAAAAAACAACTGGTCTGTGGATTAATAATTCTATTTTTAGCTGAAGATGAAGGTTTTCACTTTTATTTGTAATTGATGGTTTAATGATTCTGCCATCACTACCCTTGAATAACCAGCAAACAGAATGACTACAAGAAAGTCATTTTGTTAACATGACTATTTTGTTATCTAAAGGATAATAAATCAACTAAAGGATAATAAATCAATCTGGATGCAATGACTGTATTTTCTAACACAACATAACTTCTCGATAATATTTCAGGTTTATCAAGATTCATCTGCATCTTCATTTTATTTTTTAACTCTCCAGATATCGTGTGCAGTTCCCACCTCTAGGTATGCTGCTGCTCGTTTCCATGGACTGGCTGTCCTGGACCAGCTGCTCCTCCGGGGGCATGTAGGCCGGGGGCGGGGTGTCAGCTGAGACATGAAGAGCAGTTAGCAATGGATGAGACCAGTTGTTGCTGCTGCTGGCAAATGGTCTCACACACACACACACACACACACACACACACACACACACACACACACACACACACACACACACACACACACACACACACACACACACACACACACACACACACACACACACACACACACACACAAATCTCCCCAGACAATCATCACAGGATCTGTACCCCGGAAACGGTGTCAGATTACACGTACGCCTCACTTCTGAACCACATGCTAACCCATTCCCGACAAAGAGCCAACGAGGCGTTTGAGTCCTTACAGGAGAAGAAATGGAGAGAAATCTGAACTACAACATGCGTCTGCAACACCAAACAGGTTTATATCCTGAAATTAAACTCTGTTCCGACTCGACTCCCTGCAGCAGATCTGGACTTTTCACTGCAACATTCACCGATTAAAAAAAAAAAAAAAACTATCCCCCAAACAATTCATTGGGCTTTTTTTCAGCTAAATATGCAGCAACATTTCAGCAGGTAAATGGAGGAGCATAAAGGCTTCCTGATGGCCTTACTTGGTGCTCTGGCAGACAGAACTTCGCTGGCATTTCCCTTTCTCCCATTAAGACGTGGTTTGATTAGGATCAAACTGGTAAACTCATCTGGTTAGAGTTTTGCAAAAAGCTGCAAAATGCCACATTAAGAGTGATATGGCATAAAACTAAACTCAGGTTGTTTTTTACATATCATATCTGATTTTAATTCATTTCTTTCCTTGATTTCTTTTTTTTTATTACAAACTATTTTCTAAATGTGACTTATTTCAGTCATCCGTTCCGTGCAAAGAACGACAAAGTATTAGGGACAGGCGATGAGAATCTTTTGTTTAATTATGAGAATAAAGTCATAATATTAGCAAAATAAAGACCAAATTTCACCATAAGAGCATGTTAAATTATGAGAAAAAAGTTTTAATGAGAAAAGATCTTTGATGGAGTGAACTGACGTGAGCAGATCAGTCGGTGTGGTTCTTTTAAAATATACTCTTTAGCGCAATCATTTTCAAATCCAACAACTGATCATTTGTTGCTGACGCATCAAAATATTCAGGATTTCTTCATTTATAAAACTGACAAACTCAAAACTTCACAAGATGCTCAACATTCCTCATTTGACTTTTTTTAAATAATACAACTGGATTTGTTTTTGCACTATTACGATTGTCATTGTAATATGACTTGTCTTTTGCATTGCTGCAACTTTTTTCTGGCAATACCACGACTGTTTTCTGTATAACAACTTTTCTGGGAATATGATTATTTTGTATGACTTCGACTGTCTTCTGGGAATATGATGACTCATTTTCCGAAATCTTTCTGGTAATGTGATAAATGTTTTTCATACCATTATGACTTATCTGGTAATATCACAACTTATAATTATTACAACTTTCTTCTGGTGTTATGACGTTTTTATATTTTATGAAATTTTTCTGGTAATGTGGAAACTGTTTTATGGATCATTACAATGTTTGCGTGGCAATATAACAACTTTATTCTCGTTATAAAAAATATAAATCCTGGCCTGGGCCTAATTCTTTATCGTAGAGTTGACCTGAATTCAAAGTCCAAACAAACAGAGGCTGGAAAAACGTTTATCAAACAAAAATGGCCGCCCTGGCGTCACTCTGAACTATGGAAGCCCACAACCCCACCCCCCCCAAAAAATCTTCATTTTTCTTATATTAAATCTTTGAAAACCAAATATTTCATTAATTGATGTAATGGATTTATCGCCCAGCCATAACCATGGTTTTATTTTGAAAATAACATGAAAGCAAGAAGCTAAAAAATGCATTGGAGCTCAGAATGGCAAAGAAGCAGCAAGAAAATGCGTCATTATTAACAGGGTTGTAAAAATATAATATTTTTACAATTAAAGCCGATACTAAGTTAAACACTTGATACTCAGAACAATGGACAGCAGCAACCAGCAGGGGGAGCCTGGTGCAGGTTCTGGTCAGCCATGACGGTTCAGAAGCTGCAATGTGAACCTCTGAGCTAATTTGGGAAAATTAAAACGGCTTCGTTTGTGTCACTTCTGAGCCAAATTAATATTTTTAAAGAGTTTTCCTGACAACCCTAGATACCAATTGTAGACACAAGCAATTATTACAGTCTCCTTTTAACTCCACTAAACAGATTTTTTTATATATACATATACATAAAATAATCTGAGCTCCTCCGAGACGTGCGTTCGTGAACTCTCGCTTTTTGCTGCTTGCGTAACACAACAGAAGCAGCTCAGGAAAAACAACAGCCTGGCGTTTTTCCCGGGGTCGGGTACATGAGTGAGCTTGGCGTACCTGGGAGTTGGAATGGACTGGAGGGCCCCGAGCTGGCAGGAGAGTTGGGGTAGGTACCGCTGCTGGCTGGAGAGGAAGGGTAGGGGGAATTGGGAGAAATGGGGAAAGAGCCGCCGCCTCCTCCTCCTCCTCCACCTCCATTGCTGTTGCCACCGCTGCCACTGTGCGGCTGCGGGAAGGAGTCTGGGAAGGTGGCGTTCAGGGGCATGTGCGGCTCGTTGTGGGTGAGGTTGCGAAACTGTACGAGCAAGCTGTGCTGCGGGTTGAACTCGCTGTGCCTCGGTACCAGGACCGGTGGGAGAACTGGATGGTGGAGAGCAAAGACGTCCAGACAGCAACATTAGTTTAACACAGGAAACACACATCTGTAAAATATCAAGTGGCTAGGCGAAATATTTACGCATTTGACTAGAAAACATGAAGATATTTAAGATTCCTAAAGACTCGACACTCTAAACGACTCAATTAAAACATTAGCCAATTACTGAGAAAATATCATAGAAAATACAAACTCATAAGCACTGCAGCTAAAATTACGCCAGGAGAAATAAAGGAAACATGTCTATCAAGACTGAAACTATTATTTTTAGTAATATATTGACTATTCTGATGGTCAACTGGATGAAACAAATGGCACATTCCACAGAATTTTAATTTAACATATATTAGCCAGCAAACAAGGTATATTAAAATCTATTAAAAGGGTATATTAGCAGCTTCTGCTGCTAACAAGCTTGCATCCTCGCCTTGAGTTACAGAACGCAATATCTGTTCACAACTCAAAGTTTTGCATGAGAGTGAAGTCCCACAAGAAAAAAAAGCTTCATAGAATGAGATTAAATAGTCCTGCATCAACAAAATTCAAGACCTGTGATTAACGTATTTAAGGCCAACTTTCTCTTTTTCAGACATTTTAAGACCTCAATTTTACGTGCATTAATTCAAGACTTTTTAAGGATGTGCAGGCACCCCAGGTTCCTTAATGAAGCTTACACAGAGATGAATCATAAAGAGCTAACAGATCCTCTCCCCGTCATCGTTTGAAACCCTTCTGAAAGCCTTTGTTGATATGCTGCAAATGTGCAGCGTCTCCTGACCGACATGTGATCCACATCCTCAAACCAGTCAATAAAGAGCTGGCGATCTCAAGCAAGCCCAGTGTCAGAAAGGCCGTCCTGTCAGGGTCATCCTTCACTGTGTTTATGGGGTGTGTGAATGACATTAGGAGCTGAGCGGGGAGGTTCACGCAGGGAAAGTGCTGGGAGTTTAGCCTGAGTGGTTTGTGCGCTTAGGAAGCCTCTCTCTGATACCACACCCAATCTGGAGTGCCTGAGGCATATAATCTAATAAGACTCCTAGAGCTAGTGATATTGATTTTCTGTGAAATGGAAGAGGCGGGTTGAACAGGCCTGCATGATGACAGCCTGCTGACCTTTGTGGATTTGTTTACCAGCTCCTCGGTCTTCCGAGCTCTAAGGGATCTGGCACGACTCAGAGAACCATTCATCATCCATTTATTAAAAATGAATAAGAAAACAAAAAACACACACACAAAAAAAAAAAACGACCTAAATCATTACGTCTTTGTTGTAAAAATTTAATTACGACATTATGGTAGCGTAATAATTCAGAAAATTACTGTGTGCTTATCGATCGCCTTGATTACAAACGCTGCCGTTAACGTGTGGATGCAAGTGCAGGAAATCTTTTTAATTGCATTTACGGTCACAGTCATATCGATGTTAGCAATAACTGCAAAAGCGACATATTTCATCCGCTTCCTGTTTAACCGGGTTACGGTTATTGTCAGGTGGTGGGCTGCGGCATCTAAACACGACGCTACAGTAGGAGAATGCAAAGCCTGGCGACTTCTAGGGAATAAAAAAAATAAGTGTTCATCCAAGACAGAAAAAGGTTTGTCCTGCTGGGGTTTCTGCAGCTGTTAAATAAAGGTTTTCTTTTTTAATTAACTTGCAACAGCTCAGACTGTCGCAAAGGAATAATTAGTCGTTTAATTTCAACGAGACAAAATACGACATACTGGCTACTGTCATGTCTAACAATTTCTCTCATTTCATGTTGTTTTGCAGTCTGTGGCAAACACTTTTTGGAAAGTAGATGAATGTCGGAAAGTACACAGTTAGATGTGCATGTTTAGATATGAACACGATGCGAAGCAGCAATTAAGAGTGGAATAATTTGAGTAAAATATGTAAAACCATCGGTTGATGCGGCTGGAAATAAAACGATAAACACTTAAAGCTATCGACTAGACGTATCCCGATATGGAAATAAATTCTAGATCGGCTATCATGTCTGATCTATTCAGTCTAATTCTATCTAATTCTAATATCTAAGTCTAATTCTACACTCCAGGCATGTTTCTGTCGCGGTAATTACATTACAACATGATGTAGAGCTCAAAAAAGTACATTTCACATCACACTGCCCCTTTAAAGTTAACTGTTTTAAGAAGTTATCTGAAAGAAAGTTGTTTTTTTTACAAGTTCAGGCATGTCTGGTTCATTCAGACTGCAACAAGGAAAACCAGTGAACTCTCAGCTGATAAAAGTGTGGCGTAAAATACAGTTGGAGCCATTTAACACCTCAGGCCTTGCAGCATCTGTCACTCGCAAAATATGCTGGATCAACAAAAGTTTGAAGACGAGCTGCACAAAGAATCCAGTTCCAATCCAAACAGTAACAGACGTGTGCAATATTGCAATCAGAACATGTAGGACATATTAATGCCCATGTATATTTATAAAGTATTTGACCAGTTGGAAATATGAATCAATCAGAAGAGATGTCCTAATTTCATTACAGCGATTTTAAGAATCAGTATTGCAATCACATATTCTCCTAATGTGGTTGGCAGCTTTGTTGGAATGGGTTTTCATTAGCTCTTACATTCTGATATTTTTCTTACATTTTTTTTCCTGTTTCTGGCAGAAAAAATTAAAGATCTTCTGGACGATTATTCCCTCTGGTTTTGGATGCTGTGCAGCTGGAACTGAATTTCCCTTTGGAATCAATAAAATTAAGTCATGATCATGTGATCATTTTGCCATTGTTTTAGAATAATAGCAAAACCCTCTCCATTGTGTGCTTTCACACTAAATGTGACGTCGCTTTTGGTTCAAAATATAAATAATTGAAGGTCAATTAATGGCAGGACGGCTAGAAAAAAAAAAAAAAGATGAATTGGTGTTCTTGTTGAAAAGCTTTCAAAACCAAATCAGATGAAACTCAAAAATCGGCCATTAAAACGCTGATCAGTGAATTTTTCTCTTCCTTTAGTGAGAACGGGGTTTCCCATGGTGAAATTCAAGGACTTTTTTTTTTTTTTTTTAGCATTTTCAAGGTAAGTTTTCGCATTTTTCCAGCATCACTTAGGAGATTTAAAAAATACAAATTAACTAAAGACAACAGTTTCAATTCACTATTTTATGACATCAAATTTTGCTGATTCTAACTGACAAAACAAGAAAAGTTTAGTCTGATTTAACTTCAGACAGCAATAAAACAATATTTTTACCTTTAAATATCCGGTTTCAATGTAAATGATGCCTTACAAATTTAGGCTTTTAATCACACGTTACATTGCACTTTATTAACAAACCGTGCAGTTTGAATATCAAACACTTTCAAGGACTTTATACAGGACTCAAGCACTTTCCAAAACACCAAAATAAAATCCACTCATATTTAATCAGCTGCATGAACCGTGTGAGTTTTATAGCAGAAAAGCAAAACCAGTTGGACCAGTAGCACCTACCGGGGCTCTCCACTCGCTTGTAGTGATACGGGTTGATGCAGACCTCCTTCTGCTTGGAGCCGAACGGATACTCGCACACCTCCAGCGGCTTGAGCTCGTGGTGCGACTGCAGGTCCGGCCAGCGCCACACCCTGCAGTAGATGACGTGGGGGAGGCCCTTCCTGTGTGACACCTGGAGCCGACCGTCCAGCGATCTGGGGATGGTGACGCATTTGCTGGGCTGACCGGGACAGCTCAGCGCCTTCTCCAGGTCCTCCATGGCGCCCTTCTTTTTCTTCAGCTTCTTCACCAGCGCATCCACCGCCTTCTCGGCCCATTTTTCCTCCTCGTCGCCCTGCTTCCAGCCCAGCAGCCGCTTGACCGCCGGGCTGGTGAAGGAGAACAGGCTGGACATGGAGGTCATGCTGCCGGCTGCAAGACTGTCGGGATTGTCGGTCAGTTCAGGGTTTTAGGGGGGAGGGAGAAAAAAAAAAAAAAAAAGCCAAAAAAGAACTCTAAAAGAGCGCCTGAGTGTGAATGTAAGCACAGATGATGGGTGGGGTGAACTTAGAGGAGGTTTCAGCCTTGTCCGACCAAGGACAGGAAGCAAGGGAGGAACGGGAGTCAGCAAGCAGGACGCAGCTGCTCCTGGTCAGGAAGGGCCCTCCAAGCAAGCTGTTCGGAGAAGGGTCACCGCCGATGATGGGAAGAGGAGGGCGGGGGGGGCGTGTGTGTGCTGGGATCGGGACGCGGCTGCAGGTCTCACCGGCGAACGTCTGACACACGCTCTAAAAGAAAGCCGACATTGCTCGGATCGCTGCCGGCTCCTCTGGAGACCACCGCCTTCCCGAACGCTGTGGTTTTGATCTGCTGCGCTCCTGCACACACGAGAGAGAAAAAGACATACAAAAAACAACTTTAAGGGATACACTGACCTGCGTGAAATCATGAAGATAAATAAGAATCCATTATTGATCTGTAAAAATCAAGAAGAAATTATTTTCTTCAATATTTGGTGAAATATACAAGAGCAGCGTCACCCAACGGATCGAAAGTAAACACTTTGTCAATCGGATGTCCTTGCATATTTGCCGTCATGTAATTCTACTTGTGGTCT
Source organism: Poeciliopsis turrubarensis (assembly GCA_010277015.1). NCBI lineage: Eukaryota > Metazoa > Chordata > Actinopteri > Cyprinodontiformes > Poeciliidae > Poeciliopsis > Poeciliopsis turrubarensis. The sequence goes on along the minus strand of VMRN01000012.1, from coordinate 8,312,520 downwards.
TGTCATTCATCAGAAACGCCAAAAGTCAAGATAAACAAAACATATGTAGCCAAAAATCTTGGCAACCTCAGCCTTCTTAAGCTACGCTCAGATACATCGCCCTTCGCTCTGCATCGTTCGGATCGGGGTCAAACACATGTCGCCTCCGGCTGCACAAGCAGCTGTTTTGGGAGGGGGGATGCGGGAGGTGTTGTGAAACTAAGTCGGTGGAAAAGGATGTGACCAGGAGGGCCGCTTCCTCCTCCATCTCATCTCTGCCCGGTCTCTCCCTCCCGGACCACAGCTGTCCGACAGCGGTGCGCCCACTCCCACCGCTCATTGTTCTACGCGCACATGAAAGCCGGAGGAAGGAGGACACAAAAGGGAAGCGCAGACGTTGTCGGACCCAAAATGTTCTGGATTTTGTTTGCCGTTTCCTCGGCAGGCAGATGTTTCAACAGAGGCTGTCGAGGGCTAGATCAGACCCGGCGGTGTTAAGACTTAAAACGTTGCTAATCATCAGTTAGCAATGATGACAGTCATGCTACACACGAGGTCAAGAAAAGGTGAACATTTTTTTTTTTATATAAAAGGTAATCAATGAAGACTTTATGCATATCAGGGTTTCCTCTAAGATTTTTTTTAAACTGGTGGGGAGACACCAGCTTAAAAAACATTTTGAAAGAGCCTTCAAAATATATCTGAAACGATATGAATTATGGCCAAACTACATTTGTCAGCTACCTTACGGTTGTTCAAATAAATCAATCAATAAGTTTATTCACTCAACAAAACACATTTCATCACCAATGTACAAAAGCATTGACTTGTAACAATTCATCTAAATGAGAGAAAGGGAACAGGATGAAGAAAAACCTTATAAAAACCTGCCTCTTTCTCAATAATCAAATAAATTCTGTTTTCATGGCCGCATATATAAAAATCAAGAATATAACTGAACATATCATTCTCCTCATTGTTAACTCAAAATAGTGTAAGACTTTTTTTTTTTCTTTTAAGGTATTTCAAATTAGCTTAAAGTAGGACATCTTTTTAAATCCCCATCCAAACTATTATTTGACTCCATGCACCGAAGTGCACATTTGTTTTAAAGTAACGCAGCATATGTTGATATTAGGGTCAACTTTAAAAGTTTGAACTAAAAATGGATCCAACTTCACCTTCCTCAGGTAGCTTTCTTTCGCTTTTTGTCTCCCTCTACTTCAGACTGTCGTCCCCATTTAGCTTCACTCCTGAAGGTGGCGCAGCGCCCGGTGGCCAGCTTCACAACCAGACAGGAGGCAGCGGCCATTGATTTTCAAAATAAAGTGAATTTAACGTTTCATATTTTAATTCCTTTCGAACTCTGATTATGGTTAGTGTAGGTGTGCAAACATTTATATTTTTTTAAAAATCATTACATTTTGCCCTGTCGGTGCGCTACAATCAATAGTTGCTGATTAGAAATACACCAATGGCTTAGAGAAAAAAAAAAAATACAAATAAAAACCCGTCTTTATCGGCTGTGATTGCAAAATTAGTAGACTGAAATATGAAAAACTGTTTTTGCTTTATTTGTTGAGCATGTCAAAAGTCCCAACATTTCCAGTCTATGAACTCGTCAACCAACACCAGGTACTTTGGTATTTTTTGTTTCAATCACATAAAAGTTAGACACACTTTGATAAATTAGTTGGCATCGTTTGCAATGATTTCCATTTAAAACTAAAACCTTCTTAGAAAATGGTTATTTTGTTAACATTTACCCATTGGCTTTGCATTTTAAAACTTCATTCACTCTATTTTTACTTTACCTTTCCATCACCACAAAGGCTAATTTAGCTTTCTAAATTGGTCCAAATCAGAACATAAAGAAAATCAGAAATCTGATTAGTTCAACTTCAGTAATTAGTTTTAGGGCACATAATAAAGAGCAGAATGGACACCCAAAAATTGGCCAGTTCTGTTTAACCATGGGATCGGTGCACTGCTAGTGATTTTGATGCTACATGTTGGGAGACGCAGTATCTGGGGAAATTAACTCATTCATTTGTTTCTGGATTTTAAATCTATTATCCCTGTCAGACTTTTGAAAAGAAAAAAAAAAAAAGAAAGAAATCAGTGTCAGCGAGGAGGACTAGCCTGATCAGCGCATCTCTATTGCTAATCTTTTTCAAGTTCACAGTTCGTCATGATAGCTTATCACGTTTCAACTATCAAAGGCTGAGATCAAATCGGTCTTAAATACACATATTCATGGACACATTCTGAAACACATGGCTGGGAGGAGAATACAATACCACTCATCTCCTGATTCACTGAAACCACCACACTAGATGATTCATGGCCTTGCAGAGATCCTCGGGAATTTCTGAGCAAGAAGAAGGTGTGTGTGTGTATACATATATATATATATATATATATATATATATATACAGTCCCATGATTAGCAGTTCTAAAAACAGCGTGTACAGAAACCTCGACAACACAAGAGACCAAGCCAAGAAGTCGGTGAAGTGGCCAAGCAGAGGCAGCAAAAAGCAAATTATCTCAGATTTATAGAAGATAAGGCCGCACTGCAAGCTCCTGACAGAGCTGCTGCAAAACCTCTACAAGCTTCAACAAGAGCAGGGGGGTAAAGAAACACTTACCAGCTCATTAATTCTCTGTTTTGCTTTCGAGTGTCTAAAAATGTTCAAATCTGAAGCGGAGGGGAATGACAACACGGAACAACGGAGAGAGCACCTCCGCTTTTCCACCCAGAGACAGACAGGAATCAGGCTCATCTAATGTTACACAAACCCTAAAGTTGTAGTAAGATAAAGCTGTGCTGCTCGAACTTCACACAACTACAGCACAATACATATATTTTAATGTATGTGTATATAATTTTTAATGAAAATACAAAGATAAACTTCAATGGTGAATTGAGAGTTACTATGAGAACTCCCCTTGGGAATAAGCTAACTAGCCTAGCTCTCGTTAACAGAACTTGTTTAGCATGAAGTTAATGTCAAACGCTTCACAAAAAGCAAGCTTGCCTACTCAAAGAATAAAGTTTAAGACTTACATCTCCTCTTTAAAACGACAATTAATTTAAAAACTATGTTGTTTCACTCCTGACGTGCAGCATGAGCTGCTTTTGTCTTTCACCGTCAGCCTCTTTCCAGAAACTTTTTAAACTTCTAATAAGTGACGCAAGGCTAATGTGTGCTAGCCGTTAGCCTAGCCCTCCTCAGTGGGACCGAGCAACGAGCCGACGGACACCGCACCGATGACGCTCTCTACGTTTCACTTTTACTCGTTTGCCGCAATGGAAAAACTGGGGTTCAGCTACATACCTTCGTTCGGAGTTAAGGTTCCATACATATGGTGGTTATTGAGTATATTTCAATCCAAAGTCCCAACTTTTCTACTTGTAAATTACGCCCTGCTACAGCCGACTCTTCTCTCCGACTCCTCACGCCGTGTCCTCCAGATCCAGGAGACAACTAGACTGGAAACAAACGCATATCCCTCCGCCGCCACCAAAAGAAACAAAAAAAAAAATAGTTCTCACTCTAGCTAGAAATGGAGTGAACTAGGCTGGAGACTTGCCAAAACTCCAGCCCGGTCATCTTAGCTGCATCAAACACATTTTATTCTGCTAAAAATACGACATTCAGAGGCACGCTTAAAATAAGATTTACTCAATCCATCTTGCGCATGATCCAGGGCGCTCCAACTTAAAACGTTTTCCCTCCAACTACATGTACGCGAAAATAAGGGCGAAAACAGCTCCAAACGCAAAACCTGCTTAATGTGTAAGAAGGAGACAATAATATAGGCGCAGTGTTTTGTTTCTGTGTGTTTCCGTGTTGTATGTGAAGTCTTACGGGGGTCGTGCTGAGGCTGGGGAACGTCTCTCTCTCTCTCTCTCTCTAGCTCTCTGGCGCACAAGTTGCTGGCTCCACTCAGTCTGGAGCGCTGCGGTTTGTTGTATTGTTGCCCTTTGTTGTCAGTCGCTCGAGACTTCAACAATTCCCGCGTTGCTAATCCGTTTAATTTTAATGAATCCAGCCAGCTCCTCCAGACTCGCTCCCGTTTTCGCAGACGAAACTCCTCTCACGGACCGCACTGTTAGGAATGCGGACTCTCCATTCAGCCTCCGAATATAGTGCGGTGTTTGTGGATCCGCCGCTAGTGGGCAGCCGTCGACCTGTTACTCAAGCGGATCATTTGCGTGAATCTGATGAATTTTCGAGTTTTCAATTATCGAACGCGTTGGGAAGTATTTCTAAACAGAGGCGACCAAAAATCATGTGAGGCCCTGGGCAGGATTTGATTTGGGGGACCACTTCAAGATTGTCTGAATGTGATATTTCATTTTCCATTGTCTATCCTGAATTGTAAAATCTGTTACTTAACATGGCTTACTAAATAAATATCAATAAATACATTGTGGATGTAGGTTTATTTCACCGACTTACTCATTTGGTGCTGATATTGTCTACTGTCCAGCTTTTCAATTCCGACCAAGTAACAAGGGAAATGAGGAGTCACACTTAATAATTTGTACTCACATAAAAACCCAGATAATTGCAATTTATTCAAATTTACTTGCAGTTTTCCTATTTGCATGAAAAGAGATTTGTGCATAAACACAAACAGAAGAAGTTACACAATGCAAATCATGACTGTTAATAAGAAATAGATCCAAACTGAATAGAAGAACAAAAGTCCCAGAGCAATTTTAAATGCAATCCAAACTCTTGTAAATTCAGATTTTAAGTTTTGAGATTTGCAATCTGTTAGAAGTCAAGGAACTTGGGAGCCCCCTGCTGGTCTGGAGGTGTAGATGCCTCCATAGATTATCTTTCACAATGTATGGTAATATCAAAAGGTAGAGGTCCTTTTCTCACGCAGTTTCTTTTTGCCGGTATCTGGACTATTGACATTTATGCTTGAGTGAAAGAAAAAAATAAATAAATAAAATGAAAACAGGAACAGCCTGACCACTTGCCAACTCTCCTATAAGAGAAACAAGTTTGGTGGAGGTGCATAAATTACACAAATTCACAATCTCTTGCTCGAGTGTTCACGCCGCGCATTACAACCACAGTTTATAGTTTACCGTCTTTGAATTTTTCTTAGCAGGAAAAAAGAATAAGAAAACTAGTCTGATTTTCAAAAATCTGGACAAAAGAAAATCTGAAAATCGAGCTTTCAACTTTCAGTACTCATTACTAAAAGGTTGTTGTTTTTTCCCCTCGCAGATTCTCAATTCAATTTTGTTCTAGACTTTGAACCATTCAAACATGTAAGTGACCTTTGACATAAAGTACTCAGTCCAGCTAAATACGTTTTGCTTAATCCACAGGTGTCAAACTCCAGTCCTCAAGGGCGACTGTCCTGCAACTTTTAGATGTGCCTCTGCTGCACCACACCTGAATAGAATAATTGGGTCATTAGCAAGACTCTGGAGAACTGATCTACACAAGGAGGAGGTAATTAAGCCATTTCATTCCAGCGTTTTTGTACCTGTGGCACATTTAAAAACTGCAGGACAGTGGCCCTTGAGGACTGGAGTTTGACACCCCTGGCCATCACTTAAAATTTTTTGATAAACAGCTACTTTGGAAAATGTGTCAATTTTAAAGAACCCTGTGTTATTTCTGTTCGTAGGTTTCAAAGTAAAGAAAACAAAACAAAAAAAAACTAACAGCAAATAAGATGGATTCATATCTTTCCATGGGATGTTGAAATTTAAGAAAAAAAAAAAAAAAAAAAAACAACATGGTCTGAAACAGTATTTTTAATGTCATTCCGTTGTGTAAAATCAGTTCATCGCATGAATAAAACCCTTTTAAACCAGCTTTTGTCTTTCAGTTTATATTGAAAATGTAACTTGAATTTTTAAAAAAATCAGTTTTAGGCCACAGTTATTAAGAACCATTGTGGAAGGTCCAACGAGCCAGAGGTGCAGACAAGAAAGTGAATCTGCTAAAAATAAACACTTTATGGTTGCAATGTGCAAAAGTTCAAAGGGTGCAGATACTTTTCCCCAAGACATTGTGCTTTTTGTTTTTATATTGCAGCCACTTCTGCTCCATATGGGAACCACATACAGCTGCATTATTGATAGACGATATAAGCGTATACTTTACAAATTAAATTACAGCCTTTTGCACAAAAGTTTACACACACACACACACATTCCTGTGTCCATTAAATTACTGTATCAAATGTACTCTACAAGCTGTGCCCTGCATTTAAATTCATAGTGATGCTTTTTCCACAAGTCATTAACAACACACAGCACATTAAGGTGAGCTTGTTGCTACGTGGAATTGCTTTCCGCCGCACATGTCAGTTGGCGGCTTACCCAGGAGGAGCTGCGTCAACTCGACATTCACGAACTTCAAAGCAATTCCTGGCAGAAAATTTGCAACTAGAGAAAGCCACTGTGCGGAGCAACCCTTGACAACCGGATCACTTCCGGAGTGATTTAGCGAGGAACGCTCATCTATAGAAAGCCAATACAGAAAAGGTCGGAGTGTTATTAGTGAGCTGCTCTGCCAAGCAGGAAAACCAACAACTCTTACCATGTTTGATTCAAGGAAGGATTTTAAAGGATACTATTCAGGGCTGCAAGTAAGGATTGTCTTAGTAATCTATTATTCTGTCGATTAATCGATTAATTGGGTGAAGAAAAAAAAAAAAGTTCTCTTAAACACTTGAGCTTATTTTATACAATATTAGAAGTTCATTAAAAGGTGCAAATAAACAATACAATTCCTTCTTTTGAATAAGAAAATAAATATTTGACTGCCGAAAATGTGGTGACGCGACACTCCTGTAGCGAACGCCAGATTGGTAGCACAGGATGCATCTGCTGCTAAAAAAATACCTCAACCTGACCGGATGACTAGTTTTGGATTAAATTATTAGTAATTGGATGAATTTGAATCAGGTGAAGCTAAAGCTATGTCACTTCAGGATCTTCTTTCGCCAGAACATATACAGAGATTTTATTTTTTTTAATCTCAAATGTTTATGTTTTTGTTCAGCTTCGTTTTCATTAGTGCCCCGAATATGGTCTCTTTCAGAGCCTGTATGCTCCAGTTAACGATTAATCCATGATTAAATTAGCTGGCCATTACTTCCTTCAGTAATCGATTAGTCATGATTAATCGTTTCAGCTCTGCTATTATTCAACCGTATCAAAGAGAGAATTATCATCAAAAAGTGGGAAACATTCAGGAAAGCAGCTCGACTTCTTACACTGAAAAGAGAAATTAGCTGAAAACTCATTAAGCATTATTACACATAATCAAACTAAGATATAAACACAATAGGACAAAACATGAAAGCTGACTTTGGAATAAAAAAAATTGTTATCACTACATCACTGCTTTTCAACAATAAACCAAACAAGAGTGAAACTATACACAAGCATTTAAAACTATGAATTTATTTTCTTCAACTCATCATGACAAGGAATGTTTAGATATACTTTTTTTTTTTTTTTTTTTTACATAATTTACAAGAAATAAACCAAGTTCAAACAACAATCACAACAAAAATTAAATTATTAAATGGTGCAGTAAATTACACTGATTAAAAATAAAACGTCTGAAAATTAACCTGTGCGTCTTCTACACATTCCCCAGGTCGTCGTCTCCCTCCCACCAGTCGACATGAGAGTTGCTTTTAAGATCCTCTCAGACGAGCAAAGAAAGTGATCAGAGTGAAAACTAAACAAAACCTCTTGTGATAAGATAAGAAACAGTGATGATCAGTTTTCTGACCAACTTGTTCACACCAACAGCATTACTGTAAGCTCAGCGTGCACCGATGAACAGGACTCAGACTTCCTTAATTTTGGGTGACCGGCCGGTCGGGTCAGCCTGATATTAGCATGCAAGATTGACTTTTTCGCTATATATTTAGCAACTTTCTAAACAAAAAAAATACATTTTTTTTTTAAAACAAAATGAAAAAAGTGGCATCAGCTAAAATCAGCTTTTTAAAGGTTGACAATCAGCCAAAAAAACAAAACAAAAAAAACTGGAATCGGTGCGCCTCTACTGCCCACACGACATGGGAATCGGATTAGAGGAAGTTTTAAGTCCCGTTTTGATGGTCACCACTCTAAAAATGATTTGCCTTCCCACGTAGATTTTCTAATTCACTTTGGCGTTTTGACATCATCTTAAAAGAGACTACTGTAGTTTTTAGAATCCTGCTTTGCGTCAGATTTTTCAGAATACACTGCCGAATTACAACAACAAAATCATTTAAGATGAGCAGAATTTCGTATTAGACAACATTCAGAGCACTGTCCTTCTAATGAGAGGTCACAGTCAACAGCAGAGCTTCCTCTTTGTGAAGAACGCATGCACCGTCGGTACACCGGGTCTGAATGGAGCTGGCTAACATGCGGCACGCACGGATGCTGAACGAGTCACAAAGACTGCATAAAGAGCGAGAAAAAAAACATAATCATCTAAGAATCCTCGAGGCATTCTCACTTTGAAAGTAGGCGTTGGCGTTTATTGTATCGCTTATCATTTATCGTGATACATTTCCGATAGGAATTGCAATAAATTCTAATTTATGAAGTTCAAAGCCATCCGTATTGTTATTTTTTCGCTCCTCCTCTCTATCACTGAATGCCAACACATTTGAAAGTGTGACTAAATGCAGTCACTTACATTATGTGGTAATCTTTGGGAAGGAGCAGTCCGGTCAGTCAAGATATTGACTGGTAAAAATCTAAAAAGGATAAAAACCTTTCGTAAAGCTTCTACGGGGAATGTTTTCCGGCTTTTTTCATCACCGCTCCCCAACAACAACAAATCTCCAAATGTTGGCTGCGCGTCTTGAAATCGATTGCGCCGGTCAGACTCATTCACCCAGCGGGAAAGGAAAGCACAGGCAGCAACTCTGCTCAGAGTTAGCAGGTTGAACCTCTGACATTTAGAGACAGAAGATCCTTTCTCCACCAAGTGTTTATGAAAGCGAAGTTACCAAACCGTTTCCACCAGTTCGTGAACCGATAACTGCCTCCAAATGGGGCTGAATGCAATTACTGTGTGCTGGGAGTATCGCAGCGAAACAGTGACAACAAGTATGTTTTATTCTCAGAGTAGTTTTTCTTTTTTTTTTTTAAATGTACTTGGTCGGATGTAAAACACAATCTTCCTTGTGGTGCAGCGACTTTACATCTGTTGATTTGAGCGATTTTCTTCCCTGCCAAGTAATCAGTTAAAAAATAATTACACGCATGTACAGATACCTTAAAACATGCGACACGGTCCGCAGCTAAACGAGTCCCGTACGCGGCTGAAAAGCTGCGCGGTGAGGAAGAGGCCCAAAGCCAATGTAAAACCTAGATTACAGCTCGCAAAATGCACTCTGGAACAAACGGATCCGGGGTGAAACGAAACTCTGTAAAAGTGTTTCTGGTCTCGATGAACACCTTGTTCTCCGAAAGCATCCGCTTGGTTTTACAGTCACCGGTCATGTTAAAGTTTCCTGCCAATAACCTGGATTCAGTTCGGTCACTGACCATCATAAAAAAAAAAAACAAAAAAAAAAAAAAAAAAAACAGCACATTCTGAACAATGTTTAAAACGGTAAAAGGAAGGACAGTTACAATGCTCAATGGTCAGATATTGTAGCAGATGAAGGCACTGAAAACACGTTTGAGGAAGAAAAACAATCGTCTTTAGACTCTGCTATGTTGGATCCATTACCAAATTTCTCCAGCATCAGGGATCCTTTACTGATTACGACAAAGTGACATTTCGGATTCATGAGGCAAAAAGCTGGTGAGGTCTCCTTTGGTGCCGGACACTATCTGTCCTGGTTCTCCGCCCTGAGGCCGGAGTCCGAGGCGTCCTCTGAGGGCGTGTCCAGGACGGGGTTGACGAACCCTTCGAATTCGGCGTCGTCGCCGCCGTCCTCCGGGTGAGTACTCACAAAATCGTTCTCCCACTCCAGAGCGTTGGAGTCCTCGGAGGCCGAGGTGGGCCCACTGGCCACCTGTTTGCTGCCGGGCCGCAGGGCCGCCCGCAAGATATCCTCCTCGGTCCGAGACCGCTCCCAGGCCGGCAGAGCTCGGTTGATTCCTGTGGAGGAAAGACGACGTCTTTATCTCCAACTTCTACAAGTCTTTATTATTATTACTTTGAAGGGTTTCTGCAGTTTCACCAACTCAAATTTAAGAGTTTTTAAGACCTTCATGATTGGAATTTAAGACTTATATCGCCACAGAAATGTATCGACGCCGTCCAGCCAAATGGCGACAAATTTGCAGCTATCCAGGACGGATGCAAAAAACAACAACAGAAAAGAAGCTCCCTAGCTAGCTAGCAAGGACATGTTAGCAGCCAGTTAGCAGTAGCCTCTGCCGTCTCCAGTCTGCGTGCGACTCAAACTACTGCCTGACAGAAAAATCCCACAGGAAAAAATAAATAAATATACAGAAGATGCAAGACTAAATAATCCTGTCAAGACAATATTTATGACCTTTGATTTACACATTGCCACCTTCCTAAAATACTGCCACATGTCTTTTTGTTAGAAGATGTTTAGGGAAAAAGAAAAAAAAGAATCACCACCTTTCACAACAAAAGATGTTTCAGCCCAAAAAAATCACTTCTGTCAAAAAATAAATAAATAAAAAAAATTGACAGGCTACTATTTTAAGAATGAGATATTAAAGGCCAAGTTACTTTTTTCAATGTCATTTCAGACATGTTAAGGCCTTCATTTAAGGTTCATGAAATTAAGACCTTTTAAGGATGCGCAGACACCCAGCTTTAGAAATTACTGAGTGGCTTGATGTTTTCACATTGTGTTGTGTTGCAAAATCACAAATTAGGGTTACATCAGTTGCAATTCTCTGGCCTGACCTGTCGATTTCGATTTTGGCCGACACAAATAGTTTTGTCTGAGCTGTTGCTAGGTAAAGCAACAAAGTTCGCCAAGTTGGCTACAACGGGGTGATGGTTGTTTTTGAGAATGTGTGGACTTGACCTGACGGGCAGCTCTGTCTGTCAGCCTCCTCTATCGGGAGAGCAAAAGGCGACAGCGGCTGATTTGCAGACATTTGAGAAATAAAGTCAGTTTGCAGACAGATGATATGCACCACCTCAGGGGTTTTCAATGCAGCTGTTAGATCCAGAAAATGCTGATAAAAAATTATTATTCAGCCATATTTTGGCACCACCCCAAGGTGGCAGCCCCATACGTCACAAATAGTGCCAATTTTTGCGCCGCCGTCTTTGACAAATTATTGGTGCTCTCCTACCACAAATCTTAATGTAGTTAATTAGATGTTTAAAATCAGACGTATTTATCTTGGTAATTAGCAAACTTTCACAGCAAATAGATGCCCCATTTTAAGGCACCAGTGACAAAACAGCAGATTAAGTGAAACAACACACTAAAAGCCGACCCATTACCTTCCTCGTCCTCCCACTCTAAATCGAGCGATGTCCCGTCGTCGTTGGTGGAGCGGGTCTTGGTGGTGAAATCCCAGCTGTACTCCGTGTTGGGCGTCACTGCGTTTGCTTCAGAGGGAAGTCCTGCAAACACACAGGCGGTAGCTATGCTGCGCAAAGGCACATTTCTCTTCTAAAGAAAAATTTTAAAAAAATCAAAGCTTTAAACTGGCGCCAAGTTTGAATCAAGCAAAACCCCGTCACTCACTGTTGCTCCTGAAAGCATCCGACTGGGCTTTCACGTTCTGGAGGTAGACGTCAAAATCCTCCCCAGAGGTTCGTCTGTAAAAAAGCCAGCAGACAATTACTAGCAGGAGTTTTAAGAGGGCACAGAAGGAAAAAAAGAAGACACATACACGCACACAAATGCTCCTAAATAAAAATCTGCCAAGGCTTTTACCTAAACTTGGTACTTGCAGAGCTGAAACTAGATATGGACAGGTGAGTCTGTCAGCTTTTAAATCCAAACAGTTCTAGTTGCAATCTGCTTATTAGTCAAGTTTCAGCAATTTATTGCTCTTTTCTTGTCTCACTCGCTCACATTTTCTTCTTTTTTGCATTTTAAAGCTCTACTTAGGACACTTAACACTTCTCAACGGTGCAAAATGTTGATTTTTGCCAATTTCCAACCGGCATTAAAATCTGATCAGGAGTGTACTTGGAAAAAGTTGTGAAATTAATCACAAAAACAAAACAAAACAGTTTTTTAAGAGATGAATCTGGACTTTTCCACGCAGCAAGGGATACGGATAATTGCCCCTTCCATGTCAGTTTCACCCTGGGAACTTTTTCAGAACCTTACGAACTCGTTTGTGCCGCCAACAAATCTCCGAGCAACTCACTTTCTCTGCTGCGTTTCAGCACCCGAGCCGTCTGCTTTCCCCCGCGTCCTCTGAGCGTACAGCTGGAGATACAAAACAAGAGAAAAATCTCGCCGTTAGCAAAACGGAGAGGCAGGACTTACATGAAAACATTTCAGAATGTCGGTCTCATGTAGACGGATGCGTCCCCAACACCAGAGAAGCCATGGGATGGAGAATAAAAAACAAACAAGCTTCCACGTTCTTTAAGTAAGCAGAAAACCTTTAGAGCGTAAAAGTAAGGAAGACGGTTAACAAGGATGGGGAATTTTCTGCTTCTGCACCACTAAGCTCGTCTTCATGAAGGTTTGCGCAAATCTGGCAAGCTCCTAAAAACGTCAAGGATTTCCTGCTTACACTAAATCAATATAGCCCATTTCCGCCGCATTAAAGATGGTTTCAAGAAGTGGTCTGTACACATTTTCGGAAGTAATTATTCATATTTCATTTTGGAGAACCCTCGGGGTCCTGGAGTGTCTATTTTTGGGTTTTATTTTCTCCCCGTTGGGGGACATTCAGTAAACTTTTAAAGACATCCATAATCACTGCTATGCAGATGATATTCTGTTGTACGCCTCGATTCGCCAATATCCGTTAAGCTGCACTGACTCTCTTAAACAGTAGACAGCTGATAGGTCTCTAACTAAATAAAGGACAAAACTGAAATAATTATCTTTGTACCAGAAAAACAGATCTCTGAGATAGAGTCACTCAGACTTTTTGGTTCTCTGGCAAAATCTTTCCCTTAGGAACGTTGGTATAACCTTTGCTTCTGGTTTTACTTTGGATATAGTAATGAAATCTTTGGTTCGTTCTTGTTTTTAATCGTCTACCAACTCGTGCTTTTGCTTCTTCACAACTGAAGTTTTGCAGAGTACTTTAAACATCAAACGGCTCCATGTTGTTCAAAATGATGCTGTGACTCTCGCGACGCTGTGACTACAGTGGCTTCCGATTTATTTTAGAGTGCAGTTTAACATTCCTCTACTGACTCGGAGAGCTTCTTATGGAGAGTCACAAGGTTAGAGGGCTTTTTGTCTGGCAGACCCCTGAGGTCCTGTGATCAGGAATCTTCTGATGATTCTCCGTACAAGATGAAGACAAACAAAAACACAGCATTGTGTTCAGTGGAACCATCTTCCCTTTGGTTTGAGATCAGTGGACGGTCTGGACTTTTAAAAATATACTGCTCAAACCAGAGACCCTGCTCTCTAGTCACTTCTGTAATGTATCGTGGCCAACAGATACATTATGAGCAACAGTGTCAAATGATGCACTCTGTGCAAATAAAACGGTCTTAAAGACAACGCTCTGCTTATCAAAGAATATCTGGGTCACTACTTACAACAAATTTACTCTATAATAACCCTGTAAGCCCCAGTAGATTCAATATTTTTGTCCAGCAACTACAAGGTCTTGAAGATACACTGCAAAAACACTAAATTTGATAAAGTATTTATTTTTTTGTTCAAATATCTTAATGCACTTGAAATAAGGAAAAAAAAAAATTTTCAGTAACTTTTCAGAATGATAAAGGTGTTTGTGTCAATAATTCCTCAATACTGATTTTAAAAAGAGAGAAGTACGAGCTCCACTGGCAGATTATTTCAGAAATGAGATATTTTCCCCCGTGTTATAAATTAAATAATCTGCCACTGGATCTACCACTTTTTCATATTAAGAAATGATTGATAAGAAGTTACTTTAAGTTAATTTTGTCTTATTTCAAGTGTACTAAGAGATTTGAACTATAAACTAGACCAAAAAAAAAAAAAAAAAAACACTCGGCAAGATTTTGTGTTTTTGCAGCGCAAAAAAGCAGCCCCACCCCCATGATGCTCCTCCCTCCACCGTGCTTCTCCATTCGGCCTCATTTTACAGTTTTCATTTTATTTAGCCTTTGACGATAGAAATAGCTGTAGATGCTTTCAAAAATGATACATATTTAGGACATCATTTCTTTTAAAAAAGGTCTGCAAATGTAACTGAAAATGGTGAGTAAGACGCTCCCATTTAGACAGAACCTGTTACTTTAAGAACAGGTAAGAATCATTTGTCTATGTATAACCAACCAATAAAATTTGAATTGAACTGCACTGTAACCATAAAGATGAAATATTCACTGCTCCAACATAATAAACAGGCTGATGAAAACAAAAGAAAAACACACACACACAGCTAAAACGAGAAAGGAAAGCCAACACACAAACGAGAAGGAAAAGGAGGAGTTAAAAAGCCAGGATGGCCCACCTAGAGGGACACCGGGTCAGAGGAGACGTGGTAAGGTAAACTAGCAGAAGGGAGCGCTCAGTGCTGCCTCACCTCCTTCATTTTTCGTTCACGAGCCAGCCTGGCGGCCTCGCGCTGGGCGGCATTTCTAGCCTCCTCTTCTAGCCTTAACTTCTCCTCCTGTGCCTCTAACTGAGCAGAAATAAACAAAATTAAACAAACACAAAACAGAAAGTTAACAAAACAGAAAAAGCAATGCTGCAAATGAAAAATGATGTGAAAAAACAGAGCCAAAAACAAAGACTAAAAGCACAAAAAAAAAAAAAAAAAAAAAAAAAAGAAAAGAAATGGGATCTGGAACTCTCAAGAAATAAAACACAAACATCACGTCTCACCTCAACTTGCAGCTTTTGGTCGATGAGGACTTGTTTGTCGGAGATAGCAGCGTAGCGGTGTTCTCTGAGGTGACTGAGCTCGTCTTCACTGATGGGCCTGGAAACAAAACGGGAAGGAAACAAAATGACGTCACAATTTGAATATTGATGAGTTTCATTTATTTTTCTTAGATTCGGACCTGACTGCTTACCTAGGACAGGGCTTTGGGCTCTCAGCCTGCAACGCAAACAAACGGTCACAGTATATTTAGTCACTTTTAAAACTCCGGGGCTAAAAACGAATTCAATGTTTTCTTTTATTCATTATGAAATGAGAATAACCATCAGGATAATGATGACTGACGACAACGTGAAAGTAAAAGTCCCCCCAGACAGCCTGCATGAAAAATTATATGTATATTTCTCAATATATTATCATTTGCATGTTTATTCTAGATTTCCCCCCCCCCTCTTTCTGTCTTTCCTCTACCAGTAATATCTACGTGTGTTTGTCGGAGGCTTCTTCCAATTCACTTCAACACGAACAGCTACAGGAGATCGCAGCCGTCACAATCTACAGTGACTCCCGGAAGAATCTTGAATAATTTGAGTCACAACAGCATTTCGTTTCCCTTTGGGATCAATAAAGTATTTTTGATTTTGAACTGAACTGACTTTGTGTTTGTTTATACCAAATTCCACAATTAAAAGTTTGTGTTCGGGAGGTGAAAAAATGTGAAGGGACATTGAACGCTTTAGTGATACTGAGAATTAAAAAAATAAATTAAAAATCTGACTTACCTCGTCACTTTCTACCAGATTTTCAAACTGGAAAAATGAAAGAAAGAAAAAGGAGACAGTGAAAATAAACTTGAATATTGAATATTCACAATTCAAAAGGACAAAATTAATCAAGTCCATAAGTCATACCTCGATTGTGTAATGCTCCCCTGTAGTAGAACTTCTGAAGTACTTTGACCTGAAACATATTTAGAGGAAACAAGTTTAACTTTCACTAAATGACTGTCGAATCATTGTTGCAACATAAACCATAATATGACATAAAACTATAATTATAGGAGGTCTACAACGAGACAGAAGGGCAAACGAAGTTGTGCAGAGGGCGACATGGGGCTAAAACATCAATTATTCACACTCAGTTTGGTGACAGAACACCCTGAACGCAACACGGGGAACAGCCAGCTGACAGCTTTTGAGTTGAAGACGAAATTAAAGCGAAATTTAGAACATGCAAAAGTTCAGAGTTGCTTTGGGAAAGGGAACGTGTTGGAACGCATTCAAGCTGCGCTGGTGTGAATGTATTTGTGACTAAGCTGTCAACAGTCCGGTGGGGTGGGGTCGCCATTCCCCCCGAGACCGACCGACCGACCGACAGACCCCAAAACAGCAGCGCACAAACTGATCGGCCTTTATGTGCAACCGAGTCCTACTTCCGGTGGTGACACGGAACAGAGCAGCACTGAAGCCTTCCTCCGCATTCTACCGTGTCACTTATCGACTAAAAACCGCCGCTGCGTTACCAGTAACCAGATACACCGGGTCAGGGGACGCTGTTAGCTCGGCTAGCCAGCTGCTAGCCTCACTTTACTTACCCGCCTCCTCTCTGGATCCTGTTGGCTTCCCTCCTGAAGAGCCCCACGCAGTAAGCCCAGCAGTTACCCATCTCATTGTCAGGAATGACCGGAGTCTGGGGGTCCAGCTAGCGCTCTGCTGGAAGCTGCTGGTGCATCACAGCAGGCGGCGACGACATCATCATCATCATGTCCAGTCCTCTGATCCAACCACTTCCTCATCCTCCTTCCTCTCTGGCTGCTCACTCACCATGCAGGGAGGAAACACCACCACCTGCTGTTCCACCTAGGAAAATAAAAACGCCCAACAAGTTAAGGGACCCACTTACCAGGAGCGCAACTACATACTTTCTGAGTTGTGTGTGAACACATGATCTCCGCACCGCCCCGCTCCTGGCCCTGGGTTAATATCCATACAGCTCGCTCTTCTTCATGCACTTATAAAATACAGTAATTCTGTTATGGATTTTCTCCAGCAGAATTTCAACTGGGCCAATCAGAAAACGGGTCAAGTTGTAAACGAGGGCATCTGTCCGCTTGTAGTTTTAGTTTAATGGTAATGGAGGAAGTTTATTTATTTATGTGTGTCTATAAACATATACATAACCTAGAGGCAAGTAATGTCAGTGTCTTTCAGTCATTTTGAAAAGCTTTTCTTCGTTCTTCCAACGTCTTTATCCCCCTCCCTCCTCCATTTTCTGTTTTATATTACCACTGATAGCTTCCCCCCCCCCTCTTCCATCTTTACCTTGTCAAGTGCACTATATGTGATGATTAAAATTTAAAATAAAGAAAACAAAACAAGCCGGAGTTCGTTCTTGTGGGGGCACATGCCCAATCCACCTGTGAGGGAGGAGAGGTGAAGGCCCGTAATCAGTGCCGTTCATCTGTTATTGATCATTTGATATATTCACAAACAACTGTTATTTGTTCCTACGAGAAAAAAAAACCGTCCCGTTTTGGCGCCCCCTCTACTGCAGCGCCCCTATGCGCTGCATCCAGTGCATGGCCACTTTTTGCGCCACTGATTTTTTTGTTCCACTTCACTTTTCATCTAGGAACATTGAGCCTTTTTCACAATGGACGTTTATGGTCTCAGTGGTTATTAATAGGAAAACGATCAAATTCAATCAATTATTGTGTAGGCCATAAAAACACATAACATTGTGGTGAAAATCGTTTTTTGGTCTACAGTTGGCCTGTTTGTTTTTTGTTATTTTTTTTTAAATTTAACATCAATTTAATTCTCCAGGAACTGAACTAGAGTACAAAACTGTTTTACACCAGCAACTACACGGATTATATACAAATAACATCGGTATTAAATCAAATGAAATTGCTTACAGTGCTGCCAGAGTAAGGTCCTTCTATCAAATGACCCTGTTTGGGAGGATTTAGCTAACATTTGGAGCAGATTATTAGCTTTCAGTGGACTCCAAACCCACCGTCTGTGTATCTCTCAATAGTCAAAGTTCATCCAAACAGACTCTTTCATCACTTCTGGCGGAGAGCTACAGTGTGGTAAATACCAGTATGTCGTTCCAAACACCATTCTGGTTCCATGACTGTGCAGTGAAAAGCCCAGTAATGACCAGGTGGAACTAATTGCTCTCGAGACGACGTACGGTCTCCAGGGAGACAGGTAGCCTCCTCGACGTGCGGACTCGTTTCTGCTAACGTTTATGTATTTTAGTAATGTGTTTACACTCTAAGAAAACGTTGCATGCTGGGCAGGTGGTAAGATATATATATATATATTTGATTATATCTTCTTACGCATTTCTTTTTAGGAGATAGTTGAAACTTGACGTCAGCTGAGATACTCCACCAGCACTCTTAACTAGCAAAACTTAACTCGCAGTTAGCGCCGTTTTTATTTTCATCGGCGGCTGGAATTCGGTGTGTTCGTTGTAGGTTAGCGGTAACCGCCGTCCTGCAAACAGTAACGCGTTTTCTTTCAAGTCCAAAGCTTATTCTGTTATAGGAGTCTGACCCCTCTGACGGCTGCAGTGTTTACACCAGCTGAAAGAGGCGAACAGACGGGGTCAATTTGTCAGGTTTTGATCAGAAACTGACTTCTAGAGAGTTAAGGTACTAGAGAGTTAAGGCAAACGGTAATAGGGTGTCATGTATGTCTTTCAACTACAACCTTTAAGTAATAGCGTCTTCTTATATGCAGGAAATTCAGAGTAATCTGTCATGGATTATAGTGACTAAATAGGGGATCTAGTGATAACTAAATGGAAACAACCATTTTGATTTTTTTTTCCAGCTGTTTAATATCCAGATGTTCTGCTGTGGCCTTTCACAGCCTTGAATATTTCTATGAATAGCACACAAACTGTACCTTGATCCAGCCTCAGACACACAAACAGGCTGGAGTCCCAGGTCTGTCTAAATGTCAGCCTAAATGTGGTTGTAGCATTTAGCTCTGTGCCCATTTATCACATTGAGATCATTTTTATTATGTTATCTGAAAATCTGAGATGTTGTTTTGTAATTTGATAAAATGGGCTCTGCGTTGGGTAGTTTTTTTTTTGTAGTTTTTTTTTTGTCTTGTGAATATTGAATACACTTTATTTTTAGGACTCTGAAGTGGGGCGAAAGTGAGACATATTCTAGACAGGTCATCAGTCCATCACAAGAGCAGTTAGGGTCATCTTGTGCTGCACATTGGCATTCCACATGTCTGAACCTTTTTGTATCACTCTAGTTTGTTTTGTCCTGGTTTTGAACCTGAAGTTGGCCACCCCATCTCAGTCAAATCAGACAAAATTGGTGTCAATCAACTTGACTATGTTTGTTCAGCAAAAATGTTTGTTTGTGATGCTTTGGCTTTGAAGATATTGATGAAAGTTTAAAGGTCAGTTTGACTTAGTAAAGTGGGGATATGAGGAGGTGCTGGTTGACCTTTTGACCTTTAAACTTTCATTAATGTCCTAAAAGCCAAAGCAGCGCAAACAAAAAATTTTGCTGCACAAACGTTTGACACCAATTTTGTCTGGTTTTGAAGAAGGTGGGAGATCTTCACTCAGGTTAACAAAATTGTATCTTGTTCTACAGCTTTTTGTGGTTCTTTACTTGTTTGGCTTGATGTTTTGCTTTTTGGCAATGTTGCATCTTTTCTTTTTTTATTAGATTTTTTGCTCATCAAGTTCAATTCTTTTTTTCTTACCTTAAAGCACCATTTCTTCTTAGTGAAACTTTCCAGTATCTTGTCATACAGTTACAGTAAACTGTTTGTGGTGCATTCAGTGGAGTCCTTTAGACTGAATTCAGACTGAAGGATGGCTGTGCTAATTTTACCAGAATCTCTTTTGCTGTTACCCAGAACTACTTTCCTGTGTTTATATTTTATCCCTGTTGACCTTGAGTCCAGTAGTTTGACCTGCTGCCTCGACTGCCAACGTGACAAAGTTGTTGGTGGCTGTTCCCGTTATTCATACCACCTCCTTGAGTGTTACAGATCATGTTCAGCTACCCATGCAAAGACAAAGACACTAACTTTGATTCAGCTCAGTTTAATAATTAACCCAAGTACAAGGTTCTGCTATATGCTAGTCAGATTTGTTGCAAATTAATTTGAGGTGTTTATGAAATATAACTTTGTTTAACAAGCCAGATAGGGTAGTGCGTACCACATTATCAATTATGCCTGTCCAACGTACAAGGCAGTGTGTGTCCTGCCTGACTTGGTTAATATTACTCAGAGGCTTCAATTACATAACATTCCCATTTTAATAGGATTTCACAGGACATCACAGTGCTCTGCAGAGATCAGCTCTGTACAGTGATTTATATGTCGTCTTGACTCATGATTGGTTCTTTGGGTCGTCTGGCTTTATATAGATTAAGCAGAAATAGTGAGGGTCTTATGGAGTGGGGTCAGGATCAAATAACAAGCTGTTTCTGTTGAACATCATGTTGTCAGCAAGGGCTTTGGCAAACTTATCACTTGTACTGACAGCAGCTTGTGTAATGCAATGTTGATTTTATTTATTTATTGCTCTTTTATTTTTTATTTGTTTACTTTTTGGACAGTTACTATGCGCAACAGTGGCAACAAGGTATTGTTTTCACAGCAGGGAGAAGTTGATTAGCAACTCAAAAACTTAAATATCTGAACTGCAACTTCAACTCCAAACCCCAGAGGAGTTGAAAAGCAGGCTTCATGGAGAGAGAAAGAGAGAGAAACGTTCAAACCATCTCTTCCATTTATCATAATGGGCAAGGATGATTTCTCCGACTGCAACGTCTCTATCCGGCTTTTTATCCATCCTACCAGAAATCAATTCAAAGAGGAGTGGCGAAAGCAACTAGGGTGGATTAGCAGTGCCTGCCAGCAACTGATGAACTCATCCAGGACACGTTGCTGTGGAATATTGTCTCTGAACTGTTAGCATGTCAAGACAATGATGACATCATCATACGGCAACAGTCTTCAGTCATAGGATGCTTCAGAGTTGATGCAAAACTGACTGCTACCAGATACCCTTCTGCCAACAATCCACAATGATCCGAACTTGGAAGACAAGAGTTGCAGCAATTTTTTATTTCTCCTTTGGGATACTTGAAATATTATTGACTTGTATTGAAAATGTGAGTTGGTAGGATTTGGTGGGATACAGTGGCTGGTAGCCTTCCAGCTCCCTTCATTTTGTCCCACACATAAAAAGCTGCCTGATCCTTTCCTTCATAGCAGAAAGCCTTTGGCTGCTTAGCAACGCTGAATGCCAACTCCGTCTGGCTGTCCTCGGCCACTCCCCTTTCGGTAGGATAAGGTGACATGTCGCCCCGCTCCTTTTGTAAGCGTGCAACCCAACCGGAGGCGCAGTTCCTAGCTGGACCTTGACACGTGTGTGCAGGCAGAGCATGGAGAAACAAACTTCCTCTTGATGAGGAGCTGCTCGGAGAGCTGCAGCAGGCCCACATTGAGAAAATGATATTACTGAGGAGGAGAACAAAATCCTAAACTAACAACTTCACAGAGGGCTCGTTCACTCAGTCTTTGTTGGTGTTGATGCACGGCTGAGTTTGAACACAAGGCAAGAGGACCGAAGGGATGGAGGCTGACTTTCACCGATGTCTAGCCAGTTTGCTGAGTTTGACGTTTGGAAGGAAAACAGGGATGGATGACTCTCCTGAAACGAAATAAAATCTAAATGTGAATGTATTTTTATCCATATCACTGGACGGAGAGAGGACTAATGGATTCTGAAGGTTGGTTCGTACTACACTTAAACACGCTCACTGAAAATGAGATTCATTTTTAGCAGTATTTTTGTTTTTAGTGCTGTACAGCTTTGATCCCTCTGTCTCTGTTTTCTCATAAACACAGTCGGGACACAGAGTCTGAAGTTGCTGTTCCTTATGTAACACGCGATGCTCATTTACATTCTTAACTAGGACAATCACTGCTTCTTATCAGCATTTCACTTGGTGATTATGTTACCTTGGACAAGTCGTCCCTGCCAAAGTTCAGTGTGTACAGCAATTCTTCCAGGCTGTATGAATTCAGACTTGGTTATAAAGTTTGTGATGCACAACAAGGTGTGTGTCATGGATGGTAAGTCTAACTGATATTTACTCCAGGAGGAACAAGGAGTTGTATAGGTTAAAATCTTAATTTTGAAACTTACTGTAGCATTTTTAAATTTTTGCTTTAACATGTTTTTTAAACTATATAATGTTTTTTGTTCTCTAACTCTTCAACATGTTGACTCCTGTTACCAGATGTTTCATTGGAAGATTTTGTCGGCAATTAATATTTTAAAAAAGTAGTTAAAAGCTGTTCAATGTCATGGCACAATAACAGACAATACTGCAACCACAAAGAACTGCTTTGATGTAATAAATAGTTGCTATTATATTTTCAAGGAAAGACATTCACACTGTGCTTGCTGATAATGTATCCCATATGTGAATGAACTTTCACAGTCTTAGATGCCTTTGTATGATGAAGAATTGAGCTGCCAAGTTGTTTCAAGAACTTGCACTCATTGTTTAAAAATGCGTGATGGTTACGTTAACTGTAATGCAATTACAATAATAACTGTTTATGTTACTATTGTGTGACCTTAACTTGGACGATTCTGTATTTTCTTCAGTATATGTGGTTTTATGCAACTCTTCTTTCACAGTGTTAGACCTTAGTAAGAAATGAAGCAATAAATAGTCAAAGTCATTAAAGCCAGAGCCAAGCATCAGTGGACTGCGTTTGAAAAAATGGAAGTTTACGTTTGGATTTGGATAGGTTTACAGTTTTTATTTTTTAAATGGTAAAGAATGCCCTCAGTCTCTCTAGTTTTAATGTTTTCATGTGATTTGTGATCTGATCTCTTTACTCTTTCTTTGTTTTGTTTCTACAGTGGTGCCTTTGTTGTTGTGTCTGGCAAGCTTTGCTGTCCAACCTGCTTAAGCAAACACAATAGTGCCACAGCAAAGCTATTAAGATGTCAACTTCTCAGACTGAACGGTTGCTAGCTAATAGTTTGTTTAGGGTCAGACTTATTAATAATTCACATCTGTTGGCTTATCTTAGTTTGCTTGCATTTTGTCAAAATTGTTTTAACAGGAAGTTTAAATATTTGCCATAAAACTATGTAAACTGATATCTGGTTCAAATTCAAATGAGGTTTGGCATATTAACACAACTCTGGGTATATGTCATGACCTCCTACTTTGAGTATTTTTGTAAAATTTATAAAAAAGGATACTTTTAAGTGTTTAGAAAAAAAGTGACATTCCTTTCTTTTCTTTTTTTTACAGATGTACAGCCTTGCTCAACAAATGTGATGGATTACATGAGTGTTAGCCGAAAGACCGAACTTGAATCCAGTCCTGACTCTACAATGGCTAAGACATTTAATTTACCAAGCGACCCCTTTGAGAGCTCAGCAGAAACCTCACCGAGAGACGGGCAACTTTCTGCATCACCCGACTCCGGCGGTATTTCCAGCCTGAGTGAAAGAGAAGCCAGAGGCTCCCCTTACATCAACACAGACCACTATCTAAACGAACATTCCTCTGTGGGCAACAGCCACACTTCCACCTCAGCACAGCAGGATTTTCTCACTATTGTAACTTCAAATATGAATGAAACATTTATTAACGCACCTGTAAATAGAAGTCCGAATTCCCAGGACAATAGTTTGAGCCGTGCTCATCATGGACAAACTGGACCTGAGACTGATGAGAGTTTTAGTCAACATGGAGAACAAGATGATAAGAATGAGGAAATCGCCTCAAACACAGCTGGAGGAGAAGGCAAGTTGAGTTCAAGTGACGCTTCCTGTTGCAGATGCAGTGAAAATGGGCACATCTCACTGAGCTCTGGAGAAATGGTGGTGAGAAGTCACATTTCATGTCTGGAGGATCAGTCTCTCGTAATGTTCTCCTCAATGGAGGATTCAAGCGTTTCTGATACTGCAGGCACCATGTCTATGCCTTTAGAGTCTATCATGCCAGATGTTTCCAAAGCATCCACAGAACAAGAGACCAAGGAAAGCATGGGACATCCTCGTCTTGGTGTGACTTTCATCCAGGCGAACAGTTTGGAGAATCTCACTGAGGAAATTGATACGTCAGCAATCAGCTCCCATGTACCACTGCCAAGTGAAGGTGGTCTTTTCTTGACCTTTATTTGTGAAACACCGACCGACCAGACAAACCAGGTCAAGTCTTCCGGTGCTGACGCAGAGCTTCTGCCTCAGGTTACAGAAGAGTTTACTTCAGAACTTGGCAAAACCTTTGGGTCTGCTGTGTCAGGAGTGCAGAACAGCGATGGTGACATTCATACCTCCACTCCAGTGCAATGCATTGCGAGCAAGATGCCTAACTTATCCTACATATCTCCTTTCAATGAAAATGTTAACAGCCCAAGTTTGCAGCTCGAGAAAAAAAAGCAAGGTTTTGTCACTTCTAAAGAGCATCCGGTTGCAGGAATCACACCATCAATCTGCAAAGTCAAGAAAACAGAACTACAGAAGGTTCCCAAATCCAACATTGATACTCTGAAATTTAAAGATTTAACTAGAATGGCACAGCAAGCAGCTGTACCAGGCACTGATAAACTACAAAAGATTGTGCAGGTTAAAAAAAATGGTGAGGTCAATAAAAAAAACACTTTTAGGTTTACCACTGCCAAAGTTACAGGCAGAAATACAGGTGCCTCTGCTACCTCTAAAACATTTCATCCTACTGGACAAGTTGAAAGAGCTACTACTTCAGGACTAACTGGCAAATCTTCACATGGGCATGATGCAGGATCTTCACCTGATCTCCATCCAGCTGTCCAAGACTGTGTCCTAGTGGTCCAGTGCAGTGAAAACAGCTTTGAAGGGATGCCAGCAGCCACCAGCCAAGTATCCAAGGAATCGGCACAACATGCTGGCGGCCTGAGCAGTACTTCAGCTGCAGAAATCTTGTCATCTAGTCGGAGGCAAGTGGATCCCAAACCCACTCCAAAGAAGGGTGTTTCAAGCAAAACTGGGGTCGGCTCAGGTTCGGCTGCAGGCCAAGACAGGATGTGGGCTCGCCGCTACTCTGAGGGTTTGCCCAAAGACAAGAAAGCAACTCAAGGGGCTGCGGCTTCTCGAGATGATGGTGGCAAGAACTCAACCAAAGCAGGCAATCCGAAGTGCCCTTCTCAGCTTGAACACGTTGAAGAAGCAAACAGTCCTGCTAACAACTCAAGAGGAGTAAAGAAGATCAGTTTGGTGGTGAGTGGATACCCGGACTTGAACACACGCCATTTGGACAGTTTGTTTTGTATAGGGTTTACATTTTGGGTTTTTTGGTTTTGTTTTTTTATTCTTCTTTCTCCCAGGCAGAAGCCAGCAAGTCAGCAGGAGCTCAGCTGAATGAAAATAAAAGTAGATGTCAAGATCTTGGTTCTCCCAGTCAAGATAGAGGAGGAGCACTACTTCCCCAGCCTCCAGCTGCCAGTCCCAGACTCACCCCTCTGTCAGCCAGGTCCAAACGGGGAGCCCTGGGAGCAGTTGAGAGCAGGGTCACAAGAACTGTTGGGAAGGCCCAAATAAGCACAGGTAGCGAAGGTGGGCTTATCTTTCAATTAAGTTTATTTATTAGTCCCAGAAAAACACTGGACAGTAATGAGCTTGTGGTCATGCTAAAGTAATAAGTGAGATGGGTTCCAGTTAAAGATTCATTTGGATACCTTTATTCTCCAGGTGATTCATGCGAACTAAGTATATTATTTAAAATGTATTGATTACAGTAATTTTTTATAAATAAATAAAAAATGTACTAAAATAGTACATAAAGCTTTGGAAAAAAATTAAGAGACCACTTCAAGTGATCAATTTCTCTGATTTTACTCTTTATAGTTATGTGTTTGAGCAAAATGAACATTGTTCTTTTATTCGATGAACTACTGATATCATGTCTCAGAAATTGCCAGCAAAAATTTAGTGTTTATTTGCAGAAAAGGAGAAATGGTCAAAAAGATGCGGTGCTTTCAGACCTCAAATAATGCAAAGAAAACAAATTAATATTCATTTCGAAACAACAATACTCATGTTTGAACTCAGTAGGAGTTCAGAAATCCATGTTTGGTGGAATAACCATGAGGTTTTCAACAAGGTTCAGGGCAGTGGGCTCTTTTTTTTTTTTTTATGGGACGTCCCAGAACTGCAAACTAGCAGAAATCCACAGAAGTCGAAGTGGTTTAGTGCATAGGCACTGCTGCAAAGTAAGAAAGGCTGAAACCCTTTATTTTTCTAAAATAATAATTAAAAAAAAATGGTTCTCAAAAATAACCAAAACATCTCTGGTGTTATTCTGTAATGACTGTGTATATATATTGAGTTTCACTTTTTGAAATTGGTCACTAAAATGAGTTTAGTGATACTGTAATTTATTGTGATATATAATAAGGTTGAATGAAGCAGGCTGCTGTAGCATGGTCTCGCCATCAGATGGTGACATTGAGCATGTTCTTTAGAAAACAGTGTGGCATATAGTCATTGTTTATGTATGAATTTTAGCTGGAGAGTTTCTGGTATTTTATTTACAATCAAAAACAAAGTACAATGTTTTTTCTTTGTTGAAAATCTTTGTCGTTTTGTGTGTTTTTCACTTTCTCAATTGTGTACCAGGCGGTCACAAAGCCCTGGGAACAGAGGAGACATCCACAGGCATGAAGCTCCATCAAAATGCACCCAAGCCGGTTCAAACTCCCGGTCGCTCCACATTCATGGGCCCTCCCTTAGTTCCTGTTAGACCCCCAAGGAAGATCCCGGTTCTGAGTCAGGATTCTAAGAATACACCAGGTGAGGCTTATTGATATGCAGAAATAAGGACAGCTACTGCAGGCTATTACACAAATGTGTAAAATCTGTTTTCAGTGTGAGGACCACAATGTTTTTTTTTGCCCACTGATTATACAGCTGGAACACAAGGAGAATTGTTGAGCAATTTCAGGCCTTGACCTTACTATAAATATTTTTTTTTATATATATATTTTTTTCTTGTTTTTCTTTCTAAAAGACGTTTTAAACAAACTTGTCTCAAGCTCAGTAGTATAAATCATGAGGATCTCTTGTTGGTATTGGGATTGGTCCTTTCACCAGAATATTCAATAGACTGCAGCCCGCTGTGATTGGCTGAGAGAACCCCACCTTGCGTTGTCATGGCAACGCCCGCTGTTCCACTCTACTTAACACACAACGTAGCCTGGAGGAGTTAAAGCAGACGCATTCAGACCGATGTCCTCTGTGGTGGACAGAAAGCGGAGTCCCCAAATTCTGAGCTGAAAACCTATGGATGGCTTCACCGGACTTCGAAGCTGCACCTGGACTGAATCCTCAGCTCACGCCTCCCACAACTCCTCTGTAGTCGGACGTAGCCTTGGAGAATCCAGCTGTAACCTCGCGCTGCTGACGTGCCTGTTCATCGGATCCTATCGCCTCTGCATCGTTCCTTTGTTGACTGCGTTTCATGGAAACGGTAGAAAGCTTTGGCGACGTAACGACAACTCACAAGTGGCTGTTGCTCTCTACTGTTAGGTAGACTTGTTGCTTTCAGATTTAGCAGAAACTGTAATTTTACAGTAGGTATAACTTTCATGTTTCGTTTATTCTTTCCCTGGCAAATGGTCGTCATGATGATCAACGTTATGATCGTAATTTTGTTTTTTGTTGATTTAATAGAATAGAATTTTATTTTCCAGTTCAAAAATACTTCATTAGTTCTGCAGTTGAAATATAAAATTTTTCTGAGTGTACATGCCCACTTTGTATTGAACCTAATCATGTCTATAATTATTCCTTAGTTTCCAGAGGAGCTGCCCAGAAATCAACACCATTTAAATCTTCTTTGCTGAAAGCAAAGATTATTTCAGCTCCTTCAAGGAACAATGGATCAGGTGGGAAACTCCTCCTTATGAATCTGAGATCTTATTTACAGATATTGATAAAGCAATAGTTGAGTTTTTTTTAAAGTGAGGTTTTGTCAAAATGTTTTAAGCAGTTACTATCTTTCCTGAAGTAGATAAATCGCTTTGTGTTGCCGTTTAGCATAAATTTAGGTTATTCATTTCCACAGTCTGGCATTAAAGGATTATCCAAGAGTGGCTAAGATCAAATCAGACTAAAGAAAAGTCATAGTGGTTTGTATAAATGCTTTTTTTATGAAGCTTTTCAATGCTGACACATTTGCACTGGATGATGATTTAAACAGCAGTCCGAGGAGGCAGTGTGCCACAAGTGACATTACTGTTTGAAACCTTTGCTACGAACACACTTTGCAACTCATATCCAGTCAGAGTAACTGTATGATAGAAAGGTAAAGTGATGTTAAAAGCAAAACGTATGTTGCTGTTTAAACAAAAAAACGTTTTTCTGGAACTGCGTCATTCGGAGTGGCAGTATGTTGGAGTAGCTCTCTGACTTCCAGTCAGATTTTGCTTTTTCAGTTTTGAAACTTTCATTCATGCAATTCAGACAGAATAAATGCTTTTTTGCTTTTTTTTTTTTAAACAATCGTTTCTTGTTTTTGTTGATGCTGTGAATTATTGTTTTTTTTTTTTTTACTAACAGTTCTTACACTTTGCTCATTTGTTATGATGCGTAACCTTAGCAACAAGGTGGCTTACAACAGAAAGCAGCTGATTAACATGGCAAAAGTTGTAATAATGCCACAACTGAAGCCAGAAATTCCAGGGGAGGCTAAAAGGAGATGTTGTTGATGCAGAGCAGGAGTGAAGTGGAGAGAGAGAAGGAGGAACTTCAAAGCATCTCTTCCATCAATCATCATAGGCAACAGGAGATTGTTAGCCAATAAGCTGGATGAACTTAAAGTCCTGAAAAGGACTCAGCAAGAGTATAAGCAGAATTGTATTCCCAACTCCAACATCTCTCTGGCAGGCTGCCTAAAATTATGAGCAGACAGAGATTTAAAGGGCAGGCGATGGACATGTTGCTGTGAAGTGTCGTCTCTACGGTCCAGACATTGAACTCTTGGCAGTACGTTTTAGTCCATATTATTAATGGACTAAATAAATAAATAATATTTACCAAACGTTTTCCCAGTGTTAATTTGGCAGCTGTTTACATCCCACCCTCAGCTGCTGACAGTAATGCATGTGATGCCATTAGTTCTGTTGTTGCTAAGGTGCAGACACAACACCCCAATCCATTTGTGTCAGTATCTGGCAATTTTAATCATGCTTCTCTCTCTTCCAAACTGCCAACGTTTCACCAGTTTCTGCTGCTCCTCCTGAGAAAACAAGACATTAGATTTGTTTTCCACAAATGTAAAGGATTCATATAACTCCAAAACCAATTCCTCCTCTGGGGAAATCAGAACATAACCTTGTGTTTTGTTTTGTTTTTTTCTGCTCTGAAATATGAACCTTTTGGTCAGAGACTACCTGTAGCCAAAAAGACTGAGAAAGTGATCACAGGAAGCCGAAGATGGAATTGCTCTGTGCCAGCCACATGGAGACGACCTCAATAGCATGATTGATTTGGCTCAGGAACAAGCTCATCATCCTCCTCTCCTGTCCCCAGCCAAACAGACATCCCACCCTTCTTTGACCTACAGCTGTCTAGATATTTTTATAGCAGTCCAGTCATGGTTTGATTGTATCACTTCGATACAATCAAACGTCAACAATCTGTTGACGTTTATCCTCTTGGTAGTTAGTTCAGCTTTATAGCTGCACTCAAGTGTCAGTTCTTAGTGATGGAGATCAGCATTCTGCTTCATGATGGGTTGAATTAACTTCAGCTTTTTCTCCCATGTGGATCTTCTTCTTGTAGCAACCTTGACTGCATCTTCCACAAGCAAGGGATCATCAAGCTCTGCAGTCACTCCGCTGAAAAAGACAAATTATGGAAGACTTGTTGAACAAACGTATTGTGGAACTGGTAAGGTTTCTTTTGTTACTTTTAACCATGGCAACGTCGCTTACTTGAGTTATTTCAACACTCCTTTAAAATGTCTTGACAGAAGAATCGATGGTCGTTTGGGTTCTTATGCCATCTTGAAAAGTCTAAAAATGTTTGGATTTTACCTTTGTAATCTTCTAGGACGGGTTAGTTTGGGAGATGACGATAATAGGACCATGGTCAGTTATTTGAATTTCTTGATGCATTATTTTATCTACAAGCTAATTTTTTTTGTGTGTGTGTCATTTTTGTACCAATTTTTATTGAAATAAAAAAATGTTATTTGTCATTTGCCATATCGCAAACTGAGATTTTTTTTTTTTTGTCAAACTCTGACCATGTCGATTTTTGATTTATTGAATAAAAATCCAGTGATAAATGTTGGCTTTTCAAAAAATCAAGTTGGACCATTTAAATGAATTTAAAACTCTTAGATCCCGATTGGATTCTGGTTTAGATGCTAATCAAAGCATTGAAACTGCTGCTTTAATAAATATGTAAAGCTATCGGTACATTATGATTTTAAAAATCTGTATTTTTAAATATCTAAAAAAAAAATATATATATATATATATATATTTTGTAACTGTAAAATTGTTGAATATCGGTCCTGTACTGCATTGCCCTATAGGAGGTGATGTCAACATTTTTGCTGTTTTTATGAAATCTGAAACATATTGATAATAAAACTCCTTAAGTACTTTGAGCTCAAAGTCATGCTATTCATTGTGGAAAATCGTAATGTTTTCAAATTGAAGATTTCTAGAAAATCTGGATCAGTTTTTCTAAGTCCTCCTTCATGTGAATATTTTTGGCTAGTGATGAATATGAGGCATCCTTATTGCTGTTTCAAACTCGTCTTCTCTGTTTCTCACATTTAGTTTTGGTCACCTGACAAAACCTGAGCAGCCTGTCTGTTCCTATTCCTCCTGGTACGACAGCAAATTGAAATAAACGAGGGAAATGTTCCGAACTACATACAGTTGTTACTATCTGCAGCTTTCTCTTCTGAGCGCTCCGCCCACACTGCCTGCCCTCTCTCCTATCTCTCTCTCGCTTCGTATCCTGGCTCTGCTTCAGCACCGCCGTCATCATGCTCTGAAACGCAGCTCTTAAAGACTCGTGTTTTTGGCAAAAACTGGAGCTTACAGAATTAAGGGATATATATATTTTTTTTAATTTATTTATTTATTTACTTGTTTCTCTACATCACATCTAGGAGCCTGGGCCACAGTGGCTGGACATCCTTTATGCTCTCAGCTGGGAATTAGTTTTCTAACTTGGAAGGCTTGCCATACTGAACTGGGTGCCCTCACTTTTTTCAAATCTGTCTCTGTGGAGTAACTATTGCAACTGCTTTAGGTTATTTTTACGTAGTTACTCAGTCTCCTCTGGTTCTGCTCCGAGTCATCTAAAGACATTTCCAAAGCTGCTGGTGTGCACATCAAGAATGGGGCATCTACATTAGAAAAACGATTTAGATTTTGTTATTATCATCATTATTATTGGCTACAAACATTGAATTATTTGTTTTTGAGCCATGTTATGGTCTCCAAAGCTCTCCCTGTCAATCATCCACGTGCGACTGACCGCCAAAGGCTTACTGCGAAACATTCAGCTGCTGTCAGGATGCAGGAAAATCCCTGTGGTTTTCAAAGCAGGTCTGTCAATCATATATGTGTTTTTGATTGCTGTAGCATTGCTATTTTTCTCTTTACTTTCAAGTATAGTCAACTGTTCCTACAGGCTATTTTTAGTAATACTTCTTGACGGTTAGCAAAGCAAGTGGTTCAGGTTTCATTTACTTCAATTCCGCGCTCAGCAAAACCTGCAACTCCACAGAACTATATCTAGATGTGACGGCAGTTTTCCAGCTGTAAACAAACACAGTTGACTCTACTGAAGGCATATTGACATTCTTGGTTGGTTTGCATAATTTTTTTAAGTCTCCGTCTTATGCAGCGGTCAAGCAAACTGTCCCTTTATTTCCTCACTAAAACGGAGTACTCTTGTTTTACTCGGCGCATGAAGGTTATTTTAATCCTGGTGACTTTGTTGTGATCGGTCAGCAGTGTTCTGGGAACATGGCGCAGTAGTAAATCAATATGTTGCTGCTTTCAAAGTAATCAAAAGAGTCCCGAGGGCAGACTGTAACCTTGGCCTAATAACACAAAAACGTCACATTTACAGTTAGAAATAGAATTGAAACAGTCTTTATTGACCCAGGAAGGAGCCAAACAGGTGTAAGGGCAGCATCAGGCGTAGGTTGACACACACAAAACAAAGTTCTTTAAGTGTTAAAAACAATGAGAAAAGCGGTAATAATAAACATATACTGTACAAGACTATAACTGAAAATACTGTGCAATTGGAAATAAAAAATATCTGATTCATGATCCAAAGGATCCAACTGAGTCGGATAACTTTTTCCAAAAATGTACAGAATATTTACAGTACATTATATCAGTCCAAAAAACAAAACAAAAAAAAGCTGAAATGTTGTTTAAAATGAGTAAGAACAGAGTAGCTAAATGATAATTTGGTTATAATAAAACAAAGTCAATTATCTGCAATGGAAAACCCTTTCAGAGAAAGATGTTGATATCTATGCCTCTACTTTAATTCGTAAAATAAAAATTTTAAAGCCAACTTGGAGAATACCGCTATGGTAAAGTTGCACTTATTTCAGACAGTGGCCCTCTGTTTAAATCCCATTCTGTGCAGAGAATAGATATCAGTAATTGCTGCCACCAAGCACCATAACAAGTGTCCAATTGTGAGGGATCTCGTCACCCATCATGCTTTGTGCTGCGATGTGACGTCTCTGCACAGCGCAGTGTCAGTGTGTTGACTCAACGGTACGTTTTCAAGTTGGAGACATGCGACATGTCTGAAATGAAGGGGCAGCGTGTTTCATCACTACTGTCTGGACTTTTAGAAAGACAAATTCCTGGGGTCAGTCGTCTGTTTCCGTGGTTTAAAAAGAGATTCTGTGTTTGCTCAGATTTGAGTTTTCTGGAAAACAAAAAATGAACAAAGCCAGTGATGCTTCCTCTCAGACTCGTGAACACAGAAATATTTCCTGCCCATTTTTCTATTATTACACTTATTTGAAAAAAAACCAATGAACAACCTTATATAAGCAAAAACTAAAAATAGGCAATCTTGCGTGTCTCAGATTGAAGCTGGACAACTTCTTAAGATCACTTCTGAATAATTTAACTGGTGACGCCATAAATTATTTAAATTCTGCAGCGTTTTCTAACATCCACCTGTGGTCTTGGATGGAAGCCCAAGCAGTTTATTTTTATATCGGCATTCCACTCCATGAATATAAGTATGAGAAACGTAAAAATCTCTTTTGGGTTTAAATTTCTTAGTCAAATCTGAAATGATTTTGTTACTTTCAATGTTACAGACTAATAGAGATCTACTTATCATTTCATATTTATACAGCGTAAGCACAGGACACCCTAAATCAGGGACATCAAAGTCAAAAACACCGTGGGCCAAAAAACCAAATTTGCTACAAGCCGAGGGCCCGACTGGTTCTACATTTATTAAAATATGTTAAAATGATCGCACATAGCCTGTTGAACCAAGACCTAACACAGTGTATATTATTTAATAATTAAATAAATAAAGCAATATTTTTTTTTTTTATGGATCTGTCGGTAATTTCAAGTGAAACTGTTTTTCAACAGCAATATTTTTTTTTTTTATGGATCTGTCGGTAATTTCAAGTGAAACTGTTTTTCAACAGGCAAACGGACAAAACCAAACTTCCTTCAAAGAAAAATTGCATGTTCTGTACATTAAAAGAATAAAACAATATTTTGTTATTACTGTCAGTAACCTCAAGGGAAAACATTTTCAACAGGCAAAAAATTTTATTGTTTTGAAAAACTAAATATGTTTAATATGAAGATGAATACATAAATTAAAGTGCATGCAGTATAAATTGAAAATACGTTATTGTGCTGCTCTGTGATGTACATATTCTTGTGTTTGTGTGTTTCTGAGAAGCTTGATAGATTATATTCTTAGATTATATTCTTTCATTACAGCCAGACTATCTCCACGCAGAGATGGCATCGTTACTTTGAAAAAGTAACTTTAATCAGATTACTGATTACTCCTTGAAGAAGTAACTTAGTTAGATTACTGATTACTTGATTGGGAAAGTAACTAAGTTACATTAAAAGTAACTATTTTAGTTACTTTCAGCAGCTGCTAACAGCAAAACTCCACCACCTGTGAAAATCACATTGATCTTTGCCAATACGTAATTGCAAGTTATTTTATAATGATTATCATCAACAATGTGTCTCCACTTATTTGGTTGAACTGAAGGGGAGATTGCTTAATGTTTACAACAGTACCAAAAAAACTTTAGCAATCTGTGCATGTTTTTGTGTGTTTCTGTTATCTGGAAAACTATAAATTGGATTTTGCCCCCGCTTGATCTCTGCTCTGATTGCTGAAGAACAATGAAGCTGCTTGTGCTGCAGTGACTTCGTGGACTACCGTTGCATTGTGGGGAATGTAGTGTTTTTGGCGTGCAAAACGCCAGCGGGCCACTGTGGCCTGCAGGCCGGTTCTAATAGTGATTGAATATCATGCAGGGGCCCATAGATAATTAATTTTACTTTGACATATGTGGAGTACATGCTCACATATTCATGACGTGCTTTGATTAAACTAATTTATCTTCGGTGTAATTTCAGTACCGAAAAATTAACTTGATACCAGGCGAGTCTCTCTCACCTGAGAATGTGAAACTGTACTGGGCTGATTCTGCCTTCAAATCATTTTAACAATGAGAAGATTCATAACTTAGAACTCAAAAGTCTGAAATAGAAACAGGTCTGTAAAAACAGCCTGTGTGCTTCACCCAAGAGAGAGAGTCATTTGATGCATCAAAGAGTGATGTCATCACTGCTGATGTCATTGTTACCATTGAAGCTGAACATTGTACTGTGAATTCACATCAAACAGGTTTTGAGCGTCAGGCGAGTCTGGTTTATATTCAAAGTCTATGTGGAGTGTTGGATGCGCTCGACGTGTCAAACATCCAAACGGTTCAAATTTCGCCGCAACGGCCCTCGACACGCCTCCACATAGACTATGAATGCAAACATTCTTTTCCTATAGGAGTGGATAAGCAACCAGTCCTAAAGTACTGCCATCTGCTGGCCTCGCTTGGAAGTGCGATTCAAATTAAAATTACTGCGATGCTATTCATCTGTTGAAAAAAGGCTGAAAAATTCTGATGCTTAGAATTCTGAAATGAAATTCTAAAATATATTTTGTTTTTCTCCACAGTAACCCTGATAGTCTTTTGCACCAGCAAAGACAGTCAAGTTTTTTATATATTGATCATCTAGAGGTGGCAAAAGCAACAACAACAACAAAAAAGCTAGTATGGTCTGAACTTAAGACAAAGTAAATGATTTCTGAAACTAAAATATGCTGATGTGTCTGTTTACTGCAAGCTGATTTACTCTGAAAATCCACCAGAGGGCAGTGTAACTTCAAGGCCTACAGAAATTAGAGGTTTAATTCAATGGGTTTTTTTCTGTTTTTGATATAGCTCTCTAACTAAATTATGCAAAAACTTGATCTGTGGATAGAAAGAATTAATATATAATGGGAACTTAGTAGCTTAACGTTTAGAGATGCAGTGTGTTTTTATTGGAGGAAAATGATTAATTACCAGATGTTTTATATCCATGTGTCAGAATAAAAAGATCCACTGAGTGAGTTGTAATAGAGTCTGTTAAAATTCAGAAACTCTTAAATCAGCGGCTCTCTTTCTTATTTAGCAGAAAACACTGTAAGATTGGGTGGAGGAGACGGTTTTACCAAAACATCCTACTTTTACACACTCATTAACCCAACAGTGGAAAAATGTGCTCAGTCCCCAAAAGAGTCACTGCCACAACACTGCTGTTGTGTAAATGGCATCATAAAGTTTATCTTTATCATGAATCCAAAAGTTTTATGAGCGTTGCTTTTTTTTCCCTACTGTAAATTAGCAGTAGCCAAACAAGTCAGACCCGTGTAAAGCACCCATTCAGAGTTGGGGAGTAAGTAGTTACATTACCTCAGTTACATTTACTTAAGTAACATTTTTAGGAAAAAAGTTACTTCTAGGGAGGTTTTTTTTTTTTTTTTTACTAACTTTAACTTTATTTTGAAGTAGTTCTACTCTTATTTGAGTTCCATGTCTGGCTGCTCTACCCACTGTGAGAAGCGTCACTGAATGAAGAACAAGTTTGTTTGAATCAAAAATTCGCCAGACACATGCCTGCACTGTAAATTTTCTGTTGGGGAAAAAAATGTTTCCTTGACCTGAAATTATTATTATTTGAAATTATTTTCATTTCGGACTGTAAAATACATAAAGTTTTGTGGAAATACTGGTGTCAGTGCATCTGCTTGTGTAATTTTAAAATATTAAACAAAGGACATTTTGATCAGTTACTCAGTACTTGAGTTGAGTTTTTACCAAATACTTTTTGTTCTTGAGTAATTTCTTGAGCAGCTACTTTTGTATAAAAATATCCTAAAGTTGTGCTGCTCTCACTTGAGTATAAGTTTTGGTTACTCTACCACATCTGTACAAAATAAGCAAAGCCAATGTCATTAAAAACGGCTTTTTTGAGCCACGCAAATGGAAGTTACCATCCATCAGATTTATAAATAGAAACTTATCAATGTTATGCTTGTCAAAATATGGGTAAAAACATTAATGGCAAGTTCGATTATAATCATGCAAGGAGCAGAAAGCTACATGCATGATCAGTTTATCGTTGTCGATAATAAATCAGTGGCTTCAAGCTTAAAAATGTTTTAACAGATATGTGCCCTAAATACATATCCTCCTGCTCAGTCCATTTCACACCAACTCGACTCATACAGGTTTGTGATCCTGTCCCCTCACTGGACTCCAGACATGTGCTTTATGTATGCTGGAAGTGTTTTCTTCTGACTCCATGACGCTCTAGTGCTGGTAACAATGTACTCTTCTTCACTTAAACGGACGTCAGATGTTACAAATGTATTTATAACTCGCACGTAAATCAAGCCTGCTGTAGCACAACCTAAAATATGAAAAACTAAATGTATTTGAGGGGCAATACTGTTACCCGTCAGGCTTCTGGATGGCTTCTGGATGGCAGTAATCCATTGCACCTGACAGAAACTCATTGGTTGGGTGGCCGTGTGTGGGGGGCTATACAGCGGGGGGTTTGCTAAAGATTAATTGTCCCAATAACTCGTATGCTTTTACAGGGGACAAGAACAAATCCAAGACCGTCTCCAGGCAGCATCAGCAGCAACCTTCCCAACGAGCAAAGGGCTCTATGTCTCGAACTGCGGCACAGGACGAGAAGAGAGAACGGATAATCCATCAGCTCAAAGGGCTCCTGACAGACAGCAACTGTAGGTTCCAGGCACTTGCCATCGTTCTGCAGCAAACTTTGGCTCAGGTGAGAAAGTTCATCGATTTTTAACTCTTGAGGATGATGAAGCTTTTCTACGTTAGAAAAGTCTTTTTTCAAAGACTAGGTCACATCTTACATTCTTGATGTATGATGTAACCTAGTTTTTGATATTATGAGACTTAATATTTAGTAATGTAATTACTTTTATTACATTATATTGGTGTGCAGCTCTGTAAGTTGATAATGTAACAAAAATGTTTTTAAAATACCAATATTTTAAAAAAAATGCTGTACCAAGCAATGCTGTACTGTTTGGTCTAAACAACAGATAGTTTTCTGCCAAGTTAAATTACTAAAGCATAATGTAGCGTCAATTGTTTCAGGTATTTCAGTTTCACATCCGCTAAAATATGTAAACTGTATACCTGTAATTTATTTAGAGATTCCAAATTGTTCTTTTTCTTTGTATGTTATTGACTACTGATGCACTAAAAAGTCACATTTCTATTTCTATTTTGTTGACATAAGGCTACACTGCAAAAATACAAAATCTTAACTAGACAAAACTAACTTACAAGTAACTTTTTAGCAAGATGTCGGAATTTGTGTAAAGTCAATAATTCCTAGCATTGAGGGGGGAAAAGTTCCAGTTTAATTTATCAGATTGTATCACTTATAAATGGAAAAGAATCTTCAAGTGGATCTAGTACTTTTTCATCAATATCAAGGAATTATTTACTTATGACAAATTCCTATATGTTGCTGAAAAGTTACTTGTTAGTTGTGTTTTATTTTAACTGCATCAAGACATTTGCACTAGAAACTAGACCAAAAGTAATAGGTAAAATTTTTGTGGTTGTGCAGTGCACCAAATGAAAAGCAGACATGGCTGGATATTGTCCAAGCTTATAAATGTCTGCTATTTGTCAGTCAACTCTGGACCAATTAAAGACAAATTTAGTTTGATCCGTAGTTTCTTCATCTCTGCCAGGCTTTTGAGAGAAAAGATTCCCTTTACATCAAGTTACTCACCAAAACCACACAATGGGTCAGATTTAAACATTTGAAATTTACTCACCATTTGACTTGTTTCTTTATATTACTTACACATTTGATTTTTTTTGTTGTTGCTTTTAAGTTTCTGATTCATGTAAATTTCTTCCCTGCTGATTTTGTTTTGACGATGGACCAATCCAGTTATCTATGAACTATAAATTGTTGAAAATATTTTAACTTCAGCTTTCCTGCCTGTAAAGGGAGCAAAGATGACGTCCTGTCGTGTTTGTAAAAAGCGGTATGTAAAACAAGGATTTACTCGTTTAAGGCAGACAAAACGATTCCAACGCTGACATTTTAATCTCTTATTGGCAATTAGTTTGCTCAGCTTCACGTGAATCTTTACTTTACCTCCAAGTCAGCTGATTTTAATACCTGAAGATGTTGGACACAAACAATACTCAACACTGCAAAGGGGAGGATGGAAATGACCAGAACACAGACATGTCTCGACATGTTGTGAAAACTCATGTTCCCTTTAAAATGGCCCTCTCTGGGACTGAAGTGGCTAACATTAAGACTTCTTCGCTCAGTGACCCTGTCACTGGATACCCTTTGTTCTCAGTGTCAACCGGCTCAGAGTGTTTACTGACCAGCTGATGAATCAGTGCATCTCCTACTTTATCACGATCCCTGCACTCTGTTGTGATACGAGTCTGAATGACGATACTGTCGAAGAGACTTCTGAGCTACTGTATTTTTAATGAATTTATATGTAAATTATTCATGTACTCCACCAAGATGCCAAGTGTTTCTCTTTCTTTGGAAACTATACAAAGCAATAACAGAAGCTCATATTTCAGACACCTCTTATTCTTATAGGGTGGATTCTCATCAGAACCACTGATCTTTATGGTACAGCAGTGTAGCCGCTGTGGGTAGAGGCTCCTTTATGAAGACACTAGTGCTGTATGGTATGGTTTGTTTGCTGTGTTCCTGAATAGTGTTATCCCACATTATTCATCAGTTGGATGTTGCCAGGGGCGACACAGGCTGTTGATTTTTATTGTTCCTCTGCTTCAGTCTGTTTTTAAAAAAAGAATCCTTTTTGAAAACGTGTTTGTCACACAAAGTCGCCTTTGTGCTTCGTTTCCTCTGGTCCCCAGCTGACTTTTACGCCAGAGACATTTCTTGCAATTGTAAGTTGATGCAGAGTTCACGTGATTTGTGTCCTGATCGGATAAAACTCAGTGTTTGGAACAGTTTTTGTTAAAACCTATGAATTCATTTTCAGAGAGGGTTTTGTTGAGGAACAGCAGCAGCACGGCTCTCTGTGACGTTCTCTCCGCCGCCTGTTGTCATGCTGGAACAAATTCTGAGTAGGATCCGTTTAATGTCCGTGGCGGCCTCTGAAATGTGGCAGCTGTGTCTAAAGCACAGAGCGTGATCTTGAGTAACTGATGTTTGACTCATGTCCTTGTGTTTTGGGCAGCATAGTTGTGAAAACAAATGCATTACCAAATCTTAAAACACACATTTGTTCCTCCTGCAGATAAAGCAGCTGTTCCAGCCTCCGCCCACTGACTCCACTTATTGTTGCATAATAAACCGCTTTATTTTCTACTTCACACCTGTTAAACACCAACATCTGCCATTCATGACAGTTATAACATGGTTTAAGGAGCATAATGTGTGTGTTTTTAATGATCTCAATAATCGCGCAGTGAAGAATGTAATCTGGTGGCCACTCATCATGCCAATAATAGGAGGCAGGCGTCTGCCATCGCGGTGTGAGAATGTCCCAGCTGTTGACTTGATATGGTTATGAACTGCTGCCAAGCACTAAGCAGGGACTGTGTGCTGCTGCTGCTGCTGCTTCTTATCACCTGTTTGGACAGGGTGAAGTGTGGCTTCTGTTTCCCCCAGGCTGCCTGATTTCATGTTACTGCTTCAGCTGAGGCTGTGCAAAGCCCAGCAGCTTAATTGGTAAAGTATGGCTTCAAAAAGTTCAACTTTTTGTAATTTTGTCAAATTCCACTTATTAAAAATTTATTGTGATTTTGTTTCATAATTCACACTTGACGCGTAAAGAGAGATGCATATGTGTCATGTGTTCTTAAATTCCTTTTACTTGTACAAATCTGAAATGTGCGGCGTGTGTTTGTATTTTGCTCCGCTCAATATAACAGGGCTGAAATAAATCCGCTGCAAGAAATTACTTTCGTCAATCACGAGTTTAGTAAATGAGGCCCATTTCGGCTCTGCCTGCTAACTTCATTACTCATCGCTCAAAAACAACCACATGATCAAAGTACCTGCTTTTAAAAGCTGTTGACTTATTGTATGTACATGCCAAGTTTAGTCAGTATGAATGAGTAAGGGTGTATTTTCTTCTTTATTTTTTTGTTCTTGAAAATGGAAATTTGTTGTCAATCAACTTGCCTGCTTAAAAATAAAAATTAAATGAAAACTTATTTGCATGTAAATTTTACTATTCAGTTTCCTCAGAGGTTCATTATTTGACACTGCTTAACCAATGGCCACATTTATTTTTGTTCTGCTTGAGCATATCCCCAAAATGTCTGGCGCTATCGGCGGTTCTGCAAAGTTGTCAGATAAATGCGTGCCACACTTTTCAGATTATGCTTATAGAATCATTTAATCAGAGAGAATCTTTTTTGTTTCCCTTTGCGTTATGCACTAGAAGTAAAATTAGGATTTATTTTAGCTGTAAAAAAAATAGTTCGCTTTTCTGCATCTGCGCAAATTAAAAGTATATGAAAATGATTTGAGGGGAAGTCGGTCCATTTTTTTTTTTTTTTTATTAAAAAGTTGACATACACAAATTTGTGGCTGATTTTCAAAGTAATTTATATTCCAACCTCATTTGCCTGTTGTAGCTTCCCAATAATTCCAGAAAACTGGAAACATGACCTCTTATCTGGGTCCATATTGTCATGTTACGCTCCACCAAGAGTATCATCTTCATATAAACATGACACTCTTGGTAGAGAGTAACATGATGTATACCTCTGGAAACACTTCTGCTGGAGAAAATATCTTCTTTCTCCTAAAATGCCAGGATCATGAACAACCAAACAGATGGAAAAGGGCCATAAAACCTGTTTTAATAAAAGCTAAACAAAAAAAAAAAAAACAAAGACTGAAAACTAACGTCTGACTTTTTTAACCTTTTATTGATCGCCTTAGCGAGCGTAGTGGTCTGCTCTTCTTTTTCTCATTGATTGCATGTTGACTGTAAGCGGCGTTGCTCATGGAGTGGATGGTAAATTGAGAGGTCACTGGATGAAATCAGCTTCTAATAAAGAAGCCTGTGCCTGGGGGAGGGCAAGCCAAGCTGCACTGGCTGTTTATGAACAGGGTGGTGTCACTGCGCTGGACGGGTCTGATCCCATCGGCCATCTCTCTGCTCCGTCTCAGTTCTCCTCTTCGTATTGAAGTGGCCTTTCTGCTGTGGGGGTGGTCCTAAAGCACTCTGTGGCCCGGCCCTCTTCTTCTTTTTTTTTTTTTTTTTTAGATGAAATACGGTAAAGCAGTCACTTCTCTCTACTACCTCTAAAGCGGCTTTTTCAGTCCTCCCTCAGATGTGGTGAGCTCAGTCTGGGAGGGCATGCGTGTGGAGGTGGTACGTCCACCCAGACCGCTGTTCGTCCTGGATTACCGGGTCTCCATAGCGACCAGGGGGGGACTCCAGCACCCAAAGCCTCAGGCTGAGGCTGGATCATGGGCTGTGCTGGCAGCAAAGCCTGTCTCAGTGCTCGCTGCGCTGCAGAGAGGGTAACTGGCTTCTACATTCTTGTTCTCCGCAGTGGGAAAACGGATGTAGATCAAGAGGGATCACAGTGCTGATGTAAACTGAACTCTTTTTGGTGCCGTTTTGACCTGCGCAGCTCACGGTGGTCTTTAAATTACGTGGGCTGCATAACGTGATGTGCAGAGCGTCGGGTTGCGGATGTAAATCAGCATAGTAAGAGAGCAGGGAATTGAATAGTTTGTGGGTTGTTTCTGCGTCAGTTCGAACGGTAGCAGAAGCGCTGCAGCTCAACCTGCAGCTGCAGCCCTGACTCAGAAAGGCTAAGGAAGTTTCCCTGACATGAGGAGTCCATGAAACTGGAAACATGAGTTGAATGTTGAGGAGGGTTTTACTTCTCCTCTCCATATCAGTCACCAGAGAACGTCTCTCCCGTCTTGTTTATGTTTTATTTAGTTCTTATCCATAACTAGAACCGTCTAGCAAACCTGGTCTTATGAGATTCCTGTGTGGATGTCTGTATTTGTAATATTAATGCAAGAGTTGGTTCCTCCTCCCCCTAATCAGTGCAGTAACACTGACAGAAGTAATTGTTTTTCCTTTGCAGCGTGATGATGCCACCACGCAGTGCAGAAAGCTGTCTCAAGAACTGGTCAGCCTTAAAGGAGAGCTGGGTAAGTTGCACCACAGCAGCAGTTGTCACTCTCACTGTCCAGCATTTGCCTGTTGAACTTGTGTCTCTTTTTATCCCCTGCTGATATGCATGCTTAAGATTCAGCTCTCTAGTATTGCCTTTGGAGAGTTGGATAAATCTAATTTAGCTCCTAATTTTAC
The DNA here is from genome assembly GCA_010277015.1 of Poeciliopsis turrubarensis. NCBI lineage: Eukaryota > Metazoa > Chordata > Actinopteri > Cyprinodontiformes > Poeciliidae > Poeciliopsis > Poeciliopsis turrubarensis. The sequence goes on along the minus strand of VMRN01000012.1, from coordinate 8,269,532 downwards.
AGCGGTAATCACGTCTGTCACCATAACGTTTGCAGGGCAATAAATTGTCCCAGGAATTGCTGCGATAAACGATGATATTGGTACTCAGACAATTTAAGTAATATATCGATCATGACCAATGTAGTTTTGGTATAGTTCGACCAATAACTTCAATTGTGCAAAGAGCAGAGGAACTGGAAGACGTTTTAAATATCCAGAGCAAAAACGATAAAATGAAAATAAATAACACGCATAACTGAAACCATAAATAAAATGCCTCTGTAAAAATAGATGCTCTTCAAAATATATCAATCATCAGAATGGAAACGATCGTTCTCCTTTGAATTTATTGTGCGATTAATTCCTAATTGCGACTTGATTACATCTAATTTATTTCCCACTGAAGAGCTGTCTGGTATTTTTTTAACAACTTTGCTGTAAATCAGGTTCCAGTTTTACTAGACTTGTTAGGTCAGATGTTTACCACCACTGACTACAGTAGTGGAGGGCCTCTCCCATTAATGGGAGCTATAACAAGTCCCGTTTAAGTGTTGTCACGGCAACTGGCCTTGCACATGCAATGGTGCTTCAACTCTTGTCCACACACCAGTATTTATCTGTCCCCCCGTGGGGCTTTGGAGGCCTTTTAGCTCCTCCCCGTCTGTAGCCGCCTCAGGACTCCCACATGACTGCTCTTATACGCTGAATGTTGTTATATTTATACTCTAACACAATCTTCTGTTCAGACTGGCTGGGATGCCCGTGCTGACCTGAAACAGGCCTGTTTGGGGTTTTTAGTAAAACGTTTTCTGGCTTTGTGGTTTTTTTAAAATTTGTTTTGTTTGAAAAAAAAAAATAAAAAAAGAAAAGGTCTGAAGTCACTGTGGGTCACTTTTTTGCTTCTAGCTTTGAGTGTAGAATGTATAAATACTTCCTGTGATATCTAGTTTTCTTTAAAGCCCTTTATACAACTGATTTTTCCTCATTGGCTCTTCTTCTGGTTTCTTCTCTCCTGTTGTTGAGCTTTACACACAACAGGTTAAGCTACAGTGATTCATAAAATTACCAATGACCGTTTCCCCTTTCACTTTACGTATTTTCCGTTTTGTTCCCAAAAAAATATGAAGCAAGTTTTTACCATTTTGTCCTGCTGGTTGTTCTTTGTCTTACTTTTTTTTTTAATAATTAAGTAGAAAATTGACTTGGCTGCAACAACAAAACTAAGGCTGACTGTTTCCTCAACCTTTCTTTTTTCAAAGACAGCAGAGGAATAAAATGTTATCTTGTGAACGAAAAGTCATTTAAAGATAAAAAACCCTAAAATTTATATGTTGTGTAATCTTTTCTCGTAAAAACCGGCTTTTAATGTTTTGGTTATTCTTAAGACGCAAGCGATCGGTTCGTTTTTCTTCTGCGGTAACTCTCTGCAGCACGGCGTCCTTCCTCCATTTTTAACCACGTTTATCTTTCCTGTTCATCTGTCACCGAGTTCACGTCGTTTATACACTGGGACACAGGAGAGCGTATCCTACTGTCAGCCTGTGCCTGAATCAAGTCAACCCACTCTCAAGTCAGGAAACACTTTTCTCCATTCAGGAAATTAATGTCTGCCACGTTGTTTATAAGATCCCAGCAGACCAATGACGCTACTTGTCATGTGTTATCACAATGCTTAGCACATTTGGTTGTTTTGTACCTTGCAGGGTATGAAATTGTTGGGGTAACGTGGGATATTACCAGCCCATCATGACGATGTTCCAGTTTTATTGAGATATCTAGCAGCAAAACATTCAATGTAGTTATTTTTGCCTTTTCATGGGTCATAATCTGTCATATTTTAAGAAGGTCAAGAGAAATTCTCTTGATTTGATCTAATTTTGCTAAATTGAGAAATTTAGCGACATACATTATCAGGCTAAAGCACATATTTTCTCTTGCTACACATCTTGGAAAATCTTTCTGTTTCACACAGTTGTCTCACCGTGGTGAGGACTAGTAGCCTCAGTTAGCCTAGCAATAGCGTAGCATTAGCGCTGCTGTAGCTTCTCTTGTCTGTCAGGGTCTCCTCCTCTTTCTTGCTCTATGTGTCAGATGTTTAGCTGCTATTCTGTCTCCTTGGGTGGTGATGCTATATGTAATGTATTATTTTTGTAGCTCTGGAGATGAAGGCCAGCAAATGGCCAAGGCCAGCATGGCTCCAACAATAGATTCCCCAGCTTTTGGGGGGTTTTTTTAACCATAATAATTTATAAAAATACTTGCATACAAAATATACTGCATTTGTTTTAGTATTGTAAGTTGGACCTGTACTTTGTTTACCATGATTATTTCAGTATTCATCAAGTTCACGGACTGCAATATAAATCAGTCTTTTTGCTCAGCTTGTATTTAATTAAATGTCACAAAGTTCTTTTTAAGGTTTCATATTCAGCTGCATGCAGATAATATCTCAAACTGACCAGATCTATTTTCAGCTTGATTTCATGCCCTCCATTGAACACATGTCAGCTTCTCCATGGCTGTGTTTTAACAGTCCATATTTAACTTGACCCTGATGGTTTAAAATGACAGCTGTTTATCCATAGCTGCTGATGTCGCCGTCTCACACCCAAAATCAGAAGCAAATCTCCACGTCATGAACAGCACTCTTTCTGGGAGGGTAATTGCGAGTGTGTTTAATTATGGTGTAACATAGCTAACGCATAAAAGGTCTCGATTGCTGTCGAGTCACCACTGTTGAGCTGCACCGAGTGATTTAATTGCTTGTATTTATATTTCTCTCTGCCTATAAATAACTAAGCTGTAATTGGCTGAGAACAAAGTGCCATCTCCCTCTGAAAAGTCAATTTTTCCATTCCTTTTTGGAGACCATCTGATGTCACACAACTCACTGAACCAAAATTCCTCGGCGGGAATATTAGGTTACGTGCTCAGCGAGTTACTAAAACAATCCGTCCCCTCCGGCCTTTTTCTTCTTTTCCTTTTTGTTTTTTAAATGAACTCAACATTCTGCCATTTGTTTTTGCCAACAGCTTGTTCTGTCCACTCGTCCGAGTGCCTGGAGAGGGAAAAGGAAGCGTTGCGCGCCGCTCTGCTGGATGCGACACGGAGGCTGCAGGAAGAGCACCAGCAGGAGCTGGCTGACCTGGAGCAGAAGCTGCAGGCTGTCCACAAGGCTGAATGGGACCATGTTCACCTCAACTACCAGGAGGAAGCAAACAAGTACAAGACTCTCATGCAGCAGCAGGTAGCTCTAAGGTTTTGCCTTTTGGTTTTCTGCTTACCTTAAAAGCAACAATTTGAACATATTTCAAGGTGCCTTTTTTTCTTTTCTTTTTTTTTTTTTTTTTTTTTTTAGATGGAAGAGCTGAAAGCTAATCAGGAAGCCATGAAGGTGCAACTGGAGAGCAGCCATGCAGAGCAGCTGCAGTCTGTTAGGCAACAGTATGAATTGTCTTTGGAAGGTGAGAGAAAAGCAGCGGATCCACTAGGAATGCAAACGACTAAATGATTTAGTTGTCTTAATTGTTTATTAATGGGTTATTTGATTATAATTCCAATCGATGAACTAATAAAATCCTCTTAGGTCTTCTCTTTAGTGTTGTAGTTTGGCCGCCTACCAGCAGAGGGCGACGCTGGTCATCTTTAAGCAGAGCCAGTTGAACGTAATTAAAAATGTTGGCGTCGCACCAGAACAGGACGGAGAAACGGTCCAAACAAAGTCCGACGTGGGAAGCAAAAATAGACTTTATGGTTTTCCTTTTTGAAATATAAACACGAGACAAAACTTAAGTTATCACTTTAATATCACTCATTCAGCCGAGCTGCATGACAAAGCAGAGGCAACTTCTCATTCAAGAATTACTGATGCGCTACAATGACAAAAACGTGGACGCCATTAGAGAGAGAAACTGAAACAAGATGGAGGAAAGACATGATTCCAATAAGCAAAGTTTATTTTCTTATTTCTTAGTTTATTTTCTTGTTGTGAGTTTATTCACTTCATGGAGCGAAGCTTTAGCATTCCTTCTCGAGCAAACACAGACAGCTCTTCTGTATGAATATCTCTATATCAAGTGTTTCACATATTTTATACTTTTCATTTTTTATTTTCTGTCCAGCGCCTTATGAGGTTCCTGCTTGGTTATGTTTTATAAATGTGTCTAAATTTAATCTGTGAGGGAAAAACAACTTTCTGTTTAGTCAGTATATAATATAGTACTTCTGGTGCAACATAATGTTAAAATGTCATGACTTTTTTTTTTTAATTCGGCATATTATGAACAATATAGCCCGTTATGACAAGATGGTCTTGTCAAAATGGCTGCTTGTCAGTGAATCGTTAGTCGATATCTTGTGAAACTCTATGAAATGAAAATAATAGTTCCCTCGATTCTTCTCTGTAATATGGTGTAGAATGGTGATCTAGCAGGAAAACTCATTTCCAGTCATTTTTCTGAACTTCTCAGAACTCAGGAGAGTCCACACTCAGGAGCTGCAGTCTTTGGAGCAAGAACTAAAAGATTCAGAAGCTGCTCTGTCTGTAAGTGGTTCTTTACTCCCCTGCCCCCGTTTGTTTATTTGTTCAATACATTTAGCCATCGATGCACCAGTATATACACCAGTTTTCCCACTGGTTTTGCTCGTCCACAGGCACAGATTGAGGAGCTGACGGTAGAGAATAATGCCCTGTTAGAGAAGCTAGCTGCAGAGAAGATCAGGAGGAGGGAGCTGGTAGAAAACACTCAGGTACTTTTTGTCTGTGGTATAGAAAGGATTAAGTGTTGAAACTCCTCATGACTGCAGTGCTGTTTGCCCCCAAGTCTCCAATAACAATAAAACCAGTGACTGCCCAAAAGATAAACCACTAATGGACAGATAGAAGATCAATGTGTTCTTGGAAGTGAGAGTTTGTTGTTGTTGTTTTGTTTTTTTTACATGAAGCCTTATTGAAATAACAGTAAGCAGAGCTGGAACTGCTACATCTCCATATTTGTTGACTAAATATCCCTAGTCAGAGCTCAGTGCTGCCCTCTGTTGGAGAGCTTGTTTTTCTGTTGCTAGTTAGAAAATGTGCTGTGAATCCACAGGCTTTTCATCTGTTCGTAGGCCGTCATCATGACGCTGCGTTTTGTCCCCACAGAAGGACTCTCACACTCTGTATTTGGAGCAGGAGCTGGAGAGCCTCAAAGTAGTGCTGGAGATCAAAAACAAACAGCTCCACAAGCAGGAGAAAAAGCTCATGGACATCGGCAAACTGGTGAGAACTGGGCTGCCCAACCACAACGACAACATAAAAAACTACCTCGACCATAACGTCGCTCCATTTGTTCCAAACAGGCGGATAAAAAGGTGCAGTTGGATGAAATGCTCATCAAGGTCCAGCAAGAAAATGAAGATCTGAAAGCCCGAATGGAGAGGCACGCTGCTCTGTCGAGGTACCAGAACCACGGAGATCATTTCTGGCTGGAGCTACACCGATCAGAGTCTGACCTCTGGCTTATGTAGAGATTTGAACTGATGTCACCAGAGATCACATTTTATTATTATTCATACCGCTTCTGAGTGTGGCTCCTAACAGAGTGTCTGCATCCTTTAAAAGTCGTCTAAAATTAAGGCTTTAATTCATTTAAAAAATTAACTTGGCCTTTAAATATGGCTACCTTTGACCAGTTACCTTTCACACACTGGACGCTCCTCCGTCTTGTGACCCTGTTTGTGCTGCCGCCCCGCAGGCAGCTGTCCACGGAGCAGGCCCTGCTGCAGGAGTCGCTGCAGAAAGAGTCCAAGGTGAACAAGCGGCTGTCCATGGAGAACGAGGAGCTGCTCTGGAAGCTGCACAACGGAGACGTCGGCAGCCCCCGCAAGCTGTCCCCCAGCCCCACCTCGCCCTCCCACCCCTTCAAGCTGCAGTCGCCCCGCGCCTCCGGCTTCTTCTCCAGCCCCCCCGTGTCCCCCAGATAATGGGGGCCCCTGCTTCCAGGAAGTAAAAGCAACCCGGGTTCAGCTTTCCTCCTGGAATAAAAAGCCGATCGAATCTTGCCAGCTCGAACCCTGGCTCTTCCAAGGACTAGATGAGCGCCACCACTTCCTGTACATAAAGATGCTAAATACTGTAAAGAGAAATATTGCACAGAAGCACTTAATGCCACCTTGTTGTTTGCCTTTGAGAACTGATCAGATGGAGGCTGAGGAGAAAAATCTCAGGACTTTTATTATTACTTCTACCGTTTTTGTCGTCAAGAGGCTCGTCTTCCCTAAGGCTCATGTGTACATGTGCACATTTAGCCTTTCGGTGTTGATGAGCTATTGTGTTTTTTTTTTTCCTGATTCTGGACTCCACAGCCATGGAAAGTCTGACTTCAGGATAGCTAATGGTGTAAATAATTATTCGGAATATCTAAGGAATCCATTCAGACTCAAGCACCTTTTCTCACAAGCGTAACAGTGAGTCTAGTTTCATACGCTGGCCTTGAACACCCATTTCCTTAAGGTTATTTTTGTTCGCAGGGTGCATGTGTGTGTGTGTGTGTGTGTGTGTGTGGTTTCTTTTAAGCCTGCACAGCCAGCTTAGAAAACGCCGTTTAATGTTTCTGCTCTCTTTGATGTTTGAGTCCCGTCTGTGACCTCTTAAAGGAAGAGTTAGCTTTAAGGTCAGGGTCCCGTTTCCGGGTTTACACTAAAGGCTTTGCTCACATCAGGGACACTGGATGTTTCAAAAGGTCTAAATATTTTGTGTGTGGAAATATTACAGATGTGTTTCCCCTTTCTTGAAATATGCAATTAATAAACTCTTTTATGAAACCTGAACAAGGGGCGGCTTTTACTTCAGTAGAGCCACATTTAAACGTCGCGAATATAGGCGCTCTTTTATCACTTCTTGGATGTAATCTGTAATCCCCGGTTTGACTTTTGCTAAAGCAGAAAACCATTGCGCCGAGTCCAAAATGAACTCTGTCCCAGCAGAACACATTCCACATAAGGAGCACATTAGGACACAGAAATGTAGCAATGGAAAAAAACACAACATTTCAGGGTTTTTTTAGCATCAATAAAAGGCGTTTAAATGGAGCATGGAAAGGAAGTTTCTCTAGATGTTCATGACACTGTTGCAACAAACCTTTACATTTAATTTAGTCAAAAACATCTGGATGTGAGATAATTTGGCCTTTTAACGCCACACCTCCTTCAGTTCAGGTTGCAAAACTTGACGTGCGTCTTTCTACCTGCTGCAAGGAAAAAGGGAGCGTCTCCCTCGCATCGCTCCGCTTCATTCAAAAACGGCTCTATGCAACGTAAACAGCCTGAAGTCAACGTAAACAGCGGAATCAACATATAACGGTTTGAAAACTGCAGCCAGTTTTTCATTGAAATGAATGAAAGCAATTATAGAATCTTTATTGCGATTTTCAAAAATATTGCGACAACGCACACCTTTGTGTTGGACAAACATGGACGTTATCTGGTCCTGCAGACGGCTGTCTCAACGCTAAAGCTTTACGTGCGGTGAAGGTCCATCACAAAAAAAGAAAAAAGATGCTTCACGCTCTCCTTGGGGATTATGAAGAGGCGATTTTGGTCGTCACTATTGTCTCGCCGTTCACGTTCTTAGCTTTACAGGTGTAGCTACCGAAGTCGATGGTTTGCACGTCCTTCAGAGACAAGATGCTCTGGGAGACCCTGGTGGTGTGGCCCATGCCTCTGTTCACCAGCCTCCACAGCGTCTGGATGTGAACCGGACGCTTGTCCTGCAGCAACACAGAAACAACCCGGAGTCAAATGCTCTTAGAGCTGCACACCAGAACCGGATAAATCGTTTACTCTCAAACTGGCAACTCCACAAAGATACGTAAAATAAAACATGTAAGTCTCTCTCTCTCTCAAAGTAATTTTGGTCTTGGACTTTCATAATTGCTGTCAGCTCCAGTTTATGGGAGCGACTCGTCCGGATTTATGCTTCATAGAGAGAGTTCTCTGCTGTTGTCTACGTCTCGTGTCTCTTACCTGTCCGGGATAGGACCAGCTGAAGCTCACGTCCTCCTCTGGTTCTCCCAGCACAGTGCAGGTCACGTTGACATTGTCGCCTCCTCTCACCGTCTCCGGAGAGGCTCCCAGGCTCACGAACGGGGCCCCGCTGGGAACTGTCCACGAGAGACGGAGATGGGGAAAACTCCTGAACCCAGACCTCGAATTTGATCCATTCAGTCAAGTGGCAGTGAAAGTATGTGGAGTTCAAACAATCAAACCAGCACAAATCCATCTTCAGCTGCCATTTAGACACACAAAACTTGCTCAACTCGACCTAAATTAGCCTGATTTATTGCATAAACTTCCGTTACCCAGTCTGGAAGGGTCTATTCTGAATCAGGAAGCTGACTTTAGCTTCAGAGATACAATTTCTGCAGAAAGTGCCACTGTAATCTCACCCTTGGTTGCAAGTTTCTGGTTCCATGGCAACAATATGTAGGGGGTGGGGGGGAAAGATCAGAGCATATGAATACTTTTGACCTCCCTCACCTTCCACATACAGCAGCTGGTATTTGGTGGAGATCTGAGGGGTCGCCTTGGAGGCGGCCTTGCAGTAGAAGACCCCCTGAAGATCCGCGCTGGGGTTCTGTAGGATGAAACCCCTGGTGGGGTCGAAGGTCAAAAGAGTCTGGTTTGCCGTGATTTCCTCGGGAGGGACCTCTCGGTGGAGCGACGCCTCGACCTGGGGCTCGGTCACGCGACAGGGCACGACGGCGGGCCTGTCGGGGCGCAGGTACACGATCTGGAAGTGGATCGCAGACGGGACGAAGAGGTTCTCTTTGTCTGGAATGAAGGTGAGGCGTGAAAAGGGTCTCAGATCTCGAACTTTCTGCTTTGATCACAGTTCAACGCTCACTGGAAACCACTTCACCCCCTGAAGTCAGTGACTTTACTCATCGCGGCGCTCGCACATGAAAATGGCTGCAAAACAGATGCGCAATTATACAACCTTACGGCTTTGAAAAGCAGAAGTGGAGTCTCGTGCGCAATTTACGACAATGTAGCGAGTGATTTCTAAATGGTAAGTCCACAACAAAACGTTTATCTTTCCGTACAGCGGCTGTATTGACCACCATTGTACGGTCAGTGCAGTGGTAAAGTCAGCTGACCAAAGGTGCTGGAGCTCAGCTGAGGTTGATGCTAGCTGAGGTTGATGCTAGCTGAGGCTAGCATCGACACGGAGAAGCAGCATTCAGCTTCAATGCAGCAGAACTGCTAAACAAACCTCCAGAAACGCTAAGCTCCTTTAAATCATGTTGGTTTGCTAATCACTGCAACGTCGGCCAACATATTTGATGTTTGCTGATCATTTTGTTGATGGCTATGTGATGATTTTAATGCGTCTTTGTGGTGTGAAGCACTTTGAAGCGTCTTGTTGCTGAAATGTGCTTGAATGTGATGAAATAAACCTGACTGACCAATCAGGTTTTTGAAACTCATTTTTCGACTTATTGCCAAAAAACTGCTGGGCGGTTTATTTTTTTAAGCGCTTGGGTGAAACTCCAAACATATATATAAGTTGTTGGGGTTTTTTGTACTTGCAAACGTACCCTAATGCCCACCTGTGAAGTAGACGTAGGAGGCGTACGTGCGGTCTTGGTCCTTCTGGCACTCCGTCCCGTCGCACACTATGACCCAGCAGCTGTAGGAGCCCGTGTCTGCAGCAGAGGGCGAGGTCAGGACCAGCTGGCTGTACTTGTCGCTGTGCTTGATGCTGCGGGCAAGAAGACAGGCGGTAAGACGAGTCCCCAAAAAAACCCAACCCGGCAACTGGAAACTGCGGCGTTTCCCTGCGGCACCTGAGGCGCGAGTCGTTGAAGGTGTCCAGGTAGGTCGGGTAGGACCATCCGATGTTGGGCCCTTTGCAGCGCAGCTCCACGCTCTTCCCGGGAGTCAGGGTGGTGCTGGGGCCCAGGCGCAGGAAGCGGCCCTTGTCCAACACCTGGGTCAGCAGGGACTGGCTCTTGCCCTTCCTGTTGGTCAGGGCCGGCTGGCGGGCCCTCGCCCGCTTCCCGCCTGGATGGGCGCCGCTTTCACCCAGGTCTTTCTTTCTCTTGGCCGCCTGGCAGGATCCTGGAGACACAGAGAGAGACACCTGAGACAAGACAACAGGAAGGCCGGGAAGAAAAAAAAATATGAATCATTCCCACTGCCTCCGAATGCACGCAGTTCAGTCTCTTCTTCTTCTTCTTCTACTTGTGTTTTTATCTCAGCAGGAACAGAATGTAAAATGTTCCATTTTAGCTATTCCTCGATAATCGGAAACATCTGTTGCATTCCTTCACCTCCATGAAGCAGGTCTGCAGAGTCGCTTTGGAAAAAAACAGTCCTCCACTGAACACTTTTCATACACATCACTGAAAAAATGCAGACCATAGAGAGGATATGAAACTGTTTTGCATTAATGTACTCTTAAAAAAAAAAAATTAAAAAAAAGTTAAAGCTTCCCTTTACACACACCAAGTGGTTTCCCTCCTGCCAGTGTTTCAAGCAGTTTCGTCACCACGCGGCTCATCAACAGATGTGGAAACGTCACTCACCGTCTTGGAGCTCCAGACAGAGCAGTGCCAGCAGAAATGCAGCCCAGAGCTTCATGTTCGGAGAGTCCTGCTGATCCAGGCGAGCTGCGGAGGTTCGGTGAAGAGAAGGAAGAAGAAGAAGAAGAAGAAGAAGAAAAAGGCTCTGAGGTTCGCTGGACCAGCACCGGCCCCAGCTGCTCTGTTTACCATCCCAGCTCCATCCTCCTCATAGGCTGGAACTGTGAGGGGAAATAATTTGGTTCTCCCTCCTCCCTCCTCTCAGGCCCGGGGAGCAGTAATATGTAGTCTGGCGCCCTCTGCTGGACCGCCGGGGGAATTAGCCTTCTACTTCACAGTATTTCCAACAAAATAAAACCAATTTATGAAAATTAAAGGCAGAGGTGTGTGACGTGGCCTTCCAGATTTGGTCCTAAGACAGTTTTGATTTTTATTTGTAAGATTCTCTACAACTCGTTCACAATTTGTCACATTATAATCACAACTTTGCGCAGATGTTGCACCGCAGTGTAAAACTGCGCGTGGTGACCGCAGGGGGCGCTGTTACAGTCTATATACACCACGCTTTGTGGTCACAAAATGTGAGATATTGTGACCACGCCGTAATTTCAGTACTAAATATCTAAAGCAAACAGTTTCTGCTGACTCTCTCCATTCGCTAAAGAATAAAAAGTGTCTGACTGTCAGTGTAGCAGAAACAGTTTAAGTATTTAATACTTTCCTGCGAGTCAGAGTACACGATAGGCGCTGTCATATTCTCTGACCGTCGACATTTCCGTAATAGTCATAATATTAAAGGTTCAGATGTTACTTTATGTTCTTTGTTCGGCTGTTTCTCGGTTTATCTGTTTGCGTTGGTTCTCCCTCGCCCTCTTGAAAGGCTCTTTTTAGGCGTATTTAAACGCAACAGCGCCCCCTACGGTGACCACCTGCGATGGTCACGGAATTCGGTGTTAAACAGCAATTCTTTTTAATTGCTGAGAGATATTTTCAGTGGGAGCACCACAAATATTTAAGCGAAATCAATTGAATTCTTCAAAGCTGGTTTTAGTGAACATTAACTCCTTATTTATCTTTTATTGCCTTTGTTCAGACGGTATCGTTAGAACAACGTGATCGAACAAACCGCTGAACCTGATCAATAACCAACATCATGCAGCTTCAGTGTGTTTCGCCTCTCCTTTAATTTTGTATTTCGTCAACATTAAGAAAGAAAAACAAAAAAATACTGACAGTACAGGTAAGCTGTTGCACATCATCATCAGCTAAAACCTCCCTCACCACAACAGGAGGCGTTAAAAAGGCCAGGAAAACAAAACAAAACAAACAAACAATAAATCCAATAAACCTTCCTCTTCAGCCCAGAGAAACTCTTTAACGCTGTTATGACGAGAGATCGCCTGTAATAACAGACTGAAAATGAAGATACTATTTTCATTCACCTACTACTGTATCAAAATAGCACAAAATATCAGAAGGCCCAGCATATTGTCATAGTGGGATAGCATGAAACAAAAGCACGTATTTTCATAAAACCTTCATGTCACACTCCTTTTCTAATCGTAACAGTTCTGAAACTGAAGCAAGAATAATAATAATAATAATGATGATAATAATAATAAACCTAACAACCTGTGCTTAATAAAACCACAGCTACAGAGACTTTAGTTACTACAGGGAAGATTTAAAATGAATAATCTCAAGGATTAACATTTTCCCAGCTACGGTCAGTCGCCACTAAGCTAATTGACACTTTGCACATACAGTGGGTCTCCAGAGTGTGCGGCGATCCAAACAAAACAAAACCAAAAAGGAAAAAAAAAACAGGTGCAGATCGATCGTTTCAAAACTTTTCTCACCCTTTTAATGTAACTGCACAATTTGAGACTTTATGACCAGACCGTCCTCTTCCTCCTCAGTGGTTTTCTGTCGCTTCTTAAAAAACCCGCCTCTTAGGTCTGACCTTTGACACCACTTGAGAATGCCGATTTTGTCTTCCTTTTTTATTGTCATCCTCGTCATTTTAGCATTGGGTTATTGCGCGATTCCTCCCACCACTGTATTCTCTCGCGGTGATCACAATCAGATACACCTCGTTCATTTTGGCGCCTTTGAAACAGAGGTTGCTGCCGTCTGCGCGCGCAGTTATCTTTATTCCTAGTAGATTTGTCTTTCGCCTGAATTACGCGGGGAAGCATCGCCGCGACGTTGGGTTAAAAAGCCCGGACATCGCCATTAGCAACACCCGACCTTCCGGTCGTTTGGGCAACTGTGAGATCCACTGTAGGTCAACGCGTGTCGAGGATTTTCTACTGACATTTTCATAATTACAAACGCAAATCGTCGAAGACACAGAACACATAGAAAGAAAAACTGATATACAAGGGTTTGTACATCACGGGAGTAAAGGGCAGGAAAAAAAAAAAAAAAGACTGTGCTTTAAACACCATATAATCTCCAGTCCCTCGGGAAGCCGTGTGTGTTTGCCGCAGCCCTACGATGACACTCTCCAGTGTGTTACCTGTCCTGTTTTTGTTTTTGTTTTTGTTTTGCTTTGTTTGGTTTTGTCTCCCTCCATGGCGTCCAGAGAGCGCTCTGGGATCTAAGTCTTTGCGGTCGCAGAGACGAAGCGGCTCCTCACCAGAATACTGACTCTGCGTCAGCAGACCGAAGGTGCTACAGTGAGGTTCGTGCACACTTTAAGGAGCCGTTATGTACAGGTGTGTCGAGGCGCGAGGCGCTGAGTGCCTTTGGTTTTGGGTTTGTTTCTGTTCCGTTTTGCGTCGGCTGCCTCTCAGAGTCTGAGAAACGGTCCGTGGCCTTCTAACACTGGCTGGTTTTGTCCGGGCTGATGAAGCGCTCCTGCTCCTTTGCCGCCTCGTTTGCCTCCACCTGCTTGTCCTGGACGGGTTTCATGCTCAGCTGGTTTGCGTCGCCGTTGCCGTGCGCGTCCCCACGGTGGCGCTGTCGCTCGGCGCTGTGCCAAATCCCATAGCCAAAGTAGATCAAGAACCCTGTGAAGGAGAAGTTTAAAAGGAAGGAGGTATGAGAGAGGAGTTTAAGTTTTTAACATCAGTGCAGCTGTTGCTCTGAAAAACATTGATCATTCTAAATTTTATGTTAAACATAATTAAAAAAATTGTTCAATATATTGAAGCAAAACCCTTAATTAACCCTAACTTAAGGGTCAATTAACACCTAAGGGTTAATTATCAAAGATTAATTAACCCTTAAATAAGGATTAATTAAGTGCTAATTAACCCTTAATGAAGGGTTATGGATTAAAGATTTACCATTAATTAAAGATTTAATCCATTGATTCTGGATTCAATTCAGAACTATTGAATCCAATGGTTCCGGATTCAGTGGTTCTGAAAACAGAACCATTGTGATGTAAAATAGCGGTATTTTTTCTTTTTTATCATGTTGTAATGTTATTCCCTCATCAAAAATTTCTGGAGTGTTGCCTTGATTCTTTCATGGATGTCTGACAAATCCTTTAATCTCCATGGCAACCATTCAACTGTGTAAAATGCCTGGGTGGACTTAGCCCCGCCTTCAAGGATGAAGCTCCACCTCAGAGCTGCAGTTTCCCAGCTTCCACATTACAGACACAACACCCACAACGCCGGCAGCCAGCTCCTTCAGACTAGCCAGCAGGAATTAGCAGACACCTGGTGAAGCTGTGCCTCAGGTGTGCTTTTCATACAAGCCACCTCTCAGAAGTAAAAACGTTGGTAAGGCTTAGTAAGACTTCCTGGAAGCGGAGTTTCAGAAAGAGCGGGAGTTTTTAAAGCGACAAAGGCCCGATTTCCAGGTGTTAAATTCCAAAGTCAAACTTATTTTTAGTCACATTTGATACATGCAGTATTTTGGCAAAAACTGAAGGTCATGTTGATATTTGATTGTGCTATAAAATGTACTATGCAGCTGGAAAACACATCATCCTGCACCTTTAAAGATAGCTTGAATGCTAGAACGGGCCAAAGCCACACATGACATCATTCTCCTATCGGCTTTTACAGATGCAACATAGTTCAACTTACCTGCAGCCATCCAGACAGAGAAACGTATCCAGGTGTCTCCACTCAGCTGGACCATGAGGTAAACATTAACAAATATACTCAGAATAGGCAGGAAAGGCAGGAGGGGCACCTGTGACGACGAAGGAGCCGTTAGGTTTCGAAGCGTTGATGGACACATGACCCCATAAAGCAGGACACTGAGTTGAGATGAACTCAATGCAGCACTAGCTACAGCCAAACTGCTACGCACCATGAAGGAGACCTTCTTGGTGGTCTGCGGCTGCCTGCAGATCATGAACACGCAGAAGCTGAAGATGAGGAGACACACGGAGAGCAACGCCAAAATCCACACTTCCGAGCCAAGGATTGAGTTAAAGTGGTAGGTGGTGAGGTAGCTGATGACACACACTACAATCACTGCAGGTGGAGGGAAACACACATGGAGATTATTCCAACGTAAACGGGGATTAGAGTCGACCGCAAATGGAAAGGAAAAGGCGTCGGACACAGCAGGCTGCGTACCCAGGACACCGATGGACATGTTGACCACAGAAGACGACTTCTCGGACGGTAAGAGGGGAGGGTGGAGGACGGTCTGAAGGACGGAGTTGCCGCCGTTCAGCATGTTCAGGTGGGACTCTGACTCTGTCAGTTCGGACTCCTCAGATGCCAAGCAGCCCTTCTCACCTTTCCCGGGCTGCCTCTCCAGAGCTCCATCTGGCTGGTACCTGCGAGACAAATAAATTCAATTCCGTGACGTTATTACTAGTAATGCCTCCCTTAAACTTGACAGTATAAAAAAAAACACAGGTTTAGCATCGGCCTAGCGCTGAACCAAAAACAGCGATCTTTGAAAACATGAGGAGCATGTTTTTTGTGTTCAGCCATTCACTCTCTTTAGCGTCCGTCAGTTAATTCTGTCGCCTGTTCCTCATCTTGCTGATTACCCTGCGTGGCATTTGTCCCTCCATTTGTTTAATCATTAATCATTTGTCAAAATGATGACACACTGAGTGGCCAAACGGCGCCAAAATGACGAGTCTTTTGTGGCAATGTCTACAATTCACCAACCTCAGTTTGAGTTCGACATGCTTGGTAAGGAAACTAGTCCTGATAGTACCTCTTTTGGAGGAATCTGCACTGCCTGCTTAAGGATTTAAAGCCACAGGCTCGTGACGTGTGCACCGCACATATGAAAAACGTGCATGTCCTCCAGCAGTCGGATTGAGAAATAGCTGTCATGATTTTAGCTTCGACAGAACAAGTAAGGACCGGATCCAGTTTAGACCAGAAAGGGCGCCAGAAAAAGAGCTGCTGCGCTGCACGCCCTATGTTTAGCGAGGAAAGACACTTGAATAAACAGCCCGCGCCTGTTGACACTTATATTCCTACAATGGGAGCTTTCACAGCTCTTATTCACCGAGGTGACGCAATCGCTAACAGGGTAATCAGGCTTCTGGGCATTTTGGAGAACCTATTCACGCGGCTGCTTCCCAAATGTTGCACAAATCGGATTCCTCTACTACACAGCGCTGCTCCGGGAGAGACTTGTTCCCACCTGAGCACGAGCACGCAGACGGCAACCAGCGTGTAGGCCAGCAGAGTCCCAATGGACATCATGTCCACCAGGGCCTTCAGGTCGAACAAGAAAGCCATGATGGCTGCGGAGAGCAGAAGACGTGTTAAATGAAGAGCAAACCTCGGAGGAAACATTACAAGCAAAAACACGGAGAACCGCTGCATTCGCAGAACACGTTTCATGCACCGAATTGCGGCCATTACATGTGGAAACGTTTTTTTTTTTGTTCTGATGCACAAACAAATTAGATACAAATTAAGTTTCATGCAACAAAGTTTCATAAAAAACAAAGAGTAAGAAAAAACAAAACAAACTTTTTGACTTTTGACAGCTTAGATCATTTTCATACTGAGCTTCGGTTGATACAAGAGAACTGGTGTCAGAACACCAGCAAAATGTAAAAGGGGGACCAAAATCATAAAATCATGCCAACATCAAATGTTTGCAGCAGCTCAGGCTTCTCATGTTTACACAAGTGAAGGTGATCAACAGTTTTCTTTAGGTCATACGGGCAGCATCTCGACGGGTACCCGAGAGCACCTTCAGCATGTGATGAAAGAGCAGGAAGCAAAAGCAATACATGAACACATTCAGTTCTACTAGAACCTCATAACTTTCATTTCCATTACAAACGTGGGCAAAACTCTGTTGATATTCCATCAATGTCGAAAAAGCAATTTTTCACAACTGCGTTTCCATTAAATAATAACAATGAAAAACACAATTAATAAATACATGCGCTCACGCCAGACATTTAAAAAAAAAAAAAAAAAGAAAAAAAGGGTCATCCTGTTGCCGCTTCCCGGCGTCGTCTTCTTCGCGGTTGCTGCTAGTGGTGACATCCGGTTGTTGGTCACGTGACTCGTGTGATGCGGAAAGAAGTGTTTATTCATTTTGATACAGCGGGGGGGAAAAAACTGTTTTAACAAAACAAACTTGAGTTTTAGTATTTTTTTTTAAAAAAATTGGCCTGACTCTATGATCAATGAAAACGCAGCTGTAGTCAGCAGGAGGGAGCAGATCTCAGCAGCAGAGGCTCAAACAGACAGCAGTGTGTCAGCCATCCCTTTCGACATTTTCTTAAAACAAAATGGAGGGCGGGGAAAAAACAACAACAAAGAATCTCTCTGGCATGTTGCTGTCGGATGCTCGGTGCGTATGGCTCCTGTTTGCAGGAGCTGCCTCTTCGTCGGGTCGTTCACCCCGCTAAGTCTCAGCTTTAATGTCTGAGCAGATTGTGCAACCATGTGCCGAACACCTGCAGTCCACTAAGCAGGAAGGCTGCGGAAGCAAATATTCGTTATAAGCACCGCATTAATCCACAAAGTCCAAACTGTTAAAGTGAGCTCTGGCACGTTGTCAGTGTATGCGAGTACCTCTGTGGTGCCTTATTAGCGACGCTCATTGCTGTGTTGATGACTTGTGGAGAGCGCTTCAGACCATAGATGGAAAAAGAGTCACTTTTTTTATAGCCACCATTTCACTTTGAGCCAAACAGCGCCTTGGCGAGTTTGTTGGTGTGGTACACTTAAAGTAAATTATGATTAACTTTAATTGCAGCACAGTGGTGTAAACTCACCCAGGCAGTAAAATCTGGAGCAAAACCAGTTCTCACCAAGCCAAAAGGAGCCAATCAGAATTCTGACTTGGACTTGATTCTCGCCATCCTGGCTCTCAAAAGCCAATATGGCGGCCACTTGCATTAAACATTAAACATAGTGTTCGCTTTAAGATTAGACAGTTTATTTGTACTTGTGCCAGTTTGAGTCAGTAAATATAGGTCACTCTCATTGGCTGACATTGTTGAATGTACTCATGAATTTCATCAAGCAAAAAGAAAAACGGAATAGAAACATCAAAAATCTATAATACAAACACAAAACATTTTTAAAAAAAAACCCTATTGTGCTAGCATACCGCTGAATAAGCATTAATCTTTCTAGTATTTAGCTTTCGACAAGTGAACATGAGTGACAAGGTAGCTTACCACCATCATTGTGTGCATGAATTGGTGAATGACTCAATGTAGCGTAAAGCCCTTTGGAGTCTTGTGGACTAGATAACAGAGCTGTACATGTACAGGCCACTGACTTTCTTCTTCTATCAGCAACCAGCGGACCTGCCATACAAGCAGTCTATTCCTTTTTTACTTTTCTGATAATGAGCAGGCTCTCCAAGATGCTCTGCGCCGAAGCGAAAGTGTTTTCTTCCGCGTCCGAAATTACCCGGCTCTACCTTTAGCAAAGTAAAACAAACACTCTAGGTATACTGGATGTGTGCATCATGACAATTGTCGAGAATATAATTCTCAATATTTAGTATGTGTTTGGTTTCCAAAAGAGCTGGGAACATTGTTTGGGTGTGTGCCATTATTAGCTTTTGTTTTTTTGAAAATACCAGGAAACAAACAAAAACAAAAAAAAACCCATAATCATCAATTCACTCAGCAAGGATAATGCTCCAGAAGATATGATCAAATCAACAAATAACTAGTTTCTGACTGTTCCAGGTTGGTTTTTATTATCAAATCAGTTGAATAACTTTCATACTTTTTGCAATGTTTCTTTGGTGTCACCCCACTATCAAATTATCTGCCATTATCTTCCAATACGGGACGAAAAGCCTTGAAGACTTGTGGGACTGACACAGTAGGAGCTATGAACTTTCCTCTTGCTGAGTGTAACGGCTCTTCGCATGCTTTGGAAACACCACAACCAAGTTCATGCAGTCACCACCACCAGCTGATTGTGAGCACAAAGAAAAGAACACGCACATCATAAAAAAAAAAAAAAAGAGACAGGAACCAAGACAGTCCACGATACAACCCAGTGACAGGCGAGTCCTTGTCCAGGAGCTTACCCGCTGTGGTACCTGCTGCCATGGTGGCAGCCACGGGCGACTGGCGCTTACTCACTTTGGACATAAATTTGAACAGAATGCCATCTCGCGCCATGGCAAAGAGAATGCGCGGCAGAGGGAACATGGAGCCCAACAGGCTAGGGAGAAGAGGGTTCATGGTTAAGTCTAGAGCATTCTGGGAGAGAGAAAACATGACACCTGCACAACTGTGAAAGAAAGTTGTGAAAGAAAAACATTCTGTGCACAGATACAGAAAGTCCTACGGGTCGTATTGATTTGTCAAGAAGTGAAATTGAACCAATTCCAATAAAGAAAAACAAGAACTGACTGAATCATCTCTTTTCTCGCCATTGTTTCTTTCACAATTGATTGGTGGAGACACATTAGCTGACTCGTTTCACTTGCATGATCCCCGGCTCTCACCTGCAACTACACCGGAGCTCATAGTGGCAATAACTGGGGTCTTCGTCTTAGGATTGATTCGGGCTAAGGCTTTGAAAAGCACCCCATCCTCTGCCATAGCATAGATTACACGAGGCATGGGGAAAATGGAGCCCAGCAGACTGCGTGAGACAGCAGAGACATGCAACACCAACACGTTAGTCATGAGCCCTCAACCCGGACAAACGGACAGGAGCATCGTAAAAGCTTCAGAGAGTCAAGAAAGTCCCAAAAATGTCTTTCTTTCCTGCCTGCAACGTCATTCTTGCAATCTGTCCTTCAGAGGGAAGCTCTGCATATGGATCTTTGAGGAACGCGTCTCCAATAGATTTCCACATGCTATCATGAGACCCAGTGTGTAAATATTCACTTCAAGCGAGAAAAATATGTGTTAAAAGCAGTTTCACAAGACACATAGTCCACACAGATAAGGTCCATTAGCAGACATGAGCCAGATTCAGTTCAATCGAGAACCTGCGCAGAACGTTCCAATCGATGGAAAACTTTTGATTCGACTGGAAGAATGACATCGGCCGACTCCGCTAATACTGACACTGACGGAAAAGAAAGACAGAGTTGGGACAACACAATATGTTTCTGAGACAGACTGAGACTTGCTCAGCAGCTCTCAGCACAAAAACATGCTGTGGCCTCAAACACGGACAGAATTAAGCAATGCACCCACCACAGAACGTTAAGCAACAGGAATCAATCCAATTACAAGACGCAGACAGAGATTGACAGTCAAAGCTGTTGGCTGAATCTCATCCGCCCAGAATTTACAGTTAAATTACGTCCCACCTAAACACCAGCGATGTATATGTTTTGGTTGTTGTTGCTTCTAAGAAAAACAAGGCCTTACCTTGTAGACAGGGCACATAGTGAACCCACAGCAACCACATATTTGGCGGGGCCCCAGCCCACATATTCAAAGGCCATGGGGAGAGGGCTCTTCTCATCCAGCAGGTAATAGGGCATCATCAGAGTGAGCGCAGCAGAGACACCGAAGTACGCCAAGAAGCATACAGTCAGTGACACCACAATGCCGATGGGAATGGCCCTCTGGGGGTTCTTCACCTCCTCTCCTGTTGCAAACAGCAAAGTGAACACAGATGTGCTGTGCTGGCACAATGAAAACCGCAGTGGATCCAACCCGCCAGATCCCGGAGTCACCTGTCGTTGCGATGCAGTCAAATCCGACAAAAGCATAGAAGCAGGTGGCGGCTCCGGCTAACGTCCCGCTGAAGCCGTAGGGCATGAAGCCGCCAACGCCATAGTCGCTGCTCACGTTGCAAGTTGCCGACAAGTTCCTGAAACACGCATATGGTCGTTTCATAACGACTGAGACCGATGCCGACGTGCACATTTTGACAAGTCTATGCGCAAAGCGACATGGGTTATCGGTGTAACAGACGGTACTTGACTGGTATCAAATGAATCCGTTACCTTGTTACGATCGTGATATTGATGAGAGATTCTTCGGTTATCTTCCAGTGGTGTGTGTCTCCTTTGACGAAGCCAGAAATGATGACAAACAGGAGGACGAGCACGTTGATTGAAGTGAAGACCTTGTTGACCCAGGCCGATTCCTTTACTCCAAAAGACAAGAGCCCTGGACGAGAGTAAAACAGACCACCAAAAAAGCTTTAGCTAAGCTGAAATGAAGTTCTCAACCATTTGAGAGCCAAAAAACTCCAAACTGTTCAGACCCTTTAAAGTCAAGGGTCAGCGTCCTGAATGAACAGCTCTTGGTTCGGTTGTACAAGGACTAAGTAGGTCTTTTGCTGAGGCTTTTAAATGAAGATTCCTTCTTTTTACAGTCATGTTTATAAATGACTCTATCAAAATGAAGCTGCAAACATTTCAGCGACTTCCAATGCTCCACTAGAGTATTTTGCTTTTGTAAAAAGCTCCAACATGTTTTTTAAAAAATTGCAAACTTGGCCGTTTACTGCAACAGGAAGTTGTTTAATCTTTAAATATTGTGATTTGAGACTTTTAAATCCGCTTTTACCCAGTGGATTACTTGAGAGCTTAACAAACCTATTCATAATTTTTCACTGTTTTTTTTTAGTTGTTTGTTTTCAAAGGGGGGATTTTTTTAGATTTTTACGATGTGTTTACTAGATTTGAGTTGCAGAAGTTCTGCTTCTTCGATCCTCATATAAACAACCAGACACTGGTAGGTTGTATTTGACTCCGCTGGCCTAATATAATCATGAAACCCATGATGGATGCCATTTAATCAAGCGGAATGTATCAAAACATGACTGGTTTGAGTCTTTCATTAACTTAGATTAATCTTGTCAGTTTAACCAAAACGCAAATACCAGTTGACTCTCGTTACTATTAACCCAATGCAGCAGACATTTGCAAAGACATCCATCTCCCTTGAACTTTTTCATATTTTGCTAACACCTTCATCTGCTACAAAAATCTTGTAAATATCAAACATAACTCAGAAGAAATTTGACCTAACATATTGAAATTGGGCCTCTGTCTCTTTAAGAAGTTCCTTCTCCTTCCGAAGCTCCGCCTTCAAGAAGTCGTCACATCAACGCTCCTCTATTGAGAGTTTCTCAGTCCAATTGGAGCAACTAGACTGAGAAATGAGCTCAGCTGAAGCACAGCTCCGTCTGGGGATGGCTAATCGCTGCTGCCGCTAGTTTGAAGGAGCCGAGTGGGGTGGCTTTGTGAGGCAGAAGCCCAACTTTGTAGCAGCAGCTCCGGGGAGGAAGTGCTGCGTTCATTCGCCCGAGTGTTTGTTGCCGCGGGAGATTAAAGGATTTCTCAGAAAGAATCAATGCAGCACTCCAGGTATGTTTTTGATGAGGGAAAAACCTTATAACACAATGTGAAGCTCAAGAAAGTCAGCTTTACAAAACACTGCCCGTTTAAATAACAGACCTCAGGACATTCCTACTAATAGTTGTTGATATATTCTCCCACCTGAGCCCTGAGTCTCTGAAGCTCATCCAGAACTCAAGTTGTGCCCCTGTCAGCTTCTCTGATCAATGTAAGCTGAAGTTGTCGGCCATACTTCGGTAAGTTTGTAGATCTGCCAAATTGTTTTGAATGACAGGCAGAACAGTGCCAAGAGATCTCAGAGTCTTTGGATATTATTTCCTAACCCAAACCTCCTTTGAAAACGTTTGAAAACCATGACATTTTAGTTCAAGCCGTTGTGGAGATCCAAAAGGCGCTGCATGAACTGCACTAAGCCTCATATTTAGCTCGATGTCACACGCTGTGCTGCCAGTTTCTTATTGAATTATGCCAGGTTCGGATCATGAGTTAAGCTGCAGTGATTCCGGTTTCCGTCCCCTTCACTGAAGCCTCTGTGTGAGCGCTTTCAGGGGGTGGGCTTTGAAACGAGCGGCCAAGCGCTGATGCGCTTACCAGAGAGCAGCAGAATGAGGAACACGGCAAAGAAGTCGGGATACGGAGCCAAGCCAGGAGAGTTCATGCTGAAGTAGGTCTTGCAGAAAACCTCGATGTGTCCGCCAATCATCTCGTCAAACGTGCCGCTCCAAGCTCTGGCAACCGAGGACGTACCTGATCAAAGAAGTCAAAGGTCAGACTCAACGAATGCCCACGCTCTCTATTCTTCAAAGTCAGGAGACTCACCAATGACGTAAGACAGGATTAGGTTCCAGCCAGTAATGAAAGCATAGATCTCCCCCACCGTCACGTAGCTGTAGAGATAAGCGGAACCGGTCTTGGGGACGCGGGCCCCGAACTCAGCGTAGCACAGGCCGGCCATGACAGAGGCCAGGGCGGCGATGAGGAAGGAGATGACGATGCTGGGGCCCGAGTCTCCCTTGGCCACCTCTCCGGCCAACACGTAGACCCCGGCCCCCAGGGTGCTGCCCACCCCCAGGGCGATGAGGTCCACAGTTCCCAGGCAGCGGCACAGCTTGGAGTCCTCCAAGCTGTTCATGTCCACCACTTTCCTGCGCACCAAGGAGCTGCTGAACGCAACGACTTGCTTCAGCATGTTGTCACCTGTTGGCAGACAAACAACCAGATTTAAAATACCTGTTCACGGGTGTTTTAATTAGTTAGGGTGAAGGGTGTCTGCCTGAATGCCCCCATGGCATATTCTAGATCAATATCCTAAAATCAAAGTGCAAGCCAGAGAGAAACAGCAAAAAATAAGCTTGCAGATAACAACTATCGACCAATCAATACTTTGAACGGTCAGCAGAAGAGAACCAGAGCTGTGAACACGAAGGCTTGGGTGTTGGGGAGAAGCTCGGCTTCGGCTCCATCTGCTTTGCATTTCCAGGTTCTCGCAGCCCGGTTGTACCGAGACTCGTTGGAAGGCGAGTTACGTAACGCGTGAACCCCTGAGGGACGTTAACCGTACACACTGTGTACGCGCGTTGGAGGAGCGCAGCCAAGCCCCAGAGAGCTGGTGAAGTTCAGACTCTACGGGCCCCGTCCGACTATTGTTCGGGGTCATGGTGCAGCTCTGAGCACTCAAAGAGCTGCTTTCATGAAACGACGAGAGAGAGCGAAGCATTCCAGCAGCTTGCTGTTCCAATTAGACACGGGGCCAAAAAAACCCTGCAAATTCCCCCTTCGACGCAGTTGTCCTGCAAATTACAGCGCCTCTTTCCATTTGTCCAGAGGCAGCCGTGATACCTGCATTCTTACAAGCTTTGAAATGAGGATGTTTCCGTAAAGACGTTTGCTTTTCTCCTTTGAACCTGCAGAAAACCATCCGAGACGTGGAGTTTCTCTTCCAGTGGAACAAGTTTGAGTCCTGGCAGCTCATTAATGTAACAGCACAACAGTAATACCAATCAGCCAAGTTCATGTGAATGGATCCATTTCAGGGCAAAAACATCATCTCACCAGTCAAGAAAGCAGGAGCAAACATTACGTTTTGTCCGTCGAAAGCATCAACATGCACCATCATAGTCACAGTCTTGATTTAAAGGAACTCTGTGTGTCCGCGACAGGACAGTTTTCTGGAGGTTTGCTCCAGATTTGAGGTGCGTGAAAGACACGGACAAAAAGAGCTGAACTGATAAGAGCTCAACTCTGGTGTTTCATCTTCAAAACGATCACATCTGCAGATCTTTTCAGTTTCCAGAAGAAAAGAAAAACAACAACAAAAAAAACCCAACAAATCTGCACTGGTAGAATGTATCCTAAATATATAAGAGGCTTTCACCTACCTTAGAGTAGGACACCTCTTGAGAGCAACGGCTTCCAGGTTCAGGAATAATGAAATAAACAAAAAAAAAAAAACCTTCCCCAGGTGAGATGAGCTGCACACAGGTTCCAGTCAGAGAGCCCGTCGTGATCTGACGAGCCGCTGAACGACACTGAGAGAGAACATGACGCGTACAGAGCAGGTCTGTTTCACTCCTCCTCCTCCTCCTCCTCCTCCTCTTCCTCCCTGTCTTTAGAGTTTCTTCATCACAGGATCTGGCTCCTAACATGAAGTTACAGTACAAAGCAGCTGGAAGGGGAGGCAGGACTGACTGAAGGGGGGGAGGGGGGGAAGGGGGGGAGGGGGCGGAGGAGGGGCCCACGGGGGCATTTAACCTCTTTGACTCTTGGATTGAAGATAATTGAGGGCAAACTTGCACCATAAGCCCCTCCATACTGGAAACTCCACACTGAGGGCAGGAAGAAAAGAGCGGGGCGGGGGATCCTATTAATGAAAAGAAAGAAAGAGGGGGGGGGAAAAATACAGCATAAACAGATCCCAGCTGTCTGGATGCTTACCGACTGCTGATAAATGATTGGGTAACTTTCACTGACAAACACTGTGGCAGACACTGTTTACCCACCGCTGCCCACAGGACCGCTGCTAAAAGCCTGGATGCTGATTGGTCAATGAAGGGTGGAGAGTGCTGTGTCGGAGGGGTGTGTGTGCGTGTGCGTGTGTGTGTGTGTGTGTGTGTGTGTGTGTGTGTGTGTGTTGGGGGGGTTAAGTCCTCTTAATGGAAGACAGGTATTGCTCAATGTACCTTGAGCTATTGGACCTGTGAGCTTACTCAGTTCAATAACAGCCTGGCATCCAACGACTTCACGTCTCTTACAAACGCCTCGCCTGTGAAAGACAATTACAAAAGTTTTTTATTTTATTTTTTTTTTTTCTTCCATCAAACAGTAGCTCTGAAAAAAAAAACAAACAAAAAAAACACTTCTGACGAAACCAGTTCAGACCAGCTCGGGGCTCCAGTGGGAATGTGGCAGCTGGCCCCAGGAAGCCCCCGCCGTCCAGCCGGAGGGACCGCGCCGCGGCGTGACAGCGGCGGTCACCTGGCCGCGGGTGGGCGCGTCCACTGCAGGACAAACCGCAAGGCGAGTGTCTGACCCGCACGCTGGTTATGGGAAGCACAAAACCTTTAGAGGAGAAAAACGGCGGAAGGTTCGAAGTCAAGACACGTTTTAAGTTTCATTACAGAAAATAAAAATAAAATAAATAAAAAAATATATATATTTTCCTTATGAAAAAACTAAGCGTCCTGCTGTGTCACCATGGCAGCAGTGGAAAGCGGTCAACCGGCTCGCGCCGTTTCAATGTTGACACGCGCTAATCGTGTGAAGCCAATTGGACGCAATGCGGCCTCCGATGGCCGCGAGCGGGGGCCCCCGCGGCCCCCGAAAGGAGCGGACGTGGTCAACAGGTTGAGTGGTGTTTGCCTTGCGGACACCGGGGCCGCTCGCTCCAGTTAACACTGCCGTCACCAGGAAATGATGGAGTGAGCAATATCGCTGATAAGGCGGAGCGCGGTGGATGCAGCGCGGTCAGCCTGCGGGTGGAGACGAGGCTCGGGGGCCTCGGGGCCAGGAAAACGGCTGCAGTCTCTCCGGCGTTCCTTATCTTGCATTGGTGGAGAGACGTCGTTGTAAATCAACGTTTCATGAGGGTGGAAATAATCATCCGACTTGCTGAATTTGTTACTTGGCTCGTTTATGGTACTTTTGTTTTCGTGGTGGTGGTGGACAATGGCCGTCCATCCATTCACAGTCTGTCCGTCTGTCTCACCACAGACATGTTGTCACTCCGTCACACTCCGTAATCCAAGAAATCTGATTACATAAAAGTAAAAAGTGTAATGAGCTGTTAGAGTGAAATAGTTGTCAGATCTCCTGCATTCAAAGGCAGTTTTACTACTCAAACCTTTTCACATGAGGTGTATTTTCTTGGGATGATATGTGTGCTGGGTAACTGTAAGTGGAAGGAAAAAAATGAAAAAAATCTGAAAAGTGTGGCACGCATCTGTATAGTTCCCCTCAGATGTGCAAACATTTTGTTGAAAAGCTGGTCGTCTTTTGAGGAAACATGTTTTTGGTTTTTCCTCCCTTTGATTCGGCCAACAAGACTAGATCTGGATCTGCACTTCAACTAGGCCGTTCTAGCACATGAACATGTTACGATCTAAGGCGCCGCGGCGACTGCGGGAAGGTGATCGTCCACCCAAGACTTAAGCCTTCAATGCCGATTCTCTCATTCTTACTGTTCACATCAGTCTGTTTAGATCCCCAGAAGAAGCAAGACACCAATTTGCTATGATGGTTGTCACCTCCATTTGTCTCAGAGTCAGCCACTGCAGACCAGCCACCTGTGCAGGAAGTACCCCGTCACTCACCCAGTGACCTCAGCCAATGATCGTGACCCTACGCAGGTGTAGCTAGTGGATGGACTGATGCTCATACCTTTACCTGGCCTCTTCTCGGAATAACTCTCACCCAATACTTTATTATTATGTGATAATAAACCTTTTGAATTTGGACGAAAACATAAGAGTTCATTTCTTAAAAGAGTCTGGCGCACCTGAGCTGCGTCGCCAAGCGGACCTATTTTGTAAACTGCCCACTCTGGAAAAACTAACCCACAAATACAGATTGGACGTTTGTTGTGGGAGGTCAGCATCATGCCAGATTTAGATGCTCTGTCCTAAAGCCTTTTTATATTACAGCTCAAGAACAGTCTGGGCCGTGTAGCTCGGAGACTAAACCAGCACTTTAATGCTATTTTTATTAAACGCAAGGATGTAGAATTATAGACAAGTGATTTTCCCTGTCGATCTGGGTCAGACTTACAGAGAGAACAACTTTCAAATGCGTGTATGATGGTTATTTGTTCTGTGATTCAAATACAAAGGACCTGATGGCTGTTGTCCAAATAAATCCCAAATTTATACAGTTTCCAATGTTGTAATGCGAGTCATTTAGTTTTATCTCATAAAAAAAAACATCATGGAAACAGAGAAGTGTAATTTATGACTTTTCATGCATGTGGGAGCAGTTAATAAATTATTTAAAATGTTATTGTCATGTCCAAGTATCTTGACCTAAGGTTGACTCAGTGTTCAAGTCCCTCGGGAGGCACTTACTCTCACAAATTAACTCTTCAGTAATAAATGCTCAGAGGGGATGAGGAGGGATGTGGGGGGGTCTCTGGTTCATTTTGCATGAGCACAGAGTGAGAGAGAATGTAAATTAAGACACAAATCCAGTCTGACTGCTTTTATTTGCCTTCTGCGTTCTCAGGGGACGCATTTAATGCGAAGAACCCTTTTCCAGTTGCAGCGTACGTCGGACAATATCTCAAAATGTTTCTTTTGGAAGCTACATACAGCCCATGCGCCGCTTCTGAAAAAACAAAATCCTCTGCAGTTGATCAGTTAGAGGCATTATCCTTGATTTGTACTGCAAACACGTAAAAACCTTATTCCTTCATAACCCTTGGATGAGCTGCATCAAAAGGCTGGACACGTTTCCACCAAGTTCACTGGTTCCTCTACTTTGGAGTTCACTCCAGCGAGTGAGAGCGTAACACCTCTGCCTGCCTGCATGTGGGGAGACGAGCTCTGACGGTTGTTTGTGCTCATGCGCCACACAGTAGCCCATATTTTCTGGAGTCCTTGGAGGGGGACCGAAGGTTTCCTGCCTTGCTCTGCTGGGGGACATCAACCTTTACGTGGGCAATGACAGTGAGCCCTGGAGGGATGTGAAGACTTGGACGTCTGTGCTTGTTATGGATTGTCCACAACGAACACCATGTTCAAGCAAAAGGAAGGGCATCTAATGCCGCTGTTTCACAATCGACTTTGTGGTCGACTCATCTGATCTGAAGGGAAGGGTTGTGATGGTAGGGGAAGATGCCCAAATGTATTGCGTGACTCTGGTGTTGACGTCTGGCAGAGTCTGTAGTCTGATGGAGTTTCAACTGTCACACCTGGGAGGGCTTCAAACATTTCCTATCAATCACACGTTCCAGAAGATTTGCTTTTGACTCACTCTACGGTTACAACAAGCGGCATGTTGGGTTTGCTTGGGGCTCGGGCTTCTAGTTGACGTTAAAAACTGTTGGATTGGACTTGGTCGCAATGTCCATGGGCAAGAGTCGGGTCAGGTTGGATTTTTTATGTCCAAACTAAATTCTAAAGTCTGAGTCTTTGCTTAGGCTGATGCTCCTACGATCTGACCACTGACTGAGCTGATGATGATGGATGAATGGACGGATGGATGGATGGAGGCTGGGTTATGTTTAGAGGTTATAATAGAGGTGGCAAAACAGTTGTTTTATTTAGTATTGCTTCCTATAGCATGTGGCGTCACCACATTTTGACCATCCATGATGGAAATGCATCGTCACAGCTTTCCCCTTCAGTGCAGAGTCCGGTATGTAACCCAATGTGGCCTCTAAGAACAAGAAACCCCCAACAAGTAATAATCTAAGTCTTCATAAAGGAATGAGAAACTTGCTAAACTGGCCAATGAAAATCACAATGCAGACCACATGTATGTGGGTTGTGGAACACGACCCGACCAGTCCAACAGGAAGGGCGACGACATTGGGATGACATTTGGTGGGACACACAGAAGGAAGGTCTACAGGAGTGAGGTGCAGAGGGCACAGTCACTAAGTGGGGGGTGGGCTTGGATTCGGTCCATAACGTCCTGCAGTTCAGATTCAGTCCTCCACCCCATGCCTCAGTCAGTTATGGCTCACAAACTCATGAAGTGCGCTCAAAATATTTTAGCACTTACCAAAACTATGCTGACAATGTTTGCGGAGCTCGCGCTACACATTGAGCTTGAACCTGAACGCACGGTTCAACCTATTGGCCACATACCAATCTGTGTTTGCACTTGGAAACCTCTCCAGAAAATCTTCACTCTCTATTCAACATTGTGACAGTTTCTTGAGCAATCCTCAAAATTTATACCCAGAGCCAGGGGGGTTCGGCGCTTTGTTGTGTAAAAGCAGCCGTCAGATTAGATCTTGAGATGTCTTGTCATCTCCAATCTTTGGATGCATCTAAAATTCTCCTGTTGCATAAATGCTTGTTTATACATATATATATGTTTCTCCCTGTTGCGTGCTTGTTGAATTTTTACGGTCGTGGGTAAAGAAAGAGACGTTCTGTTTTGTTGAACGAGGGAAACTGTAAAACATATCTGGTTTTCACCATATTCTAAAATGACTTCAGACTAATCGAAGGTGCACAAAAACACAGAATCCACACAGTCTTGACAATCAAAACACAACTGAAGCCAGAATAGGCAATGAGCAGCATGTGAATTATCATCCAGTGATTTGGCAGCTTGCAGAAACTCACATTTTAAATAGTTTTTTCTTTTTCTTCTTTCTTTCTTTTGATTTTGTGTGCAGTACTCTGGATTGCCTGGTGCGTGAATCATCTCTAGCTCAATAAACTTCCCTTGTACCTTAACATTTACAGAGACAGCTCTTCTACTGAGGTGATAGACAAGTGGTTTTTTTTTTTTCTTTAAATTTGATTGCATTTTTTTTTTGTAAATAAATAAAAACACAGCAGGAGACAGTCTCCTTGTTGACGGTTTGTTCCCTGTGAGTGTTGTCAGACAGCCAGCTGGCTCCAACTCCAACTCCTCACTGGAATGAACTTGTTTTTTAGCCCAACTCTGCTCATCCTGCTATGACTTGTCACAATGTCTGCAGCAGCGCAGCACAGCTGAAACCAAGAATCCCCAAAAAGAAAGACAAACTTCACCCGTGTGCTCTGACATGAAACCAGTTCTCTCACATTTGGCTCGCGTGACACTGCAGCTGTTGTTTGTGCTTTTATTTATTGACTGGACCGAGGTCCACACGCAACAACATGTTAGTATTTTTGGCACTGCTTTCCTAAAAGAACTCACGTCATTGCCCTTAGGTGAGCTGTTGTAGTCTGAAGTGATGTGTATGATATTTATATCCTGACTGTAGAGGATTTCAGCAGAAAAGAAAAAAGCTTTCACATCAACAACAGGACGCCTTTCATTCAGCCGCTGCAGTTGCACTCAACTGTGCATTTCTTTTTTTTTTTTTTTTTTTGCTTCGGCCTTCGCAAAACCGTAATTTTTTTTTGCTTTGCAGAGGCCTGCATGACAAAATAACATTTGGGTCTTTAGTTTGTTCCGGAGCGACTTTGAATAAACACGTTTCCTACAACAAAACAGGACGTGAGAAAGAAAAACAGGCCAAGGAAACATGCAGATGCATCTCAGTAAATCAGAACGTGACGAAGCTCATTTATTTCGACTCCATTCAAAAAGGGAAACGGGTGAATTTTAAAGATTCAGAACAAAAACAGCAGCACATGTGAATAACTGAACTTCTTTTTTAATTTCGAGGATGTTTACTCATTTTGTTTTTGTTTGTTTGTTTGTTTTTAATACAATTAAAATATGCTGTAAAGCTAATACAAAATTAGTTTGTATTCCAGAAATCCCAGTTGGACAATGTCAGTCCTTCTGAGAGTTGTTAATTATTATGGAAGTTTGTTTCTGCCACTCTGGTAAAAAAATAAAAATAAAATAAATAAATAAATAAATAAATATTATTAATTATCTCATTATTTTCAGATACTATCTCAATACAGTATCTCAAAAATGATGATATTATTTATTTATTTATTTATTTATTTTTGACCAGAGTGGCGGCAACAGGCTTCCGTAGATTATAACCTCAGGTAAAATAGAGAAATAAACAAATAAAAATAGTGCTGTCCCTTTAAACGTGTAGAGATGACGGGCTTTAGGACCCAGCGGCGGACCGCAGCCCGGACAGTAGAAACATAATGGCTGGGTTTACCTGAGAGCCTCGCGGAGCCGCTTCTTTAACCGTAATAAATGGTGTAACCGAGCCGAGCCGAGCCGAACCGAACCCATGCTGCGGAGCCAGTGACTGGACCGGACCCGCTCAGCCGCTGATGGAGCACATCCGACTACCGAAGGTAACCGCGGGTCCTCCTGATGCGGGGATCGGCGTCGCTCGTATTTCCGCATTAGCAGAAAAGCGTCAAACTGGCTAGCAGACAGATTGTGGTTCATACATCTGATTAAACACACAAACACACACACGTGCTCCACGTAAAGGGCGTGTGTGTGTGTCTGTGCTGCTGCTGCCACGCGGGCAGAGTGTGTCTGATGTGTGCTTGTCCCCTCGCCGCCCTGCAGGTGGAGAATGTCCGGCTGCTGGACAGAGTGTCCCCCAGAAGGAGCAGGGTGGGCACCCTCTACCTGACGGCCACCCACAGCATCTTCGTGGAGAGCGAGGCTGGAGGCCGCAGTGAAACATGGGTAACTCATGATTGGTGCACTCAACAGACACACAGACGTACACACACAGACGTACACGCACACACACACACGCACACGCACACACACACACACACACACACACACACACACACACACACACACACACACACACACACACACACACACAGAAATACTGTCTCTATGTTTCTGTGTTCATGTGGGCTCTCTGTGCTTTCCTCAGGTTCTCCACAGTCTGGTGTGCAGCGTGGACAGACAGGCTGCCAGCACCTCGGGGTGTCCTCTGCTGATCCGCTGCAAGAACTTCCAGATCCTTCACTTCAGCATTCCTAGAGAGCAGGACTGCCAGGACGTCCACCTGTCCCTGCAGCGGCTCTCCCAGCCCGGTGAGCTCCGACGGCTCAGACTCTGCTCTACACCCGTTATTTAAAACCAGTATGAAGCTGGGGAAATTATTCATACACTCACTTTGTGAAATGCATATAGTAAAGGACACACTTAGAATTAGGCTGCATAGATCTGTCCTTATGTATCAGGCACATTGTCATGATTCCCAGTCTGGAATCTTGGGACCACTACAGGTATATATTCTAGATTGTTTGGACACCATGAAAAAAACCCATCAGACTGTAAAAACATAAATTCTAACTGAGTATTTCTATGTATTTTCTAGTACAGATAGTAACTCTTCAGTAAGATGCAGGATCTGGTTTTTATGTAAGAAGTTCTTGAATATTCACAAAACGCACCAATCGTTCCACCGGCAGATCTGTTCAATTAAACGTGAAAATAAAAATCTGCCAGTACAACTAGATTACAAAAACAAACCCCCCCAAAAAATGAATGAAAAAAAACAAAGAAAAACAGTCAGTATGAGGAAGTCCTTTTCCGGAAGCGGGCGTTGCGATCAGATAGCACTAACGCGGGATTTTCCACCCCACTTGCAAAAAAAAAAAAAAAAAAAAAAAAAAAACAGAATCTGATGAAAACCTGCTGAGGGCTTTGAGGAACTGATTCAGTTTTCAGCAGGAGAACAAACCTAAAGACGGGTCAGACCTGGAGTCTGCGAGCCTTGCCCGCCCAAAGAGTCGTTCTCACCCTCAGTGCAGCCAATCAAAAGTTGATTAGAACCAAAACGTTAAATGTCTACAAAAGGAATGTTGTCATTTTTAAAGAACCACTGCTTTATTTCTTTTTTTTTTTTGTCTGTTTTGAAGGAAAAATAGAAGAAAAAAAACATTACATTTTGTAAAAAATTGGAGAGGTACATTTAGTGTTTCAACTTGAAAATAAGAAAAAAAAATTCTAATTTACTACAAGGCGCAATTAATCACAAAAACTTACATTTTTTATTATATCGGTATTAAAAATACTAGTTAGTTGTTTATCATTGCTTACGATCCGTTGTCTACGGTCCAAAGAGCCTCTTGGAACCTCAGGTCACAGACTCCTGGTTTAGGTCAAAGCATAGACATGTATGCAGATGGCCTAGTCAAAGCACACACCTAAATTCAATACAGAGTCTGTGGCAAGACGTCAACTGTTGTTCACAGACCCTCTCCGTAATAAATTTCACTAAACCGTGTCAGCGCGTCGCGTAAAATCCAAACGAAGACATTTTGAAGCGTTTGGTTCTCAATTGACAAAAAAAAAAAAAAAAAAGCTTAAAAAAAGTAGCTGAAGTTGCCTGAACATCTTTGGAATCTAACTCTCGCTTTTCCTCTGCGCTGGGCTTTTCAGAGCGTTACGAGGAGCTGTACTGCTTCTCCTTCAAGCCCAACGTCGACGAGGAGGAGAGGCGGCGGGAGTGGGCCTTCGTTGACCTCCAGGCCGACTTCGGCCGAATGGGACTCCCAAACGCCCAGTGGAAACTCTCCCCGGTCAACCAACACTATAAGGTCAAGGAGCTGACCTTGAAGTGGACAGATTTAAATTATGTCCTGAGATCAGGACATAATTTAACAAAGGGGCAGTGTTAGGTGAAATCAATTTTTTTTTTTTTTTTTTTTTTTTTAATGGGCTTTACGTCATGTTATAATGTCATTCCTTAATCAAAAACCTACCTGGAGCTTTGCTTTGATTCTTTCATGCATGTTTGAGAAGTCATTTAATCTCCATGGTAACCATTCAGCTGTGCAAAACGCCTGGCGGGGACCGAGGGCGCAGCTCCTCCTCAGAGCCTCTGAGGAGGCGCAACTCTCGTAAAGAACACGAAAGGGTTGACAGAGGAGCGACGTTGCGATGATTTCCAGAAGGCGGCGTTTTGGAAATGGAGCCAGAGCTTCTTAAAGGGACAGAGGTCCAATTTCAAGTCGTTAAATTGCGACTTAAAATTTCTTTTCAGTCGTATTTGATACATGTTACATTTTTCTAACAGCTGAAGGCAGAAAAGCAAAACGCTGTCCCTTTTAACGGTGCTATCTCAAGAAAGAACTTGAACGTGCCGTTTACATTTTAAATGTTGAAATCATGTCTCGTTTGGGACGATTATGTGCAGCAATTTGAACTTTTTTTTTTTTTTGTAAGACCACGTTACGGCAGAAATAAAGCTGGGGGAAAAAAAAGTGCAACTTTGACCACAAGTTTTTAAAAAAGGTGCTGCAAAATATTACATTTTATGCCACAGCAGTCACATGTAATATGATGATTGTTTGCCTATTGAATTTGTGTTTTTTTTTTTTTTTTTTAAATCTATTTTCTTAAAGGTGAGCGACTCTTACCCCGCCGAGCTGTTTGTACCCGACTCCGCCGCGGCCCCGGTGCTGGTGGGCAGCTCCAAGTTCAGAAGCAGAGGCCGGTTCCCCGCCCTGTCCTATTACTCCAAAGAAAACCACGTAAGTCGACTGCGTGTCTCATTTCCTGTCTTGGCGTCAGCGTCTCTTGCTGGACAGCAAGTCAAGGGTCCGGTGGGAGGGTTGTGACAACGATCGCAATTTCCATTTCCCCATCTCCTTCCCAAACAAATTAAGTGTTGTTTTTTGGTTATTAAACCACAAATAGTCGAGATATTTTGGTGGGAATATTCATGTTCCTGGGCCAGTTTCCTGAACGGAGATTATTAATAACGGGTCCGTTTGCTCTTTTGTCTCGCAGCCAAAACGTTTCGCAATCTGTTAGGCAAGACTGAAGAAGTGGAGCTCAGAGTGGGAACAAATTGTGCTTAAACAACCCCAACAAAAATTCAAAAGAGCAGTTGCTGTGTGCATCGAGAGAGAGAGCGAGAGGGACGGGGCTGCAGCTATCGATTATGTTAGAAATCGATTATTCTGGCAATTTATCGACTGATCGCATAAAATATTGTCACATTCTGAAGATTTTTCGTTTTAACCTCCGAAGTCTTTCCATGTACAATCTTTAAAAAAAAAAAATAAATAAATAATTTTTTTTTTTTGCACTAACAAATTTTGTAGAAATATTCGTACCATGAATTTTGCTGATTGGCTTTGACACTTACCGTCTTAATGCCACAACACGTCTGTGCGACACGGCTCCACAAAGCGATGTTCCTCTTTCGTCTTCAGAGGAACAACGAAAAAGCAGCGTGGCCGCGACTTAAGTTTTTTCTTTTCACTCATTTATCTCTCAGAAAATATATTTTCCCAAATGCTGATTTTTGCCAAACAGCTTTGCGGGGTCAGATTCCCAGGGTACGCTGTGTTGGCTACATTCTGGTTCATGGTTCAGATCAGTTCCCTCGTGGCTTTTAAATGGAGATATGAGACTCTGAGCCCAAATGCAACATGCAGGAAGAGATGAACGAAACATTAATCTCCGGCTCATTGTTTTAGATTTTGCCTTTAAACTGGAATAGAGCTGAAACTCTATTTTCCTAGTTGCATATCAGGCGTTTTGGATTAGCGCTCTCTGTCTCTCGATTTCTAAATAACTTTATATTTTTCTCAATCATTTTATTGCTGATCAACTGATCAGCCAATCAGATCCTCAGTACTTAAGGAGTCGTTTACGCATTGTTTTTTTTTTTTTCTTTTAAGTAATTTCTTGGACGGCTGCTTTTTTTTTTTTTTTACTTTTACCCGAGTGAAAATATGATGAAGCACTCTTAAGTAAGTGCAAATTTTGCCTCCTCTACCCGTCGCTGATCCCTAATCGTAAACAACAAACTCGCCACCTGGTGTTTTGTCTAATATCACGCAGCTCTATTGGAAATCTAAAACAGTCCGTCCTGCGCTCACCTGTCGAACACAAATCCCTCCCAGGCCGCCATCTGCCGCAGCAGCCAGCCCCTGTCGGGTTTCAGCGCTCGCTGCCTGGAGGACGAGCAGATGCTGGAGGCCATCTTGAGGTCCAATCCCCGCAGCGACTTCATGTATGTGGTGGACACCAGGCCCAAGGTGAGCCCTTTGTGGAAAGCAGTAACATGTGCTCAGCTGTTTGTTTTTAACAGCTGCTTGTCCTGAGGACTTCCTGGTTGTGCGCTAGCTGAAATGAACCAATGTGTGTGTGCGTGTGCGTGTGTGTGTGTGTGTGTGTGTGTGTGTGTGTGTGTGTGTGTGTGTGTTCTCTCGCCTCTTCAGTTGAACGCGATCGCGAACAGGGCGGCAGGGAAAGGCTACGAGAACGAAGACAACTACTCCAACATAAAGTTCCAGTTCATGGGGATCGAGAACATCCACGTCATGAGGAACAGCCAGCAGAAAATGCTGGAAGGTGAAAATGCTGCGCTTTCTTGGGATGATACCTCAGTTCACGCTTCAGATGCAGAAACAAAATGCTTCCCTCAAACAAACCTGACTGAGTTCAAAAAGTTGCTTCTTCATGTTTGGTTCTGGTTCTGGGGATTCAAAGTAAGGAGGGGAAATGCTTTTTCACTGCATCGTATTTGTAGTTTCAGCTTGTGTAGTAAAAGTTGTCTAATTTTTAAGATGTTTTTTTTTTTAATCCGCTGTCTTTTCACCTTTACTGAAACACAGCGAGTGAATCTGAGGCCTCTGTGCTTTTATTCAGCTGTGGACATGCAGACTAAGCTGCAGCGAGCTTCAAATGAGTCCAAAAGAGGGTTCCTGGGTATCGTCCAGGGGCGCTGGCTCCTAGGACCGCTTTGAATCCATCTGGATTTGATTTCAGAGGGTTTTTGTTTTTCTTTGGTTTCCCGGGGTGGACTGTCCCTAACGTTATCGCCCCGGAGGGAGACGGAGGGCGTGAGAATGATGCAATTTCAAGTCTGAAGAGTTAAAGAGTTGTGCTCAATTTTGATAACTCTTTGCCCCCCTGGCACTGAAGGGGAGGTCTTCAAATGCCAGGAGACGTCGGCACTCCACACGGCTGCACGCTTCAGTGAGATTTACAGGAACCCCCAGCCTGGCAGCATTAACTCAGATTACCTTCCCAGGGGAGGCCCGTTCACCGAGCCGCCGGCTCAGTGAACCCGATGACCTGCGTCTCTCCTGTCAGACAAACTGGTGCGGCGTCAGCAGGAATCTCTTATTGAAGAATTGTCGCGTTCATCCCTTTCACACAAAACACAGAATTTATTTTGCTGATGGATGCCGGAGCATTAAAAAAAAAAAAAAAAAAAAATTTTTTTTAAATCCGTGTTTGTGCCTGTTCACGTACAAGCTAGCATTAGCCTGGCACGGCTAGCGACTGATTGCATTTTATTTCAAAATGTTTTAGCCTTGCCATCTTAATGCAACAATAGCTTTAGCAATAAATCATGATGGAGAATTGACCATAATGTATATTAAGCACAAGTTATGTAGCTTAAATTGCCAATAGCACTAAACAAGAAAGTTTATTCTTGCTTGCTTGCTTCATTGCATGTAAACCATCACCTGCATGATTTTCAGGTGATTTCAAATTTTCATCTAGCCTAAAGCGTTCGACCTAGAAGCTACATTTTACTTAGTTACGGATTAAACCGTGATTGAAGAGTTATCTGCCTTGGCGGGGGGGGGGGGAAGACCAGCTACGCACAGATTCCACGCTGTGGGAGAGAACGATGTTTCATAAACTCCAGCGATCAGGTCTGCTTCGCATTTCCTGCCACTGAGACAGCTGTGTTGTGCTTTCAGTGTGTGAGCTTCGGTCTCCCTCCATGTCTGACTTCCTGGAGGGCTTGGAGAGCTCAGGCTGGCTGAAGCACATCAAAGCTGTGCTGGATACCGGCGTCTTCATCGCCAAGGTCAGTCTGGAGGCTAATCCCTGCTGTCTGTGTCGCAGAAGGTTGTTTTTGCATAGTATTGAGGAGGAGGAGGAGGAAATGCGTTGACTTAACTTCTTTTTTATAAATGAGAATCAGTATTTTTTTGGTAGGACGTTTGTTTACTTGTCCCGACAGAATCGGTAGAGTTGATTTAATTCGATTGGTTTCCGATAGGACTCAGTCGATGAGACAGAGTACTGGAATAATGCGTCTCTGATTGTTTTTGCACGCAGGCCGTTGCAGAAGGCATCAGTGTCCTGGTCCACTGTTCAGACGGGTGGGACCGCACCGCCCAGGTGTGTTCAGTGGCCTGTGTGCTGCTGGATCCCTACTACAGGACCCTGAAAGGAATCATGGTGAATCCACTCAACTCTCTTTTTCTTCAGTTAATCTCCAATGATGGATTGCTCTTGACTAAATTCGATCAACTTCATTCTGGCTTCGGTTGGCCGTGCCGGACGCAAAACATTTCTGTTCCCATATGTGTTTGAAGCATATTATGCAAAAGTATCTTTGAGATCAGGAGGCGATTATCACGGCATGCAACAAGTGGTTACGTTCTCTTTCTTTTCTGCACGTAGGTCCTCATCGAAAAAGACTGGGTCTCATTTGGACACAAGTTCACTCAAAGGTTTGACTCTAATCGTAACGTCTTGCAAAGTCATTCGCGCCGATTCAAAATGGCTCCTAAGCAGAAGATTAACCAACGTGTTTCAACGTTCTTTGTTCTTACTCTGACACCCCCAATTTAAAATCCAATCAACTGATTCTGGTCTATAGAGGTTGGACGGTCAGCAGGACAGCAACAATGACCGTTACAACGAGACCTACCATGAAAAGTCTGGATCGAAGCGTAATTAGGGGCCTGATTGGTCCAGTCAAAGTCCAGATCTGAATTCAGTTGAGAATCTGTGGCAAGACTTGATTTATTTATTTATTTTTTTTACATGTGATTTGCATTCAGTCTGACTGAGGCTAAGATGTTTTTCAAAAATAAAAAACCACAAAAAAAAATCTACAAAATTTTTAAGAAGTTGTTACTTTGTGTGGCTGAATACAAGTGCGTGCCACACTTGTCAGATTTTTACTTGCAAACATTGTCGGCACAGTTGCAGTAATTACCGCTTTCTTTGGGCCTACTTAAGAAAAACAAAAACCTCAAATGAAATAAAATGTTTGATGTCCAGCATCAGATCTCACTGGGATTTCCATGCTGTGTCGTTCAGGGATGACTGAGTTTCTTGCCTCTCCAGATGCAACCACTTGGCTGGAGATCCCAAAGAGGCATCTCCGATCGTCGACCAGTTCCTGGAGTGCGTGTGGCATCTGATGGAGCAGTTCCCCTGCGCCTTCGAATACAACGAGAGTCTCCTGATCGCGGTTCACAGCCACATCTACTCCTGCCAGTTCGGGAACTTCATCGGCAACAACCAGCGGGAGAGGAGAGAGCTCCGGTGAGGTTTGAAACTTTCTGCCGGGATTTGCTTTTTCCACTTTTGTATTATTATTATTATTATTATTATTATTTTGAATGGTGATGACTTACAGGTCTGAGGAACCTGTAAACGCTAATGTCGTCTTTTCTTTGCCGCCGTTCATGAACAGTGTTCACGAAAAGACTCACTCTTTGTGGAGTTACCTTTGGACGAACCGCGCAGAGTTCATCAACCCCCTGTACAGACAGAACCACAGCCAGTCTCAAGGTCTCCTCCGACCGTCTACCGCCCCCTACTGCTTCAAGTAGGTACACTGCCTGCGCACAGAGGGGGGGAAAAAGATTTTTATTTTTTATCTGTTCAGTTCAGTGTTTTTTTTTTTGTTTTTCTTTTAACAGTTTTAGTTGTTTTTTTTAACGGTTTCATTTTTTGTGTTTGTTGCTGCCTGTTTGGCAGCACTCTCTTGAAAAAGAGGTTTTCAATCTCAATGTTTTTGTTTTTCTTCTTTTTTTTTATCCCGGTAAAATAAAGGGTTCATAAAATTTACTAAATAAAAAGTTGATACCAAATGTGCTTTTTGGTAAATGTGAGCAACTCTGGTTGACCTTTGATGTGCTATTACTGTAGGAAAGTGGTGAAGTTTTTGCTGCACAAACGTTCGACACCAATCTTGTTTGATTTGAAGAACTTCACTTGCGGGGCGCCAATTTCACAAAAAGTTGCACATATAATAGAAGATGAACAATAAAATAATCTTGACTGACAAATGTCTTTGCCTGCATAGATTTTGGAGGGGGCTGTACAACCGGTTTGACCGCGGGATGCACCCCCGGCAGTCGGTGGAGGATTATTTGAGGGTCATCCGAGAGGAGACGCAGCAGCTGGAGGAGCAGCTGGATTCCCACAAGCAGGTACGACGGCGGACGATGAGAAACGAACGTCCCGCCGAACCGCTTCTGGCTTTAACGACGGTTTCTCTGTCGACAGAAAATAGCCGAGCTAGAGCAGGAACAGGAGTGGAGTGGTGCCCAGGAAGCTGCCCCGTTTGATCAGAGCTCCACAGTGCAGGCCCTCGGGAAGAACCTCGCTCTGGCCAACACTCCTCAAGACTACACCGGCGGCCTCCTCGCCAGCACTCCCAGCGCGGTGGACGGCGCGCTGATCCTCGCGCCGCAGGACCCCGACCGGACGGCGGACCCCGGCCTCTCCAACGGCAGCGACCCGGAGTCCGGCATCGCAGACGTGAGCTGCCGCTCCCCCCTCAGCGAGGACAGCGCCAGGGATCCGGACTCGGACGAGGCGGCCAACTCGGCCGCCTGAGCGAAAATGTAGCAGGCGCCCCGGGGTTTGAAAACATCACTCCGACAAATGGCCTGGCGTCCAACTTTCGTTTTTAGTTTACAGTGATTGTGGAACTCCTGGTTTCCTGCAATCCCGAAGCTGTAGCCGACTCCCGTTTATCGTAGTCTACAGAGAAGGGAAAGTACATCGCTGAATATTTTTAAGCTGTCTAATCCGATCTTCCACGAAGGCGTAATAATTAAGATCGACTTAAAGACACCAAAGGAAGCCATATGAACGTCCATGTAGAACGCCGTCGTCCAGAAGGTTTTAGCTACATAGTCTTTACGCCTCATTTACCTTTTCCCCTTTTGTCATATTACAACTGCAAACTTCAGTTGAGGTTTCATTTGATAAACCAAAGTGGAAGTTTTTTTTTTTTCTTTTGTTTTTGTTTTCAGATTGAAATATTTGGCTGAACTTTGTTTTGAAAAGTAGTTCAAGCGTAGTCAGGTTGGACGAACAGCGTCTGTGAACGAAAACGTCCCAAAAAAGAGTCTTCCCGCAAATACTGAATTTGTGTCTGGGCTTTGACTAGGCCATTCGATCTCACAAATAGGCTTTTTCCTTTATGTTCAGGGTTTTTTCGTCATGCTGGAAGTTAAACCTCCACCGCAGGTTTTAGCCTTGTCCGTCTTCCAATCAGCTATTCTTGCCCACAGCACGACGCTCCGTATTCATTTTCAATGCGGGAACCTGGCGGAATCTGAATAAACTCCGGATGAACGACGCGTCTGCAGGGATTTGTTCCCACGCAAGATCAGAAACGCGGTCGGAGGAGAAGGGACTCGAGCTGAACCTGAATCGGCAACGACGTGTTGTGTTGATGCTGTGAAACGTCCATTGTTGTTTGTGTGGCACATTGTTCTCATTAATGTCGTTCTCCATCTGAGGCTTCTGGCTTGACCTGGAGAGCAATAGTCGTCTTGTTGTATATTTATTATTTAATGAATGTCAGAGATGTTACGGGACCGCGGCAGCTGAGTGGAGGAAGTGATGGGAGCATGTGAACACAAACGTATTGCTTCCTTCAGATTAGTAATTCACCTTACAAAGTATTTTTTCTACTATAGACACTATTAAACTCTTTCTTTTAAATCTGCTGTATTTCTAAGTGTGGATCATATATTACTGTGCAATTATACATGCCAATGAACCAAGAGATGATAAACCAATGCATGGCAGCATATTTTTGTACTGTGACCAAATTGTTTTTGTTGGATTTTTATGTTAAATGCCTG
Organism: Poeciliopsis turrubarensis; assembly: GCA_010277015.1. NCBI lineage: Eukaryota > Metazoa > Chordata > Actinopteri > Cyprinodontiformes > Poeciliidae > Poeciliopsis > Poeciliopsis turrubarensis. The sequence continues at coordinate 8,227,345 of VMRN01000012.1, read as the reverse complement.
TTGTTGTTTTTTTATGTTTGTTTTTGTCAGTGGAACAAAAATATCAGTCGAATTAAATGGTGCGTTTATTTATATACATATAAAAAAAAAAAAGATTTTCAACAGTGGTTTTATTTGTTCAGAGAAGCAAAGAGCAACTTCATCTGCTCTAAATGTAATGGTATGGAAACATGGTGTGAAATAAAAATAACATTATACGTATGTTGTTGTTTCTGTGTTTATGTGACCTAAAGCTTCACACACGTTGAGAATAACCAGTGATGTTTGTGGGGGAGGAAAAACATTAATTAACTTCCTTATAGTGACAAGAGTTTCCTCTCAAATATGTCATTTTAGTCAATTACAGTCTACCTTGAATGCTTATTAAGTATGTTTTGATTTATACTTCTTATTTGTACCACAAAAAGCAGAGCTCTGCGTGGTTTGTGCTCCCTGCGTCTCACACGGCAATTAGAAAGTCGAGTCCCAAGCAAAAATCTCAAATGGTGTTCCTCACGGCTCTATTCTTGGACTGCTTATCTAGTAGATGCATGCTTACCCTTCACAGATCACTGAGAATTGCAAAGTTTCTTCCTGATGACACACGATTTATCAAGTAAAAAAGAATGAAAAATAAATTCCATTTAAGGGTGATGTACTGGTTGATTGGACTGAACTGACTGTTTTTGTAAAGTAGCCTGGAGACAATCTGTTGTGTGTTGGTGCTGAAGAAGTTATTACAATTAGACTGAAAGTAATTACAAGCAAGTTTGCTTTTAACTGTCAATGTCCTTACAAAGACATAAGGTGGAAAATGATAAATGTTACAAGTTAAACAATGTCTTCACCAGTTTTCATGTTTAATTGATCACATATATATAAAAATGGCTTTGGCTGTAACTCTACCTTTTTTTTTCTGTCATGTCACCGATTTATGGAAACATGTTCAAATGTAAACTATTGCGCAGTCTGAAACATCTTCTAATTATACTAATGTTACAATTAAACACTATTTATCCATCCATCCATCTATGCACATAATTTTATGTTTCTCTTTTTTTTCATTGATTTTAGCATCAAGAATGAGATTTACTTATTCAAAGAATTCTAAAATATGTGATCAATTTTAACACGTATTGGTACTTCCCATATAAAGATTCAAACTTTATTAATACCTGAAAGAGGTATCAAGAGAAGATTCATTTGAGAAACGAAAGAGCCGGCCAATTGAATCGAAATGATCCGAATCCCCGAAAAGAGACGGACGGCCCATCATCGCCACTCGCTGAAGTTGGGCGGAGAGAGAGGACGTATAACGTCGCCTACTTTACACGCCTGTTTCGATTTTACGTGATGACGTTGTGGAGACTCAGCTACGATGGCAGCCGTAGGTTGACATCAAAACGATACAGAATATTAAGTATCTCAAAGTTAGCGGAAAAGCCCCGACACACTAACACAGAACACATTAACCTTTTTCAGATAGCACACGCTCTAACACACACCTGCCCGGTTAGGGGAACGGTAAGTTACCGAAGCAACGTCCACCTTTGCTGTCTCAAAGTGGAGCCCGGTGTGTGCCTGCGCTGCGACTTCAACTCGTTTGTTTCATGTTTGGCACACACTCCTGTTAAAACTGTGAAGCTAGCCGGTTAGCCGGGGAGGCTAATAAAGGCATAAACAGCGTTCAGTCCACTCTCCCCACTGGTGTTCTGCGTGGATAACCTGCTAACTGGTAACCTAGCTAGTCAGAGAGCAGCAGTGGAGCCGAGCTAATGTTTGAACACGTCCCGTTTGACAAGCCGCTCCCCCACTGAGCTCCTGCCATGCTAACACTCTGCTGAAATGTGCCGTGGAACAATTACTGCCGCTGTCGCTGTGAAATGTCAATGTGGCCCGTTGAAAAGTCACTGGACTGGTTATAAGTGGGCTCCTGCTGCAAACCGAAAGTCTCGTTAATGGAGAGTTTTGGTTGTCTGAGGAAAGCTGCAGCTGAATTTCATCCTGACATGACATGTTGTCCAGAAAACAGCAGTTCCCTGAATCACTGGCCTGTGTGTTCTCTGTGTTGTACCTGAAGTGGCACTATGCCCGCAGCCACTGTGGATCACAGCCAGAGAATATGTGAGGTTTGGTCCAACAACCTGGAGGAGGAGCTGAAGAGGATCCGACAGGTCATCCGAAAATACAACTACATCGCCATGGTGAGTTGGGATTATTCAGTTTAGCAGTTTGTGTCGGGATCACTGTGTGCAAAGTCATTGACTGTCAGCGTTGTCGCGTTAAAGTGTGTATAAAAATATGCAAAAAGTATTAATGCAGGCTAAATGGAGCCGCTGTCAGCACCCCATTTCCTCATTTTTGTTGGCAGTGGACATATTTTTCATCACAAGCTAAGTTAAATTCCCCGAGTGCACAATATGACACATTTCTATGTTTGTGCTAATTTTGATTAATAATGGTCCCAAAATGAACTTTCTCTTAAAATTAGAATGCTATAAGGTTAAAGGACAAATTAGCTATTCATAGAATGTTAGGTGGAAGGAAAAAATGTGAGACACAAGCAACAGCGTTAGCCACAGCTCTGAGACTATGGAGCATATGACTGTTCCATGTGTATTTAAATTTTCTAAGAAATTAATTCATCTAACTCAACTAAAATGAACACAATTTATTACTGTGTATTAAGTATTTAGTTTTATTTGATCCGATAATCAAATACTAAGCAACAAACTGGAAGTTGTTTCTTTCCTACTGGCCTCACAGACGCCGTCAGCCCCCTAATTGGGTAACAGCGGCTCGCTCTCTTGCAGGACACGGAGTTTCCGGGCGTTGTAGCCAGACCGATTGGGGAGTTCAGGAGCAACGCTGACTACCAGTACCAGTTGCTGCGCTGCAACGTGGATCTGCTGAAGATAATACAGCTGGGCCTCACGTTCATGAACGAGCAGGGAGAATATCCTCCGGGGACGTCAACATGGCAGTTCAACTTTAAGTTCAACCTCACGTAAGATCACCGCCCCATCAGTTTCCGATGTTGTGTGGGTAAATTTACAGAGTTTACAGAAATACAACTTGTACTGGAACGTACAAGCTAAACTTTACATATGTTCATTAATCACAAATAAAGCCGGGACATTAATGTAACAATTTAGATTAATTAATTATATAGATTTTAATGTGTTAACATTTTTTACCACAGTTAATTAAAATTGCGTACAAAAGTTCCCAGTGGAACCTTTGCACTCATGTTTTTCCGGTACGCCGGTAAATCTGATGCACGAGCAACATCCCCAAACAGCAACAGACGACAAAGTGACTTCTCTTGGCTCACTGGGGTTGAATTTTTCGTTTCAAAAGACAATTTAAGGTTATGCTTGCGAATAGAATTGTTGTTTCCAAATGGTGCTAAAAAGAGTTAGCCTGTTAGCAAAGCTATTCAGGCCTGAGATAGCATCTCGAAGCTAAACGCTAATGTCAGCATCCACAGTTTACATTTCTAAAGAAGGATTTGTTCTAAGAAGTTGAAATGCGTGAAAGTTGAATGACATTTTGCACCACATGCTGATGGTTGAATAATCTAAATAACAGATTAAAAACAATAAATGTCTTTGTTGTTAAACTCATAGGTCTGTTTATTCAATAATCTAGCAGAAAAAAAAAGTTTTTTGAATTGAAAATGTTGCTCATTTTGTCAACATATGGATTTTGATCAAAAGGTGATTAAATGGTTACAGATCGTTGAATTAAATCTATTAAAAACTTGAATCACATCCCACCAGTAATCGTAATTATAATATTTAAGCACAGAATATGAAGACTAGCCGTCTGTCAGGGTGAAATTAGCAACAAGACCAGAAATCCCACAATCCAACGGGGTGTCACCATTTTGAGGATTCAGCTGCTGCAGTGTTTTACCCATGCAAACTTTACATTACTGACCGGTGTGCGTGTGTGTGTGTGTGTACGTGTTTGTGTGTGTGCGCGCTTGCCGAGCTGAGTAGTTCAGATCAGAACTCTGCGGTTCTGTTTCTCTCTTCATTAGAGAAGATATGTATGCACAGGACTCCATCGAGCTTCTGACCACTTCAGGGATTCAGTTCAAGAAGCACGAGGACGAAGGCATCGAGACGTTGTACTTCGCCGAGCTGCTGATGACGTCCGGAGTGGTGCTGTGTGACGGCGTCAAGTGGCTGTCGTTTCATAGGTGCGGCGCTCGTGCTGCCGAATTTGTCTCAAATCGAAGACTCCGACGGGGCAAACGAACGCCGGCGCCGGTACCGCTCTCGGTTTGAAACGCTTCTCCGAACGTTCCCATCCGTTCCCTTATTTGTTTTGCAGCGGCTACGACTTTGGGTACCTGATCAAGATCCTGTCTAACGCCAACCTGCCTGAGGAGGAGGTGGACTTCTTTGAGATTCTCCGCCTGTACTTCCCGGTCATTTACGATGTCAAGTACCTCATGAAGAGCTGCAAGAACCTGAAGGTACTCTGAGAAATGGCTTTAGGAACCTCTCATTCCTGTTCTAAAATTTAAGTAGCTGCGACAGAATTTTTTTTCAATTACGGTTGAAATTATTCATTGATTGAATTAATCTTTATAAATGAATAATTGAAATGATCCTCAACTAATTTAGTATTTGATTAATCGTTAAATGGAACACACAGATTTTTTTGTTTTTAGAAAAGGCCATTTGCGAAAAAATTAACGCATTCAGAGAAGTAATTAAGCCAAAATTGGTGGATAAATTTTGCTTTTAAGATTAAAACACTTCTGTCTGTGAAAATGTTTTCCTCAAAAGTCATCAAGTGGCGAAGTTTTAGTTTCACCCGCTTCAAGTTCACTTAAGGAAAGTTGTGATGTCGCATTTTAGGCAATAAAATTATTATTTTGTTATGTGGAAATGAAGCGTTTTTGGACCAGATCAGTTCAAAGTTGTTTTTTTTTAAACCCGCTTTCTTCACACGTTTCTTCTCTGCAATGTCCAGCCGGCAAATGGCTGCCAAGAAAAAGTCTTGTCTCTATTATTCTATAGACTTAGTTTGTGTTTATATTTATTTCACCAGTTATTCTTTGTGTCCAATCCAATTTTTTTCCTCCCGGTCTAAGTTCCCATCATCCTGTGGTGTTCCCAGCTGCGAAACACAACTGTATTATCTAGAGGCAAGCTGTGCGTGGCATGCTAGCGATGTTGTCCTCCATTATGTGGATTTGCTGAGCGTGACTGACGGCGCTTTGTGTTCAGGGCGGGCTGCAGGAAGTAGCTGAGCAGCTGGAGCTGGAGAGGATCGGACCGCAGCACCAGGCCGGCTCGGACTCTTTACTCACCGGCATGGCGTTCTTCAAAATGAGAGAGGTAGGAGCCCCGAGTCGGCAGCCCAACATAGAGCTTCACTCACTTTGGCTCTCAGCTTCCAATGCTAGGGGAGAATATGGATTCTGCTGAATATTTTTTCACAATTTGACCTATTTCAAGTGTGAACTTTGCCGTTTCTCTCAGAAGAACAACCCTAAACGTACAGCCAGAGCTACAATGTAAAAACCTCGATGAAAGCATTCTCAAAATGGCCTAGTCAAAGTCGAGATGTGGTGTTGGTGTGTTCCGATCGAACATGTCATTGAATGAAAAATCTGCAGAACGTGCGCTTTCTGTTCTATTCGATTAGCGCTAACCTAGTCATCGGTTTCTGCCCCAGTTGTTGCTGATAATCCTTTGCGTGACTATCAGACTTCTTTTATTTTTGCAGTACATGACATAATCACACATCTGTGTCGCTGTCCCCCTTCCCTCCAGATGTTCTTCGAGGATCACATCGACGATGCGAAGTACTGCGGCCACCTGTACGGGCTGGGCTCGGGCTCCGCCTACGTGCAGAACGGGACGGGAAACGCCTACGAAGAGGAGGCCAACAAGCAGCAATCGTGACATCGCCGGAGTCTCCCACCGTCCCACAGTCCGGCACGGCTCTGAGGCAGCGAGCCGGTTTCACCCCCACCACCATAATGGAGGAACAAAAACGCCAACGTACATGCGCGTTATTTAGCTGTCTTTTTTTTTTTTGTTTTCCTTCTTCTTCTTCCCCATCGGCCGCGCCCATCTCAGACGAGCGAATAAGAAGTGCAGCCGTTCCTCGTCCGCGCCGCGAGCCGCATGCACGAGTTTAGTCTTTTATCCCTTGCGAGGCGGCGCCAAGACGACGTTTGGTTCAGTTTGAACACGCCTGAAAAGATGGGATTTTAGTTTTCCTCAAGTGTTTTGCAGACATGTTTTTTGCACTTTACGAAAGAAAACAAAAAAGCAAGAAAAGAAAAAAAAAAAACAAAAGAAGAAGAAGCTCTAACCCTGATTTTATGCGGAACGCTGAACACGTTTCCGGTGCGTCTCCGTCTCCTCTCCGTTGCCTTCCATGTTCCTGTTTCTTTTACATCGTGAACATGTCACATCTCCCACCGCTGCGAAGGCAGCTCTCGCCACACTCGGCCTTAACATTAGCTGCATTCTTCTCTTTTAAACCTTTTAATTTATTGTGTGGGTTACGTTGCCTGGTGACCCTATTCAACACTAAACAACAAAAAATAAATAAATAAATAAATAAAACGTCCCCGCAATCCAGACGGCCTCACAAAGTGAAGTCCTCACAAAGTGTGTTCGCCGACACTTGAATCTTTTGTTCTGGATTTGTTCACGTGACGAGAATGTTTGTATCGGCCTGAATGAGCTCTGACTTCACTGTGAGAAACGTCTCCTCCACATCCAATCGCTTCTGTCTTTTTCTTGTTTTGATTTTCCATGTCGTACGAACAGCATGTATCCAGATGCTTTTCACTCGGAGGAATGCGTGTCATTTGTGTGTGTGTGTGTGTGTGTGTGTGCGCGTGCGTGCGTGTGTGTAAACGCTCTCGCTGACAGACGCGCACATAGTCAGATGCATGAGCTCTGTTTAAATCAACCAGTGACACAAGCAGCTTTTTCCATCAAACAAACCCAGTAGGACATGCTGACGTCAACCTCAACTGCTCAGAGTATGTTTTGCTTTTTTCTTTTATTGTTTTAACAGATTCAAAGGGAGGGGGAGAAAAAAAAAACCCTTTTCTTCGTAGTGGTAGTTAAAGCCACTCGATTTGTGGAATGCCTCCTTCCTGTGACGTCGTCCGGTTTCGGGCGCAGAGCGGACCGCATGCGTTTAAAAAAACGTCGGACTTGAAGCGGACTTGTTGATCGGTTCCTGCATCCTGCTTCTAGGCGTGTTAAGGTCGTAGGTTAGCAGCTTCTTAATGACCTCTGCCTCCGAACGTGACTTGCGCTCCCTTTCCTTTTTCTGCAGCTCATCTCTCACACTGTAAAGAAAAAATATGCAACATAAAGAGAGGAATGTTTTTAGATGTTTTTTTGTAAATAAAGGCTTGAAATTTTTCTACCGGAAAAAGAAAAGAAAAAAAAAAAGAGTTCTCGGAAGTCTAAATAAACCGCTGGAAAGTTCATTGTACTAATTTAATTTGAAGAGATAAATATAACTAAGTATTTCAAGGGGTTGTTTCTCTGTTGTTCTTTGTTTTAATAATTAAAAACAAAATTTTGATTCAGAAACTTAGAATGGAACTGATTTAAAAATAGATTTTTTTTTTTATGTTACACCCTCAATGGAGTGTTGCCCACTTATGGTTACACTCGAAAGCTAATAAGTAGTAAAAGTGACAGTTCTGTATTCAGGCATATTGATGGAAAACTGAGTGGAAGGAAAAGAGTGGTTAAAAAAAGGATGTGTCCAAACCATGGACTGGAGCTGATGTCAGAGCACACAGACGTCAGTCTTTTATAAAACCATTTTATACAATAACAAAATAATAATGTACTTGACAGAACTTAAAAATAAAGAATTAAAACCAAAAGGGCTAAACATTGATAACCCAATTTTGTTATAATCCATGTAACTTATTGCATGGTTTCTATAATAACAATAAAGATTATTGTTATTGTCATGTGGATCAAATTGTTGGTACGTCTGTATTAATGACAGAAAAGCCCACAAAGGTCCCTGAAATAACTTGAAGCGGACAAAAATGATAATTTGCTGGAAATTGACCAATAAAAATGAAACATTACTTTTCTTTATCATCCATTCTGACACGTTTCTTATCGTGATGTGACCTTTGATTCATCCTTTTAATGACAAATGCCAAATAATGTTTGAGAAATCCAAATGCTGTCCTTGAAGTCTGAATTCTTTTGACTGGTTTTCCCCACCGTTTGTTCAGCGAGCATCAGGAAATATCAATACATTTTCTAGATGCCCTTAGACTTCTTTACGTGTGAAGAATCACATTGGAACGGGAATGTTTCATCACGGTTTGTAGGATCTGTCACAGTACAGTCACCTAAAAAAGAAGCAATAAATACTTACCATCACAATAGTGCCACAAAATATGATGAAATCACCTCCTCTTCTTATAATTGTTCATCAATATTAAGGAATTGTTAACTTAAAGCAATCTTAGTCAACAGTTTGAGTGCAGTAAGGCGTTTGGGCAGCACTTTATTTGTTCTTAACACTCAAACGCAACACCTGCTATGAACATGAAGGAGTCCTTATGAATGTTGATGGCTGACGTCATGCACAGTTGGCACTTTTCATGGACTTTTATCGCAACTTTTCCTCAAACGTGTCATTACTTACCTCATGACACTTTCTGCCAGTCACAAACATTCCTGCAGACTCCTTCGCGTTCACAGCAGATGTTATGTTTGTGTCAGTGTTAAGAACATCCTGTCAAAAAAAAAGGCGTTTGTTCCAGAAACCCAAAAATCCTGGATAACGTTTCATATTTCTGCGGTGTGTTTTAGGCGTTTTCTCACAGGACCTGACATCTTCCCACACGCCGACGCAGAGGATGAGCTCATTTTATTCCCATAAGGCATCTCAACTCTTACATCGCCTGCCTCACATCCACAGACAGAGAGATAGAAAAATATATGTCACAACGAAGCTTTTCAAAGAGTACATTCTGGAAAGTACTATTGAGTTACAGTTGAATGACGTAGTCATTTCCAGCCTAAAGTGACTGTACAAGACATGTTTTTTTTTTGTTTGTTTGTTTTGTTTTGTTTTCAATAATACAGCCAAACACTGGACGGTCTCTGCTTGTCGTCGCCAGTTGCAGAAACTCCGTCCAGGAAGGGAAACAGTCGGGAAGCGTCTGGGCAGCGGATAGACATGATGTTTCAGTGACATCCTCACTCAGGCCACTCAAAAGTCAGAAGAGCCCTTTTTTTAAATAAAAAAATTTTTTTTGAATTACTAATTACCGTTTCGTCTTCTTTTCTTCTTTTACGTCGTTACCAGCATGTGTTTGCGTCCTGAGATGAGAGCATGCGGCTCTTTCACGTTCACAACACTCACCATGATGCGCGTGGAAACGAAAAGAACAAACATTTCACAAGAGAGGAATGTCAGAGGGAGCGTCGACGGCGCTCAGCAAATTATTCTGTTTTTTTGTTTGTTTGTTTTTTTTGTGTTTTTTTTTTTTTCCTTGATGTGCCAAAGAATCAGCAGCAGCGGGTGGTCCTTGAACGCAACAGAAAAGTAAGAAGCAGCCGACTGAGTTAGAAAACAAGACGCAGTGCTCTCTCCACTGCGTCTCTGTGCTTATTTACATCCAAAGAAGAGCAGATGACTGGAATGCAATCTCCGTTTTTTTTTTTTTTTTTTTCATTTTTACTTTTCCCGTCCACTTGACTTTCTGACGGCAGCGGTGAATCCCCCACTGCCAGTCGGTCGAGTCGCGTTGCGTGACGGCAGACGTCAAGAGGACGTCGCCGCCAATCACGCCGAGTTCTGATAGGCACAAACACGGAGGAGGGCAGCATTGACCTGGAGGATGATGAGAGCAGTTACTGATGGAGATGACGTGGTTTTCATTCTGGATGTTGGGATTACGTTTACTTACATTTCTGGTCGTGTGTGATCCTGGTTACGCCTCGTTCTCTATGGTCATCACAGGGTTACTGGCACCTGAACACACACACAAACACACACACACACACACACACACACACACACACACACACACACACACGTAAAACACTCCATTGAGATAAAACAAGTCAAAAAAAGTAGCAGAAGTATTCATCCCCCTTTGACCTTTTCTACATTTTTTCACTTTAAAGAATAAATCAGAGGAGCGGCTGAGATGTTTTCATTTTTGCGTCGGTTTATGAAAATCACAATGTATTGAAATCTCGGGCTGCAACGTCGCAACATGTGGACGTGTTTAAGGGGTGCAAAGAATACTTTCGCAAAAAAGAATACTTGCCCTTCTTGTTCTTGTCTCCTGCACCTTCACTCTCTGACCAGGAGGGGGTGCTGGTGAGCAGTCGACTCTGGCTGTCTCGGAGCGGTTTGGACGGGAACTGGCGGCCCTCTGCTGCACTACAAACACAAACCAACACATGCAAACTAATGTAACTATGTTTATGATAAAATAGTTCTGTATGCTTGGGATGAAACCTAAAGTCAATTTTATCTCGTTATTTGTCTTTTTTTTTCTCTCTCTCTCTCTCTTGGATTTTAAGTGAAAGAAAATAAAATGGTCACCTCTTGCTGGCTGAGCTGGTTCCAGTGGGCGACGATGGCTGTTCAGGGTCCAGATTCACCAGGCAGGTCGGGAATGAGCATCCGTCACCTAGACTGTATACGACACAGGAAGAGCTGCTGATACTGTACATGAAAATCAGACAATCTATTTTAACTCTGGTCTTATGTTTATTGCTTTCAACCTGCTGGGATGAACTCTCAAAAGAGCTTATGGGGGCAGCAGCAAGTTTCAAAGACTTTGAATTTTTTTGTAATGAATGTATGCTTTACATTATAGCTTATATAAAACTCAGTATACAATTATATGATGTTGTTCATGTATACAAACTCTCAGATATTTGAAAATTCTGAACTTAAATTAGATCTTTATAGGACCAACATGGTGCCATCAGGTATGGGATGTTTTCGACCTGCTTATGTGAGGACCAACCTATTAATATACTGAAATTAAACATTTTTTTTTTTTCTTTTTGGATAGGGCATCAAAACTGACTCTAGCCCAGGGGCCTTTATCTTTATGAATCCGGCCCTGTTCACTGCACAAACACACATAGTTTATGTTCTCTTCTTATTGCATATAAAGAAGCAAAGAGAGAAGCGGGACATAAAAATGTCCAGATTGATATAATGAACAAAAGATATTAAGAAAACTCTGAAAAAGAGCAGGCAGCATTAATGGTGAAAAACAAAGACGTTCCTGTTTCAGTATTTCACTTCAGCTGTCGAAAGCGAGAAGAAACCCGACACACTTGGATCATAGATTTTACGGCCGAAGGGAAATCTAGACCTCCTGTACGTCAGCAGTGATACAATCAGAGTGTTTCTCATTCTGTCAGCAGGAATTAGCGAGGTTGCGGAGCTGCAGCCTCTGTATTGATTTACAGCGGCGGTGCTGCTGATGCGGCCGCAGCGCTCCGCCGGGACCTCCGGTCGTTTGAAGCACTTTGTTAGACAGTAAGTGGCTCAGATAGCTCCAGGTTGAACACCGACTCCATTCGTGCATGTATAAATATGCATCAGTGAGAGTGCAGCTTTGGTTTTTGACCACGTTTAGGCCTAATCGAAACATTTTAAGCATCTTCGGAAGCATGCATCGTCCTATGACTCCTGCACGGCTTTGTGCTGGTCTGTGAAATCAAATCCACTGATGACGGCATTTGTATATACACTGTTGCAGGGCCCTGTGGTACAAAACAGCGTCCACATCTGTACATTATTGCACCTCGACGAGGGTGAAAGATGAAAAACGTCCCTGACTCGTCTCGTCTGCCAGCTTGGAATGTGCATGCAGAGGCTCTTCACCGACTGACAGCATAAGCTGCTCCATCTGAACACAGAATCCCCCATCTGTTCATCAAACACGAGCCTGTCTTATGAGGTCACTCGGTGGGACGTCCAAGATCACGCCGGTGGAGCGCGACGGGGGGGTCAGGGGGGGCATCTTTGATCTGACTGCTGCGCCGAAGCTTCTGTGGACGTTTCTGACACCGAGGTCGATCTGGAGCGGAGCTGATCAGCAGCCAGACAGAGAGCGCTGAAATAAAACTGGAGCTGTCAGCAGAGGAATAAGGTCAGTGGAGCTGGAAAAAGTCTCCTTAAAGGGGCAGAATTATGCAAAATCCACTCAGCTCCTTCAGACTAGCCAGCAGCAATTAGCAAACATGTGGTGGAGCTGCTGCGCTCATAATAGGAGCTACTTCTCAGAGCAGCGCTGGTGAAAACGTTGCTTAAGGTTTAATAGAGGAGTCATGTTGTGACGACTTCCTGAAGGCGGAGCTTCAGAACGAGGAGGAGCTTCTTAAAGAGACAGAGGCCCAATTTCAAGGTATTAAAATATAATATCACATTTTATTTAACTCATACTTTTAAGACTGTTTGGCTTCAACCGGCTGTGACTGGATCTCACCTGGAGAAAACGGGAACCGGCCAGTATTTGGCCTCGTCCCCAAACACCTGGAGGAAGTTCTTGGTGAAACCGAGGCTGAAGCCGTTCTTGTCCGTGCCGTGACGAAACACGGGAGCACGCACTGCCTCTGAAACAACACAGACAGACAGACAGACAGACAGACAGAGGAGAAAAGGTGAGCATCCCGGTGTTCTGACTATCAGTGCCTGGATAAGTCTGTCTGTCGGTGCTACGTGTCCAAAACTGCATTGAAACAAGTTATATGTGACGAAACCACAAGAATGTCACTTCCATCATCAGAATATCCAACCTTTTAACAGTATTTTAAATACAGAGGTGTTTGTCAGAATAAAACAATATCAGACAGGGAAACGGGTTTTATTGAAATCACATTAAACACGGACGTCTCCAAATACAGAACACCGCAACTATTGTTTGCGCATTAATCTGTGATGGAACCTGTTCGTTCTATAAAGCAGCTTTAACGTGTTTACAGGAGAATCGTCCAGGGGCGTAGTTTGACGTCACGGCGACCATTTTCAAGGACCTGCTTAAGAAGTGGAATAAGGCAGAGAATACTTCTGGATTTAGGGTAGCAGACATCTGAGGGAATTATCCCATCATCAATCGCAAAGCGTCTTCACATTCGATGGGTTTAAATCAATTACAGCCTCTGCAGACCTTTGGAAGTTCACCTGGGGCCGCGTTGAGGTTGAGTTGTTAGCATGACAGTAACAACCTGCCACTGGCCTGCCACAGCGTTTCGAACTCTGGGTTTCAACATTGTGGTTGAAACCCATTCATCTGCTCTAAAGCTGAAAATTTGTCAAGTATCAAATAGTCAGCAGCACGTGGAATACCATTATCATATTGACTAACCCCAGTCAGTGTGCTAGCATTAGTGTATAAACTAAAATTCGCTACAATGCTATGGTTAGCTTGAATGCTGTCATGTAGCATGTTGACTTGCTTCATTTAGTATAGTAAACATAGATAATAAATAAAAAAAATAAATAACAAAAATGTTTATTGTAATTACTAGGCTAACATTAGCACAAGGGGTATCATTAGTATATTGAGTTACTAGCATGTTGATACCACCATTAGGATGAGGGTTGTCGCTAGCATGTTGACTAACTCAAAGTTTTAGGTAGAACGCTAATGCTAGCATGTGGAGCAAATAGCATGTTGACTCTGGCTGCAGGAAGTGGGAGGCTCTGTGAGGTTCCTCTGAACCAAAGCGTCTTTGTTGTGCGGCTCTCGCGGTTGTTTCGCCAGGTGTGAGGTTTTGTCTTTCTGGACGCCATATCGGTGTCCGCCTCTAAGCAGCTTACGGCTCTTTGAGCGATGCTGCTGTAACACACTCCTCTGGGTAATCCGCCCTCCTCGACGCACCGAGACAACGCGCGCCACTGTGCACTTCTAATGAGAAACCAAAAATATATATATAAATACAGGTCAAAACTCTCCTTCACCTCCGACGCGTCCAGGAGGACCTGAGGTCCTGGCCAGGGCCGGATTTAGAGGAATGAGGGCCCCCAGGCTGGAGCAGGTTTTGGTGCCCAAACAGAAAAGTATAACTACAATAAGATTACTCACGCAAATGATGGAGGCTTTGTTTAAAACGGCCGACTGATTGCTCTAAGGTGGTGTCAAAAATATGTGCTATATTGTCATAAATTTCAAATATTTCAGTGTTTAAATTAAAAATGTATCAATATTTTTAAAAAAACTCAGCATGCTTTTTTTGTCACGAATACTAGGAGAAAGAAAGCCGTTGATCTGACTTTAAAAAAACGAGTTCATTTATTGCAAGCAATCAAGCACTCAGCTTCTGTGCACCACAAATCTATAACACTTCAAATCACTGAGATCCTTGAAATCAAAGATTTCTTATTTATTTAGAGTTGGTCTTTGATTAATAACCAAATCACTGATTAATGTACGTAACATATGTTTTCTGATTATTCTTGACTTTGATGATGGCATTTGACAAACTGTAATGTTTGTTTCTGGTTTCGTAACAGATTTTTGTGCCATGTTTTTGTCATGGAAAAAACAGAAAGGCTCCCCCCCAACCATCCCAAAACCTGCGGCTCTGGGTAACCGCCCCGGTCTGGCCCGGACGGCGGCTCTCGCTGAAAACGACACACACCCAGCGTGGATCTGTTCTTGCAGACGAGCCAGCAGTGATAAATGAAGAGGGAAGCCAGGCTGACGGAAAACATGGAGGCCGAGAAGAAGAGGAAGAGGATGTGGAACTTCGCCTGGGTGTCCGGGAGGCCTTTCTGGGGAGGAAGACGGAGAACGTTACCATAAACCCGCCGGTTCTGAGGGGCAGAGGGCTGGCTGGACCTACGGGAGCTGGAGAATCAATGTCCTACAGAGTCCCTGTGGAAGCCCAGCTCCAAAAGCAAAAACCTTAATTAGGAGATATTATCTTTTTAAATATGAGCAACGAAGCCATAATTAAACGTGGCGTTATTAAAGATTTCATAGTGATTACAAACTGTCATGTTAATGAGTCAGAGTTCCCATTGAGGAGTCTACATACAACCATGCTCCTTTTTCTGTGTAGAAGAATTCAATAAAATATCTTCACTGAAACATAAAACAAGAATTGGATAAATAAGTTTGAAATCACCTTTATATTATACATACGGATTCAAATAAATACAAATCCATACCAATGTATGGATTTGTATTTGTTGATTTTTACCCATCAACGAGTTTCTGGTCAAATTCTCATAAGGCATTTGATCTGGTAGAGACTTCAACTCGTCCTGTCAACGCAGACCTCCATTTTACTCAAGGTATTTAGCAAACAGCTAATTAGCTTAGCATGTCTTGTGTTTAGCACGGCAGTCCTGCTAGCCGCACACTGGTTAGCGTCCAGCTAAAGCTAAAATTAGCTTCAAGCCACCGCAGCGCTACCTTTTGGCGAACGCTGTGACTGAAGATGTTCGGCTTTTTCCTTTATTCTTCAAATGAAGACAAACCACATCAGCATCACTGACCAGTCAGACCAGTGAGGCTTAGAGAAGCAGCGAGCCTCACGTCAAACACACGGCGCCATTCACTACAAGCTCAATCAGGCTAGCATGCATTTGCTCACCAGCAAGCTAGTATTTAGCATGTGCTAATTAGCCATACGCATGGCATTGGTTTTAAATAACTGCCTACTTATGTAAAAACAAAAAATAAATCGACATGTCACATGCTGGCCTTATTTTTACCACTTCAAAGCACATTGTTAATAATTATGACTGATTAATATTAATTAAGACAGTAATTAATAATCTCATAACAGACTGTGACATCTAAAGTGTATGTTCATGATTAGATCTGAGAGCTTTGACAGTGTTTCATAAAAACGATAAGTACGATAAGCACTTTCACAGCTGTAGCATACTGAACAATTAGTTTTGTTTGTTTTTTGAAATTCCTTTAAACTGGTGTTGAAACTGGGCTTCCTATAGAGTTCTTTACTCAGCGGCAGGCAAAGTCTGCTTCCCCTGAACAGAATCTCTTTCGCCGTCGAGCGTCGAGCTGTTTCTGACGGGCCGTCCTGCCCTTCACTGTCAGCTGAAACAAGCACCTCCATCTATTTGTCCAGATGGCGTGATGCTCCCTTCCAAACTCCGCAGGTATTCGGTGAAACCCCCCACCCCGTCTTCCTCTGGCAGAGAGATGTTCTCAATGTCACCGACGGCAACCAAACGCAGCTCAAACCGAAAGCTTAAAAACAAACAAACAAAAAAAAAGCAAGCCAAATAATTCAGGGGGAGCGCAAACGTTTGCGTGCCACTGTGTCTTGTTTCTACTTTAGTGCGCCGCTAACCGGCTGCGTGGTTCGTACCAGGTACTCTCTCAGACGGAAATGTGCTCTACCTCCGGCCTTGTTGAAGAGATCAAACGTCACATTGTGAAAAGACGATCAAACGGCACACTGCGCGTTTCATCACCGGATGAATGTGCCGATTTATCTGCACTTACCGTCCAGAACTTGATGAAGTACTGCAGATCCGTGGCGGTGATAAAAAGGCAGTAAAGTAGAGAGTAGGCCAGGAACAGCATGAAGAACTTGTAGTTGGAGAATCCCACGCAGTTGTTCACCCTGTGGACAGACGGTGAGGGAAGGTCATTATGAGTTGACCCAGACGCTCAGACATCCCTGGACGAGACGCTGAGCAACAACACCTGCTCTCCTGTTGTCGTTTCAGTTTATCCTGCTGGATTATTTGGTGGTGGGTGAGCAAACAGAGTTTCATCTGAACAATTGTTTTGGTTGAAAGTCAGCAGAGAGCAGACCTTTCCCATATTTTGTCCAGTTACACTCGGAAGACACCTCAAGTTCTTGCCACAGATTCTCATTTGGACATAGGTGTGGACTTTGACTGGGCCATTCCACATACATGTTTCCCCCACTTGTGGCTCGCTGTGATTCTTGTGGCTCTCTTCTTGCTGAAGATGAGATGTTTGGGGCTCCGTTACCTTCTCACAACTTTGTGGAGTTTGGTTTTTCTCTCTAACAAATCTTATCTAACTTAATCTAGATTTACACTGAGGTGACATTAGTAGACTCCATTTTGGTTTAATATTGTTTAATGGTGTCAGAAAGGAGGGTGTTGGATACAAAAGCACATCATAATTTAGAATTTTATGTGTAAAAAAAAAAAAAAAAAAAAAAAAAAGGAAAAGGAACAATGCATCTTTTCTTCACAGATTACAGCTACGTACTACTGTATGTTGAAGTTTGTAGTTGCCAGTAGCTCAAGGGGTGTGAAGACTTTCGCAAGGCGTTCCGGAAACCCCTCCCCTCCCCCCCCCCAAGTCCGAACGCAAACGGAAAGTGGCGCACAATAAATAGTTTTGTCTATATTGGCGTCGGGGGCGACGGCGCGGTACGTACCAGGGGCAGTGGTGATCCATCTTCAGGATGCATCTGCAACACAGCACGAGTCGACATCAGTGTAATTAAATTGGACTCCTCCTGTCAGCGTGCTATCGTGCTATATTGTTATACGATCTGTGCTGCGGCGGAGCGGGGGAGGCGTACTTATCGCAGACTGAACAATGGTGGCATCGATCAGGCTTCAGCAGCTGGCAGCGGTCACAGAAACGAATCGCTGAGGAGACACAGTCAGTTCAATCACTCAGTAATCAGCCGCCGCCGCCGCCTCTCTTAGCACTTGACCCGAAGAGTGCCGAGCCGGGGCCGGGCCACGTGCTTTTTGGCAGTAACGGGACCCCGTACTGGCTTGTTGGTGGAGCGTTGTCGTTACCTCCGGAGTTGGTGCGTGTGTAGATGGGCAGGTCCTTGGCTATTCTCCTCAGGATCTCCTGCTGGGACTCGCCGCGGTCTTCGCGCTCCAGCAGCTCCTTGTCAGAGTGGGACAGCTGGAACTACGCGGGGCAGAGGGGAGAGAGAAAGCTCAGCTCTCTGATCCTACAAGCGCAAGAGCCGCCTGGACATTGCTGACAAAAAAACAACAACAAAAAAAACAAAAAAACAACACAAATCTATGTGATTGAACAGTGGAAGCAAAAATAACCGAGATGATAGTAACAGGCGGCGCGGAGAGAATTTATTATTAAGATGGGCGAAACCTCCACCGATCAGTCCACCACGTCTCACAAGGAGGAATCTCATATGTGAGCCGACGCAGAGGTGAAATGCGTTTGTGTGTTCAGTCTGCGGTCAGAATCACAGCCATTAAAGTGCAGCAGCTTCAGGCGCTCCTACCAGGAAGCGTTATTAGTCTGAACGGAGCGCTCCATCACATGAGGGGGAGTGTAGGGGGGCCGTAGCCCGCTTCCTGCAGCGTTTCATCATCCCGACCGGATGCACTCACCTCCTTCAGGGGGTTCATGGGCTTGGTGAAGATGGTCTGCCAGTACGCCCACACGAACATGATGAAGATGGCGTGGTAGGCCAGCAGGTAGACGACTGCAAGCAGACCGACAGGAACAACAGTCTGTGTTTGTGTGCGTGTGTGTGTGTGTGTGTGCGTGTGCGCGTGTGTG
This sequence comes from Poeciliopsis turrubarensis, assembly GCA_010277015.1. NCBI lineage: Eukaryota > Metazoa > Chordata > Actinopteri > Cyprinodontiformes > Poeciliidae > Poeciliopsis > Poeciliopsis turrubarensis. The sequence goes on along the minus strand of VMRN01000012.1, from coordinate 8,208,840 downwards.
TGTGTGTGCCCGTGTTCACAGCGGAAATTTCTACAGTGTTACCACGCCTTCTGCCTCATGACCCTCAGTTATTACACAGTTATTAGCATTCAATGCCTGGTATTCACTGGAGAACCCAGCGGTACCACTTATAGACGGCTAATAAATAGTTTATATGTTACCCATGCATCTATAAACATGTTGTAAATCATTAATGACAGTTTATTATGCATTAATTAAGGGTGAGAAAGAGGTTAGATGATAAAGAATTATGTTTACAAGGTAATCCAAAATGTTTAACAACTCTATATAAATGGTAATAGTGAACTGACTTGGTATTACTATCACTATTACGGGTGAAACAAGAAACGGGTAGATTTTGGCTCCTTCTCACCCTTCATTAATGCATAATAAACAGTTATTAACAGTTATAAAGATTTTCGAGATTAATTAACAACATGTCTAAAAGCTATTTAAAAGCCATAAATGATTGTGAAGTGGTACCAACTCATCATTAGGAAAAATAATTACTTCAGTTGATAATACAAACAGCTTTCAGATGTTTTTGTTTGTTGTTTTTGTTTGCAGTGATTTATTTATCATAGCATGGAACTAAATTGGGGCCAAAAAGTTTGCTCATTCTCTTTTTTTTACTGAAAAAAAAGTTCAAACTGAAGAAAAGCATCTTATGCTTCAATCAGACCTAAATTTGAACGATAGCTGTGAACCTCTTTTTCCCACTTTATTTAGTTAGATTTCTCTCAGTTTCAAAATCATTCCTCAGCAGCAAGTTTTTTTCACTTTCAGACAAAATAAAATTGGGCGCAAACTTTATGGCCCCAATTTAGCTCCACACAGGTCAGAAGGCTCCATTTGGATAAATATGATGAACAAACTGGTTAAGTAAGAAGGAAAAAAAAAAAAACAACATCTGAGAGCCAAGCTTCTGTCTGAAAAACACATTTTCAGAATTGCCAGAATTTTTGTACGGCCGTCGGGCCTCTTCACTGTATTTATGCTGCAAAACAATGGCACCCACAGCTGCCAGTATTTTACAGTAAATTAGAGATTTTTAATTATTTTTTTTTACGTGGCACCATCTGGAGTTGAGTTCCAATCAAATCTTCAATCAAATCAGAATTACAGTTAGAGCAAAACTGATCAAATTAGCGGTAACAAACTAGAGAGATTTCAAAGAAACGTTTATTTTTCAGTGCATGATGCTGTTTGTTCTATGAAGTCCTCCCAAAAAAAATCTCTGTAACATGACAAAGCAAGGAAATGTCTCCAGGGTGTGAACACTTTGTCAATTTATGAAACTGTCATGCTAGACAGATGTAAATAAAGTACGTTTGATCAGTTTAATTCAATTAGTTGTGACCAAACATCACATTATTTTCGACTGGCAGGATGTTGTTTCGTGGATCTCTTACCCTTTTCTCCTGTGTCCTCGATGGATTCTGGAAAACAAACCATTGAAAAAAAAGACAGTCAGCGCGAAGGAAACGTGCTGTGGGTGAGCGCAGCGCTGCTGGAGGAAAAGCCGAGCGTTTTGACTTCAGAGCGGTGGAAGTGAATAAACGCTGAGCCGGCGGAGCCTTCGGTTCCTGAGCTCAGTCCGCTCAGACGCGAAACCAATATGCAGGATCATCTAAAATCAACTTTTTTTTTTTTTTCTTTTTAGCTTTACATCATGTTATAATGTTGTTCCCTGAAATGTTGCCTCGATTCTTTCATGCTTGTTTGAGAAAGCCTTTCATCTCCATGGCAACCACTCAGCTGTGCAAAACGCCTGGTTGGACCTGGTTGTTCCCTCTGAAGACGAAGCTCCTCCCCCCCTTGAGGGGGAAGCTCTGTTGAGGGGGAGAGTTTCCCGCTCGGCTTCTTCAGACTAGCCAGTAGAAATTAGCAAACACCTGGTGGAACTGAGCATCTCATTATAGGAGCTACTTCTCAATGCAACACTGGTGAAAACGTCTCATAAAGGGCTAATAGAGGAGCCGTGTTGTGATAACTTCCTGAAGGCGGAGCTTCAGAAAGAGCAGGAGCTTCTTAAAGAGACAGAGGCCCAATTGCAAGGTGTTAAATGACAACAACCAGATTTCATTTAAGCAATATTTGAGATAGAAGTTTCATAACAATTGAAGTTAACATACTTGATTGTGCTATAAAGTGGCGCCATGTGCCTGGTAAAGCATCCAATGCCGCTCCTTTAAAGGCAGTTGCACGGATGTCATATGGACATGTCTGTAGAAGCGAGACCAACGCGCTCTGCTTTTGATCTCCGGCAACCAAATTTCCACCTGATCCAGGCGCTTGGTTCGGTTTATGTTTGGTATCGCTGTGACAGAAAATGGGTCGACCGCAGATTTCTGGAGGCGAGTTATGCAAACCAGACAATGGGATTAAGTGATCGGATGAGCATCAGCTGATGATACTTTCACACAACCGACTCTGTGTGTCCTGTCTGCTGCCGAGTGAGAGTGCGGGGGGGAGCAGCTGCTTGTTGTTTTCATCTATGACCTGAATGCATCACAATTTCAGTCTTGTGACGAGGCATGCGAAGGAACACGGTTTACAGAAGAAGAAGAACAGCCTGCCGATGGAGGGTTTATTTTGGATTTTCCTCCAGTGCTCACTGATCTGAAATAAAGGGTTGATTCTGTGAAGAAGGTTAATATTTCGGGAACAAGCTGTCAGAACATCCTCTCCTCTCTCATCGGACCGTCTCCATTTCATCCCCCCACCCCACTTTTTTGTTTTTTTGACTTTCCTTCTGACTTCTCGCTGCCAAACGGAGCGCGAGCGAGACATCCTAGAAAACCATTACTGCCCGGGTCAACCCAGTAAACTCAGGAAGCCCGGTACGAGCCCGCGCAGAAAAAAAAAAAAAAAGCCATTAGGGGCCCAGCTTTTTGCCAGCCGATAATGCTGATTGTGTCTGTGCTGGTGGATATAAATTTGGACGGCGGGTGTGGGGTGAGCACATGAGCCCGAAGCTTCCACTGTAAGACTTTAAGCTGGTGATGATGAAGTGGCAGAGGGAGAATCAGATGGTCTAATCCGTTTCTTATATCCCGTCACGCTGCACCGGTCGACAAAGTGCGCCTCAAACACACTGGTTTATTATTGTCCTGTTGTTTTTACGTCAGCATGTAAAACTGCAGATGCTAGCATATGACTGTCATCACGTAATGGAAGGCGGTGATTGAATGTCGGGGCTTTTTAGCTAACATTAAGCGCTACTGATTAACTATTAATCGTAAGTACTCTGTCCAATAACCATTAAAACCGATAAAAAGTCAAATAAATATTATCACACTCATTTTGATCATTGTTGGGGAAAGCTAGCGGGTCTTTCCTGTTCCACATTAGACCGGGCGAAGATTTTTATTTTATTTTTTCCACCGTTGAAATTCTTGGGTTTCCATGGTTAAGAATGACGTCAGCACACCCAGAACCGCCATCTTGTTTTACAGATTCTATTTTATTTGGGCTTGAATATTAGGGTCAGGCTAAGATTTTCTTTTTTTTTTTTTTTTTTTTTTGTTCAATTACAAGAGAAAAGGGCGTGACATTTCAAGAATACAGTCGTAATGTCACCTGAATAAATGTGCAATTTTATGAGAAGTCCCAACATGAAAAATAACAAGCAAAACGAGGAATTAGGCATTTTGTGAAGTTATACTTTGGTATAAGTCTACATATATGTAAGTACACTTTGGTTCATATGATCCTTATTAGAAATACATAATCTTTTAACCCATTAGCATCAAATTATAGCTAATAATCTGGAGTTTGAAACAAATAACTGTTTTGAAAATAGAACCACACGGACTGAAGTCCGATGTTGATCAACGTATCTAAGCTTTTTTTCCCTCGGAACAATATTATAATTTTGTTTTTGACTGTATTATTGTAGTTACTCAAAAAATCTACTTGTCCGACCTTAATACGCCTTCAAACGACTCTCAGAAGAGACGATCTTTCAAAAAAGCCACATTTTGAAAATATTCTGACATTTTCTTTAGCATCAAGCTAGCTCTTTATGGCTGTGATAACAGAACTATGACAGTAAGCAAAGCGGTGGCTGTATCATGCTGCGGGGACGTTTCAGGAGCGCTGGTTAGAGCTAAGAGGTAAATGCTGCAAAATGTGCAGGTTCGCCTTAAAGTTCACCGTCCATTATGCTCTAACCGTTCACTCAGGCACACTGCAAAAAGTCAGGGATCTGTTGTGAGAAAAACAAAAATCCTGGCCACACTTTTCAGATTTTTAACTCCAAATGTTTTTGATAACTTTTAACCCCTTCCTTTGCACGCCGCTATCAAACACTACCTTCTGTTGGTCTATGAAAGTTAAAGCCGCAGTAAAGCGCATTGAAGGCTGTTGTTGAAATGTGACAAACAGCTCAAGGGGGCTGAAAACCTTTTGAAGCCTTGAACAGACGTTCAAATATTCATTTCGAGGATATAGAAAAGACTAAAGAATTGTCCTCATTTTGAAATATTGTTTATTTTACTGTTGATCTTAACTTTACACTTTAATGAACCATTAAAGGCCCTTCATGGGACCAGTGTTGTGATATACTTCTATATCTGTCAATATCAAATAACGAAATAAATAAAACGCTGAACCCTAATGGAAGAAAATGTTGAATGTCAATTGACTGACTTTCATTACAGTACTACTGCTGTTAAGACCCGGCCCCTGATGGGCTCCAGGGGACCTAAGCAGCTTTGTTTGCTTATGCCTTGGCCCCAGTCTGCACCATTACAAGAGAAAAACAAACAGTCTCGGTTCCAAAACAAAAATGAAACCCGTTTTTTTCCCCCTCAATAACAAAAGAGACAAAATACCAGACAGAGGTATTCCCCTTTCTATATCCCCCTCAGATACACACACACGCACACACACACACACACACACGCACACACACACACACACACACACATCCTCATAGTACCCAGACAGCCGGCTCTTACCTATGCAAAGCTGCAAGACATAGGCGTAGTAGGACCACGCCACTATGAGGGCGATGAACAGGACCGGGATCCAGTAGAGGACTCTCTGACAGCCCCGCTTGATGCTCCGTGGACCCGACGGCGCCATGGTCTACGACGAGCCGATCATCGCACCGTGCGCATTTGCGTGCTGCTCCTCTTCTCTCGCGGCGCGTGTCTCCTGCTTCTCGTCGTCACTGCATCGTAGTGCGATCATCAGCCTCACCGGGAGCTCAGTCGCAACATCCCCGCCGGGCTCCTCTGATGCCTCTCTGCCGCACCGCACCGCGCCCCCTCCCTCTCTCTCTCTGTCTCTCTCTCTCTCTCTCCTACTACGGATAAGACGACATCAGACGGCTTCCCGCGCGCGTTCTCACACACAAGCGCACGCGCGGAGACAGACGCAAGTCTGACTGAGAGCGACACGTTGCCATGACGTCCGCGGGATGCTGCAAGCCTGGCACATTTTTCATGCGCGCGCAGGACATAGGTTCAGTGAGTTCAGACTGGATGTATACGCACACACACACACACACACACACACACACACGTATTGGAACAGTTCGTCCAGTCGTAGTGAAGGCAGCCACCTCCCATCATGCCCCGCGTTTTCCTCGTTTCACATTTATCAAACGCGGTCTCCTGCCTGCGTCATCAAACGTCTGCTTTACATACGCTTTCCGTGTCTCAGCAGGACTCTGGCCTTCGCTCTTTCGACCCGGAACGTTCGTCTCGCACTCCGCAGGTCACTGGTTCGAGTCCCGCAACGTCCGTCGCTGTTGGCGACCAAACATCCCATAATCCACCAGTATGTAAATAACTACAATTTACCAAGTAGAGTCAGTTAGCATCCACTAGCTCGGCGCTGTAAGTTTGTAGTTTGCCCCAGCAGAAAGAGTAACGAAAGAGTAGCGTTGAGAAATTATTCAAACTGAAAAGACATGTTGACACATATTTTTGCTTAACCCGTTTTAATTATTTAAATAAAGAAAATGTTGTGCATTATGTGCAGTTTCTATCAGTGGCAGAGTCTCATTTAGTCGCCCCTGGCGACTATCCAGGGCGACATCTCATCGGCGGGCAGCATCAGACCCACTCACAGGGCTATTTAATTACTGAGGAAATGAACAGAAAATCACATTAAATGTTTTACAATGTCATCAAATGAGCTGAAACTACACAATTATGCTCTAATCCTTGGTATTTTAAAAACTAAAACAAAAGAATTAATGTGGATAAATAACACAATGACACATTTATGAGAGAAGCAAAACACCCAGGACTCATTTATCTGAAATGAGTCTCAGAAAATTATTTTATTGTGGCTCTTATGCATGTCAAATACATTTTTTTTCCCCCTAAAATGAGTCAATATTTGAGTTTGTTGCCAGTTATGCAGCTCAAATACCTGGGGGGAAAAAAATACATCCTATTGGTGTTTTTAAAAAGTTTATGGATTTCATTATTGACAAAGTTAGAGATGTTTTTGAAGCTCAAATTATTTATGACACAACCCAACAAAGTGTTTTAGATGTCTGTCAGTATGGCAGTTTTGGAAAACAAAGTATTTACTGTGACGGTAATAAAAAGCTTCACAGAACTTTATGACATTTTCTGCCTCCTAATGTCACCAGTCTATCAGAGTGGCAAACCAGAATAATGATTACCTGCCCTCCCAGGTTTGATTTAGAGCTGACAATTAATACATAAACCAGCAGCTCCTGGAGAATCCCCAAATACATCGAGAGGAAACATCTGCATAACCATCAAATCAGAAACATTTTGAAGGTTTTACACCCTTCGAGGAAATTCATACAGATCCACAGTGATGTTTAAAATGAGCTTTTATTATGAAAAAAAACGCCAAAAATATTCCTACATGCCATTTTTGACTGCTTGTAAACCCCTGTAAATCATTAGTTTTCTCAAATCTCTGCAGTGGATTTTAACTCGGCCAACAGGACTTTATTCTGCAAGCACCAACCTATTCATTCGTTTTTTTTTGTTTTTTTTTTAAGCAAACAAGTCTTTCTGAGCCCCTCAGTCCCAGAGACCTACTTTATCTGCTGCGCGGCAAACAGTCTGGGCTGAAACCATCACTTTTGACAATTTCAGGTCAGCCGAAAGTGAGGCGTTTCGCCTACAGCTCATTGACTCGAATGTTATTTTTAGCTTTGACTTGGCAGCAGGTTGAGTGTGTGTGGTTGCGTCTCTGCAGGGTTTCTGCAGGCTTTGCTAACTCAAATTCAAGATCTTGATGACTGGAAGTTAATACGTTTGTTCATCCTCAAGGAAATGGGCAAACTTTGTCCAGCCCAGTGGCGATGATGTCCGAGTCTGGCAGGAACGAGAAACAAAACTGCGTTCACAAAATTAAATAGTCACGTCAAGACAAAATTGAACGCCTGGGATTAACACATCCAAGGCCAACACTGTAAAAAAAAAAAAAAAATTCTGGTTCAGTTTCTAGTGCATGTTTTTTAGTACACCAGAAATAATATGAAAACTAACTTCTTCTTCTCTTCTTCTGCCGGTGTTTGTACGCCGGGCGGAGAAACCAGCTTGTGGGGAAATGATTATCCCTGCTGGATTAATCATTTAAAGATAAAAACAAGTTTGTGGTAAGTCTCGAGCGACCACACAAAAACCTGAGTTTCCATGTGATTAATAGCGTTAATGATTTTCCTTCAGGCTGGAGCTGAAGCGGATCATTTGGAAACAAACAGACACACAGAGAGGTGAAAACGTGCCAGTTTACCAGCTGACCTGTGCGAAAGTAACAAAGCAGAGCAGAAAACCCAGCGGTACAGTACGTCAGATTTATTGAAATGTATCAGTGGGAAAGCGTAACAGTCAAAGCCGGGCTTTACGGGAAACGGGGCGGAGCAACCAGTCGTCTCGGATACGGTCCATTTACTCTGAGTGACACTGTGGTGTTTTCTCGTCCAACACAGATCCTCAGATGCGTACAGAGGGATCACTCCTCAGCCAGAATCTCATTTAGATGCATTCCTTTGAAAACCAACAATGACTTAAACATCACACACGTTCTTTTTTTAATGCATCGGGGGGTTTTTTTTTTTTGGGGGGATTTTCTGCTCATCAATGCCATTTCTCTGTATCAGCTGAGAAATGATTAACGGTGCTGGCTGGCCGCGGTCAAACAGTGAGCGAGCCTCGGATCGAGCGAGCGTGTTCAGGTCTGCTTCCTCTGGAGGATTCCAGCTGCGGCGCTCTGGAGGAAGTACAAGGACTCAGAGTGGGGGGTGGACAAAGGTAATTTTGCAGGGGCGGGAGGGGGGCAGGAGGGGGCTGCAGATAACCGAGGAACAAAGAATATGAGCATTCTGCGTCTGAAACAGAACCACGGTTGGGATTCAATTGGAGCAAAGCGAGCTGACGGAGCAGGAAATTAACATTTTTATAATAATTGTCTCACCAATAAGCTAAATGGTTGGTTTTCTTTTTCAAAATATGTGTAGTTAGATAAATAAATAAATAAATATGTATGGTAATAAATAAACACAAACTAACACGCAGTAAAGTTGTTGGGGCTCTCAATGTTTCTTAATTTACTTTCTGTGAAGCTTCCCAGAGCTCCGCGTCTTTGCTCTGAGATGCTGCAGCATGCATGAACTCCTGCTTCGGCACGCACACACACACGCGCGCACACGCACACACACAGGAAAGCGAAGGCACGACTCGTCCGTACTGTAAGACATGCAGCGGCGACTGGGTCTTCACCTGGCGACGACACAAACACAATTATTACATCTTCAAAAAGTCAGACATCCTCTTCGTCAAAGTAACATGATGCAAATAGTTTGAATTTCTGAAGCATCCCTCATCCATAAACTTCCACTGGACAATATTTGTCCAGTTCACCTCGTAAAAGGTTTCTAACTCCAACGTTGTCCACAGTGACACCGCTCTTTTGTTTTGCATTAACGCTTAATCTTCATGGTTGTGCTGAAAAATGTCATCTTGTTTCTTTACAGACAGATGGCGGGTTTAGACGATATTTCTTTCTCTCGCTCCCTTTCTGTCTTTTATGGTTTATTAGGTTGTCTGTAGCTCATGGGAGGAGTTAACTCAAGAACCCGGCAGAAAACGTTGAATTGCACAGGCCAGACCTCACGCTGACGAGCGTCTGAAACGACCCGGGTCCCGTTTATTTCCATCAAAAATAAAAACCTGCCATTTAAACATCAAGGTGTGCACCCTGACGAGCCACCGCACAGTCGCATCTTCAAATGCAAGTACAAATAAACATCCTCTTCTATTTAATCATCAAAGAGAAAATGTCAAGTCTTATCTCCATCTTCTCTAGAAATGATTTTTGATTTCAGTGAGCCTGTTTTTTTTTTTTTTTTCCTCAAAAGGCATCAACCTCTTCCTCATTCCTCATTACTGAGGGTGATTATTAAGCCTTCCCCCTGTGAGGTGCCTTCTCTTTGAAACACTTATACAGCTTTAAACCGCGCCGCTCGCTGCTCACGTATGCAGACCTAAGCCGGTGTCCGGTGGCAGCTGTTCAGGCGTTAATATTACAGTGTAACTCAATGCTTCAGGCCAGGAGAGCGTGGGCCTCATCTGCAAACTACCTGCAGCTTCAGAAACACTGAGTCGGCTTTTCTTTTTTTTTTTTTTCTTTTTTTTTTTTAATTTCAACAAATCATTCTTTGTTTTACTTTCGCTGCCTCGTTTGAATAAAAGCGACAAAAATGTGAACATCTTTCTTACCTATTTGCTTGACAGCTCCTTCTTCATGCAGGATTTGAAAGAGATGAACTTCTCCTCTGCTTTAACACCCTGAGGATGTGAGAGATGAGGGTGAGCGAGCAGGAAACGATGACATTTTGTCCCAACAGATGGCAGTAGAGCCTCAAGTCAACGTCCAGCCGGTGGCGGTGTGATCCGGTAACAAACACGCCACCGGCTGCTCCCCACTCGCCCCGCGGAGGAGAGGGAGGAGAGGGAGGAGAGGGAGAAGAGGGAGGAGAGTGTCCCGTTTCAGCTTTGGGAGGAACACGGAGGGCGACTCACCCCGTCTCCGCGGTGCAGGCGGTCCTTCATGACTCCGATGAACTCCTTGTGGCTCAGTTTGCCGTCGTGGTCCTCGTCGAAGATCTTGAAGACGGTATTGACCAAGTGGTGGCTCAGCTTGATCCCAGTGGCGACGTAAACCGCCCGGGTGAATTCGTCTGAGAAAAAGATTTAAAAAAAAGATAACTCATCATCAAGTGTTTCTTAAAAAAAAAAAGGGTATCAACGCCACAAAATAAGTTACTAGAACAAGACAAAACTTCAAATTTAAGAGTTTGCATGCATTTTTTTGGCCCACTGAAACGAATCAAACATTTTAGAAGTTTCTCAAGATTTCTGAGACTTTTGCTACTTTTGCCTTCAGTCTGCAAAATGTTAATCATTCCTGGATCTTTTCTCCTGCACATCAGAGGCCTCTTCGCCGGCCCGTCTGTCTCCCGCAAGTGGTTGATTTGGGTCCTACTGGCAGCCATATTGTAAGGGTGTCAAACTCATTTTCTATTTGGGCCTCATCAAGATAATAAATGTCCTCGAATGGCCGGTTTTGGTAGGATGCAACAATGAATCCACCCATTAATGAGTAGTTAAAATATCAGTATATGTCTCTGCATTCAATGAGAAGTTCTTGAACATTAATTTCTAAAATTGTCTCACATTTCTGTAATTTGGCAGTGTATATACAAAAATGGCATTGATTTGATTATTCTTCAAAACAGCATAAGATTTGATGCAAAATGCCACCAGAACTGAAGGAGTAAAGTTAAAATGCCGAAAGTTCAAAATGTGTTCTTGTTTGATGTGACGACTCCCATCTTCCTCTGATTAACTGTCTCTTCGTGTCTCAGGTAAAGTGGGCATGGCTTGGAGTCAGTGTCTCAGTTCTCATTAGGTTTGCTTTAGGATGTCGTTCTGCCATACTTTAAATCAGCTTGGTCTTTTTCTTCTTTAAAACTTATGTTAATGTAATAAACATTTATAACTTTTTCCTTTAATATGGATGGGTCTCCCTTTCTTTTCATGTAACTCTCGGGCCAGCTTGTGACAAATGATACCGGACGAGCCCCCATTTGTCAAACTCAATTTGAGAATAAAAATCTGCACTGCGAAATCAAGAATTTAATTGTCACCTACTTATATAAACACTTATGTTTGCATAGTTTCTGGTGCAAATATCTTGTAAACTTGAAATAAGACTAAACTAACTTACAAGTGACTTTTTTTTAGAAAGATATAGGAGCTTGTTTTAAGTAAATAATTGTTTAATATTTATGAAAATTACACCGGCAGATTATTTCATTTTTAACAAGACAGTTTCCCATATTATAAGTGAAATAATTTGCCAGTGAAACCAGTAAATTGTCATAAATATTAAGAAATTATTTATTTAAAACAGGCTCCTATATTTTGCTGAAAGATTTGAGTCATTTTTTCTTATTTTAAGCACAAGAATCTAGACTGAAAATACTTGTTTTTGCAGACTGATAAATCAGTCGCGTCATCGCTACAGAAGCTGGATTTAAAATAAAAGAAAACTTCTAAAGCTTTCAAACACATTTTTCTTAAAAACTGGCCTTAAAATGCTGTGATCGTTTACCTTGACCGACAGAGCGGTGGGCGAAGTTGTACATCTGCATGGCGATGGTGAAATCCTCCAGGTTGTTCAGGAACTGAAAGAAGGACCTGAACTCCTCGAAACTGATTCCCTAAGAAACAGAAAGACCCAGAAATCGTAGCTGCGCCTTTTATCCAAGACCCAGATGATGGAGAGGACGAGCTCCATGTGTCAACACTCCTTCGAGAGGTCGGTGCCAAAATTCACACAAAACATAATCGGGCTCCTTTCATCTCTCCACAGGAATCCCTTTAGTGTGTGTGTGTGTGTGTGTGAGGGAAGTTTGAGGCCGTCAGATAGATAACACACCCAAACAGACAAAGTATACATTGCTGGATTTTCCCAGCGCAGTATGGACACGCTGAGCTGTCAGCAGCGGGGTGATGGGGGGGATTTGAGGTTTTTGGGAAGAGGTCAGGCAGCTTGCAGACTTTTCTAAGGCAGATTAACCTGATACTTGAGTAAACAAAAACAAAAGTGATGAATCCCCAAACATCTCAGGCTCGGCTGATGACTCAAACGCTGAGCCCATTGATGTCCACTCAACCGTCCTGCGGCTTCTAGCCGTTTCTTACTGCCGGGTGCTCAGAGGGGTTTGGGGGGAGGAGGGGGGGTGAACAGATGACACGCAGCGCCTAACAAATGGAGTAATGACTAATCTGTGACGCTTTGCTGTTCTAACAATGCGGGGAAACATAAAATATCACTTAGCGTGACGACGAGTTCCACTTAATTGTCAATGGAGATCTGGCAACAGGCTACTCGAGGCAGCCGGCAGCGTTTCCACGGAGGTCAGCGGTGCCGAGAGGAGAGGCGCATTAAGGCGGGAAATGAGGCCGCTTCACTCAACAGCCAATTCATGTCCTCCAAAGAGACCGTGTTAAACGTTTCCACGTCCAGCAACACTAACGCCTTTAGAAAACATTCAAACGAAGAAGGCAGAACGGAAGGAAATGCATCGCTTGTGTCTGATCGGCAAAGCGGTCGGAGGTCAATAGATTTATAAAAATAAAAAAAACGCTGGGTGATTTTTTTTATTTTATGTAAAGCTTGGAGTTTCACAGGAGTTCAGAATAAAATTTATAATCTACTATTTAGGGAAGCTAAATATTAGATTTAGCTATGTTTTTTTTTCACTTAGATTTAGCCAGAGAAGGACAATAAATCAGTAACAACACGTGTAGCAACAGACACGTGATCAATAGATCCGATAGAATGTTGAACAATTTCACTGAACTCTGGTCCAGAACCGCACAGCATTCTGGGACATGTGGCGAATGAGGACCAGCAAAGTGAGCCTCGAAGGAACAAAAAGTCCCACCTTTTCATCCGGCATGCTGTGGCGCACGTTCTCCATGTACCCGCTGACGTCGTCCACGTCTGTGTAGCGGAGAAGAATGCGAGCGAAGTCTTCCTCGCTGATGGTGGGCATGCCTTTGGAGTAAGAGAGGAACTCTATCTCGAGCACCTCTGTCTGCAGGTTGTCCATGAACCTGAAAGAGCGCGACAAATACTTACCAGAGACCGATTCATGGCCTTGTTGTGGATAAGTGCATAATTATTCTATCGAAGAAAAGTTGGTGTTGATTAAAGGTTTCTTAACTCACTTGTAGAAATCTTCAAATTTTAGCTCGGCTTTGCCTTTTCTTCCAAAGAAGTGCACAAGCAGCGTCGTCTCCGTTTTCTCGTCCACGTGCTGCCAGAGGGAGTAAAAACGGTTACCAGCGAGTAAAAGCTCCGATTTAAAAATACAGCAGACCGTCACAGTTTTCAGCAAAGTTAACACAGAGAGACTTTCTATACAGAACACACAAAGTGAAGTATTATTTGACCTCGTAAAAATCCTAAGCACGTTGAGGTTTCCTGCAGGTTTCACCTACTCAAATTTAAGGCTTTTTGAGATGAAATTTAAGGCCTGAATGATCACAGAAATGTCCAAAATAAAACTGCATATTTCATGTAGCATGGACAAGTTTTTTGCAGAGAATGTGCGCAACATTGTGGCAACAGAAGAGAGGCAGTGACAATAAATCTACAATTAACCCTAAAAGACGTAAAAACGCAAGTTAGCTAGAAAGGGTACAATAGTGGTTGGTTAGCAGTAGCCTCAAACGCCTCGAGTTACAGAACACAGCGAAGGTGTCTGCATGTATGGAAGGCCAGAATGGACACAAATCACCACTTTTACTCCAACATCAGATTATGACCTGGGACGCCGCAAGATACAGCAGAAATCCTGTCAAAACGCCACTTTTTATGCCGTTGCAGGATTAGCTTCTGAATGTCAAGAAACATTCAGGTCAGTGAACACCACTTTTTTTTTTTTTTTTTTTTTTTTGACAGCGTTCAAAGCAGCGTTCAATGACCCAAATAAACGCCATCATTTTCAGCCTTCAGAATATAATCTAATGACTGTAAAAAGTGGAGTTTTGATGGGATTTTTGCTGTATTTTATGGCACCCCAAAGTCATAAATCTGAGGGGGGTTTTTTGCGTGATTTTTCTGAGCCAGGATGTGTAGCAGAAGTAGCGACTTGTGGCAATTTTGTGGCAATGATCCAAACACATGCCATGCAACTAAACATGCCACGCAGGGATCCCCGAGTTACTGAACACACTGAATTTAAGACTTTTTAAGGATATGCTCGTTTCTCAGCAAGGGAAACAATGACCTGCTCTCAGAATCAACTTTTACTCACAGAGCAGAAACATTAATCAGTCCAGTTTCTCTATGTGTTCACTGAACCTTAACGAGTCACCGGCTACCTCAGTGAGATCAGAGAACAGGACTTGACTCGTGCCGCGCCTGAGAACGTCCCACATGCCCGGGGTCCCCGCATGCTGGGCGTCTTTTTTACGAACCTGTGACCGCAGTTGAAGCACAGCGGGGTTAGGAGGACAAAACACGTCTCGTACATGTTAGAGGCAAGAGCAAAATCTGACGGAGAACAAAGTGAGAGGCAGGAGGGCTGAGGAGTGTTATTTAGCAATTTGCCAACAGTTAGCAATGACAACCTCCAATGCTTTATTCTGGGGTCTTACAAATCAGACCAACAAAAAAAATTAATAAATAAATAAAAATAAGAAATTAAGTTAAACCGACTGTCTGGACAGCCACCATGTTTCACTTTGCCTTCGGCTCTATTTCATTTCAGGGCACCAGAGTAAGAGGAGATGAACATACATGCTTTGTCACACTTTATCGGATTGTTTTATCTGTAAAGACATTGGGAAAACAGTGCGTCAGCTTTCCTTCCACTTTGCAACGACACACAACGTCCCGTCAACCATTCAAGTTCGCAACAGTGAAGAATAATTCAAAAACAAACAAACAAGCTTTGAATATGTCATCGAGGGAGTGCGGGTCGCCTCTCAGAGCACAGGCGCATGCGAGGCGCATGCAGGAGCAGCGTGGGTCTGACACGAGCCTGTTCTGCAGCGAAGCGTGCAGCGATGCGTGCAGCCTTCTGGCCGGGCGCCGCAGCGTTAGGGTTTACAGCACATGTCCGCGCCGCGCGATGCACCAGACCTGAGCGAGGCTCCGTGCAGCCGAGCCCCGTCCAGAGTCGCGATTGGATGCTGAGCTGCGAAAATGAGCGCAGGTTACCAAAACCTTTCCATGTGGCTTTTGCTCTCTAGCTCTGCTCCACATGTGCCGCTCGACGCAACGAGCCACTGTGTTATCCCTCAGTGAAGTCGTGCTTGTCGTGAAGAATCACCTGGTTATTATTATCATTGCAGTTTACTCGCTGTCAAACACAACTGCTGAAAATCATTTGGCTGTTAATGTTACGCTGTGGAGTAATTGGTGTCTGTTTTCTGCGTGTGTGGTGAGAAACACAAAACTGTGATTTCCACACCAAAACAGTGTGTTTTGGATTCTTTTTCTCCCCCCCCCTCCCTCCCCCCCCTCCCTTCTGCTCGACATGCACACACAGAAAAAGACATCAGAACAGTCTGCTGCGGCTGATGCCTCGCTTGATCTCGCAGTTAATTACATTTACGCATCCGGTTTGGATTGGAGTCCCTCGGAGCCTGACGCGCGGCGCTGATTCTAACTAGCTCTTCCTCTGCGCCTCACCGCTTTTTAGCGGAGATTTACGGCTCAATCCCGCAACTAATTACGTTACAACTCACTCTGTTGCCCCGATGCTGCCCAACTCCCCCTCCCCTACCCCCTCCTGAAACAGTAATTAGGATATGCTGAGGGGAAAAACCCAACCGCAGCACCGGAGGTGGGCCTGTCGCAGGACGCGTTCTGGAAAAGACCCGACTGAACTCTGGAGGAGTCCCTAAAATAAAGTAGCAAGAATTAAAACCAAAGCCTGCAAGTGCTGCTCCTGCTGCTGCTGCTGCTTCCTCATCTGACTCGCTGGCAGCTTCATGGTCAAACCCATCTGAAAAGGTAACCTGAACCCGAACGCCACGGTAACGGAGGAACATGTGGGTCCAGACAGAAACGGTGTCAGTCTCCAGGAAGGGGCCGGGGGTGTTCTGAAGTGGAATCTGTTGCCCAATGTTGTCGAAAGGTGAGAGCATAAATCATCTGTATTTTAACTCCTGCTCTACCACACACACACAAACACACACACGCACACACACACATATATAGAGGCAATATGTCAGGTAATATTGATGTGCAGGGTGACGTATTTTAACTTCAGCAAATGCAGCAGAGGTTACCTTGTGTGAAAAGGGAGACATGCGGGTGGTGTCAGCGCGAGTGTTTTCTATCATTCGTTCAGATTGTGAAGAATGAATCCAAAACAGAAAAAAAAAAAAGCCATGCAACAAGCATAACGGTTCATTTTCCTTCACGGGAAAAGAACAATACATACACTGTTCGCCTGGGATTTGCGGTGACCGTAAAGCTGCAGGCTCTAAAATGCAAAGGAGAGAAGCAAAAGTAAATACATTTGTCAAAACGCGCAGGGATGAGTTTTCGAAGCCGTCGGACCGATTTGACGGGACTTTAAACGGGAGTAGACACCAGAAACGCTCCTGAGTTTTCCTGAATCCACCAAAACCCTTCCGCTCTCAGGTTCCCAAATCTAAAGTGCCCTTTCTAATGATCTGTTTGATACTCATACGGGTGTAAGATTCATTCTAGGCCGTCCAGAGATGCTAACGTTTGCCCTGGAGGAGTGAGCTCCGCGGCGTTGTTTGTTTAGCGCGATAAGACCTCAAAGAGTATCTCTTATCGCTCTGCTCGGCCCGTCTGTTTACATCCACCTGCATGTAGCGTAAGAAGGCCTAAGGAGATGAAAGCCTCAGGCATGTTTTACCCTGTATGACCACAGTCACCCCAGTGCAGCCGCCGTTCCCTCCAGGGCTGCTGCAAGTTGATGAAAGGACTGTTGGGGCGTGGGACCGAAACAGGATGCTACCTGTGCTACAAGTTCTGCAATGTTCTTGCACCTCAACAGTCAACTATTGTAACGTGGAAGCAGATGGGAACCACGGCAACTCAGTCAGAGGATGGCAGCAGGGCCGGCCCAAGTCTTTTTGGGGCCCTAAGCCTCACCCTGGTCCCCCCATGTACCAACACCAGATGTTTAATCATTCCTAAGCTACTCAGTGTGTGCAGCACGCCTGCTATCATTAGCGTCATTTGTAATTAGCTTGCATCACACCGGTGTTACTAAGGCTGTTGATTTTAACTTTACAGGACTAGCAAACTAAAATAACAGAAATAAATTTAAAAAAAGGTTTTTGGATTTTTAAATACAGAAGGGGATTTAAGTGGCAAACTCTAAATTTATAGCAAACACGTTTGATATCTTAAATTTCCCCAACAGTAGCAGCAGGCAATAAGAGGAAGAGATCAACCTACTATTTGTGTCCCAACTTTAAAATCATTATAGAAATAATTTTTCCATGTGTAGTAGCACCAAGATGGACAAAAACTTACTTGATCCTCCAGTCTCTGAACGTCGTCAGCAACTTCCTTTCTATCCTTTTTCTTACGGAAAATTTCCTCCAGCTAAGAAAGGAAACGAACGTCAAGGAGAAGTCGGTACAGAAGAGACCGCTGGTCTATATGGAGCTACAGTGGGGCCATAAAGTTTGTTAAAAATAAAATAAAAAAGCTGAAACTACAAAAATTAAAATAAGATTTGAAACTGAAAAATTAGTTTGAAAGTTCAAAAAGTTTGAAACAAAAATATAAAAGGGAAGGGGGGGGGGTTTAACTTTAAAAACATTTTCTCTAGTTTCACATTTTCAAAGATCATTTTTTAATCAAATATCTTCTTATTTCAGTTGCTTTATTTTAATTTTTCCTTTTTACAAACTTTATGGCCTCAATGTAGCTCCACAGCTTCATACCACCAAGAACTCCCGTTTGTCCACCATTTCGTTGCCATCTGCGTCGAACATGTTGAACGCGATCCGAAATCCCGCGTGGGGCTCTGCCATTGGAAAGAAACGAACACCTTAAAGCATCATGAGGCTTGTCAGCGTCGTCGTGTTGGACTCGGTTCGGGTGAATACTGACTTGTTAGAATGCAGAGCAGAAACAGATACTCTGTGTAACTGATGGCACCTGGAACAAAGACAGAGGGGGCGATGAGGCTAAGCATGAAACAAAAGCCAGAATGTCCCCCCTTATTTGCACCCGGGGCGGCATTAATCGGTTAACTCCAGGTGTTTACAGATGTTCAAAGTGAGTAAGCCGTCCACAGAAACAAGGGCACGCCTCCAGAAGTAAGTAATCTCCTGATAACATCTTAAAAGGTGCCTTCTAGCTCACGCTCGGCGTTCCCCTCGGACAAAAAAAACCCCCAAAAAACAGCAACCCCAAACAGGTTCTGTTGGGCGACGCGGTGTGATACATTCTCGGGTGATCAGTCACTGATTGAGAGTGGCCGATTCGGGCCTTTGTTGCGCGACACGGAGGCTGGAAGAGTAAAGTGTCAGGGAGACATCTCAGCCGACTCGGCGAGGCTTCTCCCTCCTGCCTCTGAAAGCATTCCCGAGCTTTTGTTTGCGGGGGATGATAGAGAATCGAGCGCAGATAGTTCCGGGTGACTGCGCGGGGTGTTATGGGAAAAGAGCTCGGGAACGGGGGAAGACAGAACACCCAGGAGAAGAAACGACAATACAAACAAAATATGTCATCTGAGGAAAAACAGTGCCGCTGTCATACGCGTTCATAAACAGGTTTTCAGCTTTTAATTAGGCAAGTTGTATAGATATATATTTTTTAAAACTCCGTCATAGCTCCTGTAATGACAACTTATCTCTCTCTGACTGTCACAGGCTGTGGAGCTTAAACCTCAGGAGAAATCTCTTAAGATTCCTGCCGTGTCTCCATACCACACACCTTCACTCCGCCTCTCAGCTCAAGTAGATGTTTTCAGACAATACAAAGACAGAATTCCTCAGAAACACTTCATACGGAGTGGCAGACCCGGAGATGTAATCCAACGCTGCTCCCTGGCTTCGTAATGTCCGCGGTGGCCGACGGGACATGTCTTGACACAGCAGGGTTCAAACGGCGCCCTCATTCTCTAAAGTAGCGCTTTGTGCGCAGATCAATCCAATTTTTTTTTTTTTTTTTTTTTGCCTTGACAAAGCTGTAGTGTTTAACAGCAGCAGGATTAAAAGTCCCGAATCCCGGCATCGGCACTTAGCTGAAGCAACAGGGGAGCGAGCAGAAGAGTTCACCTGAGACACTGATGGGAGGAGGAGGGGGAGCCCAGGTGCTTAAAAGGAGTTTCACTCATTTCACTGCAGAGTTCATGTAAATTTACTGTGACAACCTGCATGGAGGGGAAACCGGCTTCTCTTCTCTGCTACATAAATGCTTTTTGAAGCCGTAAGACCAGATTACTGAGGACGATTATTGACCCAAAACAGTCGAGATCCAGAGACAACATGGCCGCCAAAGCAAACGAGCAGAGTTGGGTGGTAAATAACTTACGTTAACTCGATTAGTAGGTTTGTTTTTGAAAAGAATTACTTCTATGAGTATTTTTAATGTACACTGATCTTTTTTTGCTTTTAGTTGAGTAGTTTGATGAAACATTGCGACTTTTACTTGAGTAAAACATCTGAATTTTCTACCCGCTCAATGAAAAAGGCAAAAATGTTTTAACCAAAAATTCAAATAAAAAAAAAAAAAAATCTGTTTTTGTTTTTTTTTCAATAAATAAGATTTTAAAAAATCCTTTGAATGCTTGTTTTTTTTTTGTTGGTCATTTAAACACCAAAATGCTCTCTTAACTTTATATTTTGATCCGTCTGATGATGTAATATTTAAATATTAAATGCTGGATAGTTTGATCAGTCATTCAGTATGCTAGTGCATATTATTTTTCTTCACTGTGCTACATGTTAGCAACACCTTACTGACAATGTGAAACAGATCAAGGAGTACTAATGCCTTTCAGGTGCTGTGGTAACGTACCAGGTGGGTAAAATGAACAAAATTCATCTTCATAATAGTGAAACAGAGTCTATACGCTAAATAGACGGAGTGTTCTCCTGTCTTTTCCATTTTGAAGAGAGAACTCTTCCTTTGTTATTCCACATTTAGACTGCTGGGAAAAATCCTTGAATACAAATTAAAAGCTCTTCGTCTAATTAACCTAAAAAGATAAAACAATAGTTAAGGACTGTTCGGCTGATTTGGTTTATTTCATTTTTTTTTTTCTTTTTACTTCATTTTTGGTGCATCTTCACATTAAACCCTTGCTTCTTTCATTCAAGGTCTAGCTGAGAATGTCTACAAGCAGACTGATGGAGAGATAAGACAGCGTTCTGCTGCGGATCCCAGACATGTACGACAGCAGAGGCTCCTCGGAGTGAGGCGACCCCGAGAGCTTAAAAAAAAAAACAAACAAAAAAAAAACAAAACGTGCAAACGGGAATTGTTTACATCGGAGGGATTTGTGTCTGCAGTGAATCAAGCGAGAGGGGTGAGGGGTCTACCTCTTTCTCGAAGGTTTCTGAACAAATTGGATGATCCTTTCCAAACAGGCGGAGTATCCGACAGCACCTTGTCTAACTCCTGGGGAAATAGAAGAAAATCCCGGATCGCTGAGTAATCCCGACGTTTGTCAGCATTACAGTAATTACAGCTGCTCTGCGCAGATAAAGAGGAGATTCAGAAGCTTTGATGGGGTGAAAACTCACCTTTTTAGTGAGGGACTTCCATCCTCTCCTACCTGAACAAAGAAAGAGTCAAAGTTAATGTTGTGGCTTGCAGAGGAGGGGGGAAAGAAAGTGAGGGTTATAAAGAAATCGGAGAAGCAAAAGCGAAAACGGGCGTCTGCATGGACAGAAACATGTGCTGTGGATCGTGATGAACACATTCCAGTGGCCCGTAAAAGCAGCAGATAAGAGAGGTGTGTCGCTATTCCAAAAAAAATAAAAATCTGACAGGGAGGTAACTTTTCAGAACATTAACATCGACCTTCTAGGGAAACATTTAAAAGAAAGAGTCGATTTCTATCCTTGTTTCCTGAAAAGCATTATGAATGTGAATAACTTGGTGACAAAGTTCTCAAAAGTCGCCTTGTGATTTTCCTTTCCCTCCGTCTGTTTCGCCTTCCTGAACACCCGCCACAACACCGCCGTAAAGCGCCATAACTCTCATTTTACGACAAATGAGCAATTAGCGACGTGACGGTAATGAGGCCTTACGTGTTATAGTGCTGTTTGCTGTTCGCCAGGGGAAAGCCACGCCCAGCGCATTATGGCCGGCCGCACACCATACATCACAGGGCAACACTGTCTTATCGTGACATTTACGGCATCCGCGCAGAGTAATTCGGTCTCCGTGGGTCCCTGCAAGTTTGTTGCCACATAAATGAGCCATAAAAGTAGGGTTGCTGGTAAAGATGTCTATCTTTATGCAGGTGTTATGACTGAAGCACTTCAAGCCCTGACTTATTGTCCGATGACACTTCAGAAGCTCTCAGCAGCAAGACTGTTCCAGGAAGCAGCGCTCGGTAAAACTGTTATTAAAGCGTTGCATAACTAAGCAGGGTTGGGATGTGTTTTGATAGAGGTATAATTAGTTGACAGTGGATACTTTACAGCGCCCTGCTGAAGTATCCGTGCCTCTTGAACTTTTAGAAACGTATTTTAAAGAGGCAGTGTTGTGCAAAATTGCCTTTCTTTTTTAGCTTTACATCATGTTATAATGCTGTTCTCTCATCCAAAACTTTCCTGGACGGTTGCTTTGATTCTTTCGTGCATGTTTGAATGATCCTGTAATCTCCATGGCAACCATTCAAAAAGCATTGGTGGGACAGATAGGCTAACCCTTCCCCACTCAGCTCCTTCAGACTAGCCAGCAGAAATTAGCTGAGCATCCGCTGAGCTCGTTGTAGTAGCTGCTTCTCAGCACAACGCTGGTAAAAAATGTTGCTAAAGGATTAATATAGGAGCCATGTTGTGATGCCTTCCTGAAGGCGGAGCTTCAGAAAGAGCAGGAGCTTCTTAAAGAGACAGAGGTCCAATTTCAAGGAGTTAAATTACAAAGTCAAATTTCTTTTAGATTATATTTGAAATAAATTTATTTTAAATGATATATATATTTCTGTTGAGTTTAACAACAGAAGGTAATGTAGCTGTGCTACGAAATGGCACTTTATATGTGGCTGTAGCATTACAATCATCAGAAACAATGTAATTTAATTGAGATTTTTGCAAAGGCTAAACTACAGTAGTGCTTGATTGGATGCCAGCCAAAATGTTCAACTTCTTTTTAATTTTTGAACTCTGTACATAAAAACATAGTATTAAACGATAAGAAGAGTTTACTATGAGTGAACAGACTCTCCGTATTTGACAGAGGGGTAGATGAGCCCACATCATGAACATGTTTGCTGACTCCTGTATTTAGTTTATCTGTGGGGATGAACTGAGTGCTACAGGTTGACTCACTCCTTGGTTCGTTCAGAGTGACGGACTCAATGAAGTTTAGAGGAGTCATGTAGAGCTGGCCTTCGCACTCCACTGAGCTGAAGAGCCGGAATCTGTTCTCGTAGGTCGACATGTAAGCGTCCCCATCGTCCAGGTCGTAGGCCTTCGCCTGGAAACACACACACAGCGGGGAACATAAGAGGCCGCTGGTTTTTAAAACTTCTCTACTTACAAAGAACGGAGAGGTTTGTGGTTTTCACTGTATGTACACCTCTAGAAAATCACAGAAAATGTAATGCATTTTATTGCATGAAATATGTATTTGATCTCCTGCCAACCAGAAAAATGTCTGGTTCACACATACCTGCCGGTTTAAGAACCCCTCCTATCCTCTACATTACCTGTGGTAATTCATCTGTTTGAACATTTAGTCTGTATAAAAGACCCCCGTCAACAACCATAGGAAAGATGAGGGATCAGCTCAGAAGTACATGGCAGGACCTGGTCAATGACCTGCAGAGAGCTGACCCCTCAGTCTGAAAGGTTACCATAGTAACACACTCCACCGTTATGGACTAAAACGCTACAGTGTGCACAAGGTTCCCCTGCTCAAGCCGGCACATGTCCAGATTTGTCTGAAGTTTACCAATGACAATTTGGATGATCCAAATGAGACCAAAGTAGAGCTTTCTGGTATAAACTTCACTCACCAAGAAGAAGAGGAGTGAGTGCAGTCTGAAGACCACCATCCCCAACGGGAAGCATTGAAACGTCATTTGTGAAGCATGACTGTTCAACCCATAACATCTTGGGCAACAACCTCCTCGTTGCAGATGGGTCGTGGCTCAGTCTTCCACCATGACAGTGACCCGACACACGCAGCCAGGGTAAACTCTGGAGCGACTCCGTAAGACAAAGGTCCCGGAGTGACCCAGCCTGTCTCCAGACCTGAACCCAACAGAAAGAAAGTCTTTGGAGGGAACTGAAACTCTGGTTTGCCCTGAATGCTGAAAGATCTGGGGGAGACGTGCAGGAATGAGCCACTGCTGCCGAGTGAAACCTGGTCAAGAACTACTGGAAATACCCAACCTCTGCAAGTTAGTACTAAGTTAGTACTTACTGCCACAATAAATACTAAGTTCTATTTCTCCAATGAACAACATTCAAACTAACTATTCAAAAGTTATGCATTATTTTCAAGTGAAAGCTGCCGTATATCTACAATAAAAATGACAGACCTCCATTCTCTGTACGTGGGGAAACTCAACGCATCCGTACCGTTTCAAATATTTATTTTCCCCACCGTAAAGCTGGTAGAAACACTGACTCATTTCAGTGATAAGCCTGTCGGAAAGATCCACCTTGCGAAATCCCCTGAAGCTTTCCTTGTCACAAAATGCCTCTCTTGGTCCAGTAATGGGCAGCCTGCCTTCTTTTTCATCCCAGTACAGTAGATAATGTCCCCACAACTGCTCCGACTCAGCCGGATCAGACGGCTGGATGGGTGAAGACAGAGTGGATCTCTCTGTCAGGTGGCCCACTGCCAGGTCCACTGGGCACACTGCAAACACCAAGGGAATGTGTGCCCCCCCCTGCTTAACCATTAACCCCCCTCCTCTCACCACCACCCACCCCACCTCTTCAAATATCAGGCCCTCTGCCAAGCCAGAGTGTCCAGTTTCTTGTGTCCCTGGATAGCTTCTGTGTAAGGACACCGGGCAGCAATCCCCGGCTCATACCGACTGATATCCAACAAGGAAACTGTTCCTCTGCGGGGAATTAAGCGTGCATACCTTGTTAGTCCCCGAGCATTTTCAGCATGTGCCAGAGCTATAGAGATTTGGTGGATCTTATCTAATTACGCGGCTACATGAGTTTGGAGAAATAGTGCACGGAGTTCAAATGGAGCTGCGGAGCGCTGCGCAAAGGTTTTAAAGATGGCCGAGACAGACTGTACAGCTGATGTCAGCACTATTTTCTTCCGTTCATGTGTATACAGAAGGCATTTTCTGAAAAAATCTGGCGTTCAGCATAAAGCTAGGATTGCATGTTGGGAGGAAGGACGCTGGGTTTACTTTGTTACTGAATCAAGGTTGGGTTTTCATGACAGTTTTGCTTACTTTTCCTACACAATGATAATACCCGGACCGCCTTCGGCTGAAATCATTACGCTGTGAAACAATAACCACCTGAGGACCATCCCGCCAACACTTGATTGGACTCAGATTTAGGATATTTGGAGATTAACCCAACACTCTAAACCTGTCGTTTTGACCCTCTAAGCATTGCTGAGCCATTTTTCTCTCCATTGTGGCAGGTTGCATAATCCTACTGAAAGAGACCACAGCCTGATTGGTCTGGAACCATGCAGAATTATGTGGAGCAAAACTCGATGTGCTGTGTATTCCCTATTAGGCCTGTCACAATAAATGATAAATCACTTAATCGCATGATACATTAAAAACAAGTTCAGTCGTTTCCATTTCCATAATTCATTGTTTGTCTCTTTCTACTGAAAACTGGATATAAGAGTCTTCAATCTAACCAGCCCTGTTTTTTTTTTTTTTTGAAGATCCATTTTGTTTACACAGACTTCATAATGCACTAATTGTTTTTGTTTTTTTCCTGTTGTTTACTTTGGTTATCTGATGCAGTAGATAACCAAACCGTTTTGAATGCTCATTCAAACGTTAGAGTGAAAATGTTCTTGTATTATTTTACCACTACATTGCTTGAAAACTGTCTCAAGGTAACAACCTCAAAGCAACAACATCACAGCAACAACTTCAGGGACAATTTATCGTCCAGTAGAACTCAGGCCCAATTCTGATGCTGCATTGACATTCGCCGGCATCCACCGTTTTAAAGACACAGTTCCTCTGCTTCTGAAACACCAGCTTCGAGGACAGATTGTTATTTTTATTTTTTAATCCCGTATGCCGTCATGTAAAGAGACAGAGCAGTCAGAGGTCACAATGCTGCTTCTGACTGGTGAAAGCCGAGGAACATCAGTAGCAACACGGGGACGTTTCAACACAGTCTGGACCCATTCAAGGTCACCGACTGGCTCACCTGACCGGTTGTTTTCTTCTAGCCAACAAGTAATCAAAGTCTATTTACAAAAACAGCTGTGCAATAGATTTATGTTAAATAGTTGCTCCAATTACTGAGTTCTTGTACAGCAACAAGTATGTTGATTATTTAGCATCAGTGTCAAACTGTGATACACGAAACATCCGGTTTGAAAGATCTTTGCATGGAAAACTTCGAGGTCAACTCCGTGTGTCAACTCATTGTGACGTTTTGTCCATTTCCGGTGTGAACGACGTTGACAAAAAGCGTCACGGATTCGCTAAAAACCCACTTGGTCACGTGAGAGCGGATGGCCGTTCAGTCTGTTCAGCACCGAGAGGTCGCGGATAGCTCCCGAAAAAGACGACGACCAGCCGGAGAAAAGTTAACCTCGCCTCCAAAAAAAAAAAAAAAAAACCAACAACACACATGTGAGCGATAAATAAAAAGAAAGCGCCGCTGTCGGCGTTCAGCTCCCGAACTGAACGCAGCCGGCTGCGTTGACGGACCGGGTCCTCACGGTACCTTATCAGCGGCAGAGACGGTCGGCAGCGCCAGGTGTCCGAGCCGAGCCTCGACGCGGCGCCTCGGTCCCACGCCGACCACCGAGCCGCAGTAGAGAGCCGCAGCGCCGGCCGCGGCCGCGACGCAAGCGCCGGCCGCGACCCTCCTGCCGTTTGACGCGCCGCTGCCGAGAGCAGCGACCAGCCTGCGCAGGGCGGCGGCCATGGTTGTTTATTCTGACATCTCGGACATCGCGAGAAGCGGTGGGGGCGACGAGATGAGACGAGATGAGGGGGTGGCACGTAGATTCAGCGCTTATCTAAAAGCGCTAATTCATTACTCTTAGCGACTCCGGACTACCTGCTAATCAAACACCTGGAGCTGAACTGGAATTATTTTATGTCGTTTAAAAGGTTACAGAAAAGTCAGTGTGTGATTCCTATAAATATACATTGTGAAAATTCTGAATATGCATTTTTTTTTAATTTAATCTTTATTTATTCTGTCATTGTGACCATTTGCGATAAAACAAACTAAACGACCACAAACAGGGCAAAAAGGTAATTGAGAAAACTGACTAAATGAAATGGTAATGTTATAAATTTAAAGGCTTTTTCGCTGCTTTGAACATGATCCAGCATGACTGGCCAAATCTGGATAGTGTTATCCTACAGTTAAGGTAATTTCTATGAAACATAGTTTTTGAGTTTGGAGATATTTATTCAGATATTATTTTTAAGGCTTTTTATGTCTTGGTTCCAGGATTCAGCTTGAAAATGAGTTGAGGTTCATGTCTCAACCACTTTTTGTGTTTTCAAATATGTTCATGTTTTATATCTTTACTAGATTCTAGAATGGAAGTCACAGAGCAAAGTTTCAGCACCACCTGCTTGCGTTGGTCCATCGTCTTTTTAGTGACAGAACATCAAATCTCAAAGGGCTAACTCACTATTGTCAACTCCACTCAGCGGTCAGATGGTCTGACTGCAGTCAGTCTTCACACTTATACATCCAAACGAGTTCAGGTGGTGACGGATTCATTTCCAAGATGCTGTTTCTCTGTGTGAACCAAAGACCAGGACAGAAAGCTTTTCAACACCCCGCACCTCATCACTGGAACCAGTTACAGAAGGATCTAATGACTGAGGATACGGTTTCATCGAACAGTTTCAAAGGTCTCCACAATCACAAAGTGACAGGAACCGCTGACTGTCGGTGTTTCATGTGATTTGCTTTGTAAGAGTCGTGTTTTGAAATTGTCTTGTTTTCATCTCGTTGTCCTGCTGGATATCCCAGAACACTCTTGTAAAAACAGGCTTTCAAAGTCGATGAGTTTCACTTTATGGCAAAAAATAAATAAGTAAATGAATAAATAAGGGTCACAAACAAACAAAGTTGCACAACTTGACGACTCCTGGAGAGTAAAAGCTTTAGAACCAAATATATTTGATTATTTGATAATTTACTGAGATTTTTCTCCTCAGAATTCAGAATAAGCTCAGAGTCCTTCTGTTTTTTGTGAGTGTTTTTTTTTCCCCAGTGGCCCCCAATCTTCTTCAGGGTGTTTGGTTGAGTCCCAAATTAATGTCGATGCTTGCTGTAGATCTAAACAGCTGTCGTGTTTTTTCCTCCACCAGCCTATATCTCCCGTGTCTCTTCCACTCCGTGCCTCAGGAGAAGGGGGGTTAAAAATCGCCTGCCAGGGCACGCCCATCTCCAGCGCTGTGGTTCTTACACCTGCCTCACCAACCCAGCCACTTTGAGCTCAGACCTCCAGGGATTGGTTCACCTGCAGCCAGCACCGAGCGCTTCCTCCGAGGCGAACCGCCGGGCCCGACGCTGCGGACAGGTGTCCGAACATGAGCGCCGACGGCCGCTGACTGCAGCCCGCCTCCATCCAGGACCAACTCTCTCTGCCGCGGAGGGGAAAGCGGCGAGTGTTTTCCCCGCGCCGCCGCGGGGGGACGTGCGCTAAGTAACGGAGGACACAAACATGCAGTAGGCGGCATCCAGGTCCGCCGCCACGCCAGAGCGCTCCCACCGGACCTCCGCGTACCTGCTGAACTTTACCCCACCCCCGCCGCTCCTTGACGCGATGGCAGCCGCCACTCTCGGGGAAGTTGGAGGCGTCCTGCACGGCATCGACGGCGTCGTCCACGTCGGCTCCCATTTCGTCCTCACGCCTCCAGGGGACGGGCCGCCTCTGCTGGGGGAGCACCACCTCGCCCCCGGGGACAGGCGGTACCTGCCGACCACGCCGGATCTGAAGCACTTAAAGGGCATTCTGAGGAGGCGGCAGCTGTACTGCAGGACGGGGTTTCATCTGGAAATACTCCCGGACGGCACGGTGCAGGGGACCAGGAAGGACCACAGTCGCCATGGTAAATATTAAAAATCCGTATCGGCGGTTTCCAGAGCGCCGTGGCTCACAGCAAATGTCAGTCGGGACTCTTCGCGCGACTCTCGTCACGTCGATCGAGTCGGTATAATCCAATCACGTAGACGGCAGATTCCGATTTTTAGCCACATTAACGCAAACAACAAGTCACGGGAAAATCTGACCGGATTCAGTCGGAGTCGCAGTTGAAACCAGATTTTTTTTTTTCCCCCTGAGCTTCTTTTGATCATGCGCAGAACAACTGTGTTATTCTTCTGCAGGTATTTTGGAATTCATAAGCCTCGCTGTGGGACTGATAAGCATAAAAGGAGTGGACAGCGGGCTTTACCTGGGCATGAACGACAAAGGGGAGCTCTATGGCTCTGTAAGTACCGCATCTCTTTGGATCAATGTTGACTAAAAAAAATTAATAAATTATTTTTTTTTAATGCGTGTTTAGAGGGAGGAAGAAAAGTGAGGATGACTTTTCTTATCTTGAACTTGAAATCAGAGATTCTTCCTTCTGCCGTGAAAACGTGGGATGCTGTGAAACAGAAATGTTTTATGATCTTTAAACTTGAATATTTGTTTCTGCTTTGCGCCAAGTTTGAACACATTCGCATTCCACTTGCATTCCGTGTCACATGGAGACATTTGATGTTGACGAATTCACCTGTTGTGAGGTGTGACTGCAAGATTATTATTATTTTTTAATTATTCTAGTAGTAATTGTTTTAGTGGTTGTAGCGGACGTTTTGTTTACAACTTTAAAAAAAAAAAGCTTGTGCACCTTTTTCTAGCACAGTTTATCCTTCCACTCAACTTTCCATTGATTTAAAAAAAAAAAAAAAAAAAAAAAAAAACTTCATTATTATTTTTTTTTTTAGAGGACACTTTGTGACCAGCCAGCAGCCATACCTATGACATTTTTCAGCTTCCCTACTTTTGGAGGGACTATCGGCTGAGCAATTGTCTCGTCTCCATGACTACGGAGGCCATGACTTGACCCCAGCATAATATTTCTGTTTTGAAACGGGGTTTTTTTTCTTTTTTGTTTTGTTTTTTAAATTTGAGTTTGGAAATTGAACTAAATTACCAAAAATAAATAGATGTTTGCAAGTCATGCAGACCCATATGACCCCTCACGTTTTCACCCCTTTAAAGAGTCGCAACAGGAGTTTGGTTTGTTTTTTGCTGAGACAAAACTTCTGCTTTTTATTTGTTTGTTTGTTTGCCTGTTTGTTTTTAGGACAAGCTCACAGCCGAGTGCGTCTTCAGGGAGCAGTTTGAGGAAAACTGGTACAACACCTACTCGTCCAACCTCTACAAGCACGGAGACAAAGGGACGCGTTACTTTGTGGCTTTGAACAAGGACGGGACTCCAAGGGACGGGACTAAATCCCGGCGGCACCAGAAGTTCACACACTTCCTGCCCCGTCCCGTGGACCCGGAGAGAGTGCCGGAGCTGTACAAGGAGATCCTGGGACACAGCTGAGACGGCAAAATAGTCCCCTGATCGGGGAGGAGCTGCTTGAACTGCCCCTGTTTGGCAGGGTGCGAAATACTAATAGTAATAATAAAAGAAAAGAAGCGAAAACAAAAGCGAGGCCGAAGACGATGCCTTGTGCGCAGGCATGGCGGACCATGACAGCCAACTGGGGGGACGATGAGGATGAGGAGGAGGAAGAGGCCTCTCGTAGGAATGCACAGCGGCCATCATCTCTCTCAGCGGCCACGAAGACAGGCGAGAATGCCTCGGCATGAGGGGCTCGTTTGTTCCGGAGGCCGGACCGTCCCGTCCCAAGAGGAGCCCAGGGGGGACGAGCAGGGAAGAGCCCAGGAGCCCCGCCGCGAATCTGCATGGCGATCCTCTCTTCTTCTTTTTTTATTTTATTTTTTTCGAGTGAGAACCTGCTGTTGGTTGAGAAGGACTTTGAAGGAATCCGTTTTTTTTGTTGTTTTTTTTGTTTTTTGTCTCAGACCTGTGTCGAGACATTTTGAAAAATGTAAAAGTCTATTTATTCATTTTTTCAATTTTTTTTTTTTTTTTTTTAGATACACATATTTATCTTTATATATTTATTTATTGGAGAATATATTTTTACAAGTAGAATCACGCCATATAGAAAAAAACAAAAAACAATCCCCACTTGGAACCATGTCAACTATACGAAGACGGAGACGATATATATATATATATATATATATTTTATCTTTATACCTGAAAAAATAGCCGTTTTACCCAGTGATGCTCTGTAATTTGACCAAATTTTAAAACTTGTTGAAAATCTCTCCCAATTTAACATGTACTCTCTCCCAGCTTTTTATCGTATGTCTCCTTTAATGAGTGATTTATGGCCATGCTGTTGTAAGGGACGCCACCATTCAACGCTGAGTCAAAATTAAACGCTATCACAATGTTTACCAAAAAAAGAAAAGAGATCCAAATCGATTTATTAGTGCAAATTTTAAAACATAATTCTTCTTCCAAACTTGAAAATAATGTGACAAATCTTTCAGGTGTAATAAAAAGCATAAAACAAACATGTGCCTAATTACTTTTTTTTTTCAAGTAAACGTGCTAATCAGTTGTAGTTTTCACAAATTGCTAATATTTCCAGACATCTTTTTTTTTAATGAGGAAATGATGTGGCAGCTTTCTTTTTCTGCCAGCTGACCACCAGTGCTCAGCAACAAGTGGGGGTGGGGGGGTAGTGGATCCCTACACCTCCTTTTCTGGCACCTGAATAAAAGGACTTTAAGCTGTATTGATGGCTTAATGGGGACTCTCAAAGACTTAACTTTTTACAGCCTTAGCATGTAGCCTGATAGCGTCCCATGGGGAATATATTATGTAATGTTCACATTGGTGAGCTCTGGAGATTTCTGAAGGCAAATTAAATGCATTGGATTTAGTTCAGGTGCATTGGAGTAAAGGGAGTTAAATTCAAAATCATGCCACACTATTCAGCTTTCTTTTTTTTTTTTTTTGTTTTTCTTTTCCAGCAGTTTGGGAAGCAAACTTATTTGTAGTTTGCTTCCCAGATGATTTCCTGATGCACGCCCTTCACTCAGCCTGTTAGCTCACGCTAACAGCCTTGTTGTGCTACCCTCTTTTCCGTTGTCGGCTGAAGGATTAAACATCACTCTTTGGGGATCGACATACTTGGCTGTCACCCAGCCTCGTTTCAAACTCCTCCACGTCTTTCTCCCTGACCTTTTACAACCTGCGTTTGTTGATGTTTGTGAAGCTTTTTGTTCACTAGTGTTCCCTAACAAACCTTTGAGGCCTTCGCACAGCGGCTGGATTTACGGGCGACATTTAACACCTTACCAAGTATGTCTGAAGGCAGTTTGTATTAGAGGCTAATTACCAAATGCACAAAACATTCATTTTTATCTGTAAACTAAGATATATATTGCATGTTCTCACCAGGTACTCCGACTTCCTCCTACATTCCACAAACGAGACACGTCTCTCTAAATGTTGTCTGACCCGTGTTGGACTAGAGACCTCTCCGCTTGTTACCCATTAGCTGCTTTCCAAATGTGTGTCAAACTTTGTCAATATTCTGCTAATGTGGGAATATTGCTAATATTGGAAAATTGACAGTTGCCATGTTTACATTAAATAAGAAACCTGATCACAATCACAAGTGAATAAGTTTGTCCAAGTGATAAAAAAAAGAAAAAAAAAACACCATTATCCTCCTGCCACTTCCTGTCGTCTTCTTCTTCTTTGTGGTTTTCTCCTGTAGTAACATCCGGTTGTTGATCATGCGACTCTTGTGATGCGGGAAGAAAATAATCCTTTCTAATTCAGTTCACCAAAACACACTAGTTTCAAGAAAAGCCACCGCAAAAACTTTTTTTATCTACAAAACATACGTTTTTTGTTTGTTTGTTTGTTTTTTCAATTGCCTTGTTTCCATTGAGCAACTGTATTTTTCCTAAATCCAGTCACACGGTCAAATGAAACGCAGGTATTGATCGCTGGAGATGAGCAGCAGATGATGTATGTTGCATGTTTCTTCCCCTTGCAGCACTTTGTTAGTTAAACAAGCAAATTCTGATGTAAGAGGTTTTCTAATCATAACTGTTTAATTTGTACAAACTGATCCCCCCCCCAAAAAAACTGGCCTTCAGACATTTTTGAAAATGCCTGAAGTAAAAAAATAAAAAAAAGAAACAAAAATTTCTGACCAGAAGCCTCCTTTTAGGAACAGAAATTATTTCTTTTCACTTTTTTCCCTCTTGTCTGGAGTTGACACTGTTGTCAAAATACCAAACCTTTTAACTTTTAACAGACATAAAAAATAAATAAATAATAATAATAATAAAACCTCTGTTTTAGTGGTTGACTTTGACTTTGAGCGTTTAAACAAGTAAACCCGCTTACGAGACCAGTGTTGTCTTTCTTTATGGACGCTGTTACGCCGACAGACTCTGCGCGAACGTAAAAAAAAAAAGAGAAAAACTTCAAAGCGGAGCGTCGCGAGCGCAGAGCAGCCGATCAGAGCCAAATAAAGTCTGACCTTTAACTGAGGCTCTGCGACTTTAAGCAGATGAATAAAAGTGGAGGTCAGAGCGATAAGGAGTAAGTAACCGGGTTAGAGACCACTTGTTGACACATCGTATTAAACAGTGGAAGAGGAGGCAGGTGAGACTTTAAGTAGGCCATGTTTGCCCCCCTCTGCTTCCCTCTCTCTCTCTCTTTTTTTTATCTACATTTCTGAGAAGACTTTCCAGAATTTGTCATTGATTTTTTTTTCCACGCAGGTTTCCTTCACGGCTGACGGCAGACCTGTGCTGAAGCATGAAAAGCTCCGTGTGTGATCTGTGACTGTGTGAGTCAGTGGGGTGTCTCGATATGGACCGGCGGCTCTGCTACCGACTCCTCTCCTCCTGCCTCTGCAGCTCCACGCCGGCGCGGCGGGGCGGTGATGGGTGGTGGTGGGGGAGGGTTGTGGGGGACTCTCCACACCCGCACGTCTTGCCGTCGATTAATGGCAGCATCCAGGAGTGGATAACAACTCTTGGACATCCCCCGTCCGTCATCCAGGGGAAAAGAGTGGGGGTGCGTCTGGTTGTTTTCACGACTTGTTAAAAAGAAGAAAAAGGAAAAAAAAAAAAAACAACTCAGTTTTTATTGCAGCTTTTCAAGTTGGTGAGTCCTGCATTAATCACAGTCGTGTGTTGTTATTGCTTCTTCTTCTTCTTCTTCTTCTTCTTTTTGCCCCTCCGACAAAGTGTAGAGTTTCACCCTGTGAAAAGTGTGCAAATCAAAGCCTGTTACCCCACCCCAACACCACCCAGCTTCCACCCCCCACCTCCCTGTGTTCCCTTTGACGTTTTTCAGGGTGATCTCTCTCTAAACACTGCAAATCCTGACCTGTGATACCTGATGCCCACAAGTGCTTTTTGGCACCTGTTTAACTGGTGTTTTTGCAGTCTGCAGATTGCTTTCTTTTTTTTTTTTTTTTTTTTTCGGGGTTCCCCACATTACTCCTCCTCCTCCTGCTGCAGGTGGTCTTCCACGGCTTCTCACAGAAAAAAAAAAAACACTTAAACGGTCGATCCCCGACTTTCAGCGCCTCGTCAGACTCTCGAGGAAAACGAACCAAGTGCGCGTGGTGTGTGTGTGTGTGTGTGTGCGTGTGTGTGTGTGTGCGTGTGTGCGTGTGTGTGTGTGCGTGTGTGCGTGTGTGTATGCGTCAATATCAAACGCGTATGCGGCGTGGAGACAACCGGGCAGGTGTGGAAGTCAGTGATCTTCTCCGTCTATCCTCGCAGCCCCGGCCAGCCAACGCAGGTGTTCCCCGATGTCGGGCCCTGCTGTTTGCCAGCTGGAGATGCGACTTCGCAGCAGCAACACAAGAGGAGGAAGAGGAGGAGGAGGAGGGTAGAAATATTGCTGGCTTTGTTGTCTGCCCCCAATTACCACGGAGCATAATTTCTATATTTAGAGAGCCTCGCTGGGGAAAGACAGGGGAGGTGCCGCGCGGAGCTCACCTGTTGCTTTAAAGCGAGGGGCCTCACTTCTAAAGAGTGTGTTTTGCGCACAGGGGACGGCGTCTGCAACTTCGTGTCGTCGCAATCCTGCAACTATTGATTTCAGGCTCTTTGTTGTTTGTTTTTTGCTTAGTAAAATTGCTGTGCGCACAAATTATTAGCTGCATGCATGTTTATGGGGATTAGAGCAGGCAGAAGTGTAAGTATAGAGCTATCCACGTGGATGGGTTTTCCAGGCTGTTAATGAGAGTCCACCCAATCAACAGTGTCAATTTCGATGTTCTTTTTTGTTGTTTGTTTGTTTGTTTTTATGTAGTCAGAAGGAACGTCTCCTTCACGCGTTCTGCTTTTGGGGTTTATTCCATTTACTGTGTCAAAAAGATTTTCTTTTCTTCTTCTGTTTTTTTTTTTTTTGTTTTTTTTTTTAGCGTGTCGTTTGCAAGTGGCAATTACAGCAACACACCTGATTCACTGACAGTCCGCGCTGCTAAGCTGCCAGCTGAGGTGGAAAATATGCTCCTGTTTGCATCTCCATGGAGACTCGAGCAGAAAACAGCTAAGTGCAGGTGTTGCTGCACAAGAAAAGGAAGAAGAAGAGGACAAGGAGGAAAGAGGAGAAGAAGAAGAAGAACGCACAGATCAGTGTCTCTGCGAACAAGACAGTGACGTGTTTGCAGCTGATGGTATTGAATAGCTGCCCACATTCAGAAAGTAAATTGGAAACGTGCCAGTTTTGGAGAGGGGCGAAAAAATTGTTGTTGTTTTTTTTCTTGGGCCGTATCGAAATTTGTTTATCGCGATAAATCTGCGATGTTATTTAAACTTGCCGGTTCCGGAAACCGGAAGTTGTCACTGGCACACACCAGTTTTACTTGCGTTGCTTTCTTTCCTTCTCATACCGGGTCACATTTACCTGTCTACAGTGCAAAATTCGGACTCAGGTCCCAGTTTAAGAAGCCTAAATAAATAAATATTTCAATGTAAAATTGAAATAAAAATCAAATTGTTGTAAGAGAACAAAAAAGTGAGACGAGCTTGAAATTAGCTTTGCTAAATGCTACATACACATATAAACAGTCCCTAATATTGCCCCAATAAATAAAGAAAATACTGCTTGTTGGGGGAATAAAAGGTTTCGTTTCCTCATCATATTCATAAATGTAGTAATCATTTCCCTCTATGGCACTTGCGGCGAAGAAAATATCAGAAAGTTTGGGCGTTCAAACCTGCAGTTTAAAGAGTAAAAATGGACTTGCTGTGTTTTTGCACCACTTTAATTTATTCTGCAGTCAATATTCATAAGTGAGCAGTGATGGTGAAAGAACTATAACAGAAAATCTCGTATTGTAGTGATAACACGATAATAAATTGAATTAAATAAATTCAGTTTGATTAAATAGTAGTCGATCAATGCATTTTATTAATTTCTAGATTTGACTGGACCCCGCTCCCCTACCCTCCCACCTGCTGACCCAGACTGTGTGGGAGTCTCTGCAGAGCTGCCATTTGGGTTTTCCTCTGGGAAATCCGAGCTTGATGACTAAACGTGGTAATTCCCCACTAAATAACATCAGACATCAGATAGACCCTCAGCATAATGACGACTCATCCCTACAGGAGATTACGACTGAGCTGGTTGGTTCTAGTGGGACGCACACAGCATGCAATGTCATTCTCAAATATGATCTATCATGGATTTATGTGGTGATGATCACAATATTTTGATAACTGCTTTAAATAAAAAGCAGTTATCTTGGTAAAACACACAGCTGCGTGAAATTGGTGCTGAGATATCAGGTAGAAGAAGTCCAAAGCCTGGTCGAGTCGAAGTGAATTCAAGAATTCATTGTTGTAAAACTCGAAGGGTGGAGACCAAAATGAAGCATTTGTTACATTTTCAATCAAACTAGTTGAAAAGCGGTTCCCCTCCTCGCCTGTGGTGGCGCTGCACCAAAAACTGCTGAGAGAAACACCACAAGGCAACAATCAGAGTTCGATTAAAGGGGCCTAAAAGGTCTGGTGTGAATGCACTGTAAGTCTAGTTGAAAACCTTTTCTGTCATTAATTTTGTGAGTTAAATCAAGTCAGTCACTTGACGAAAGTCCACAAAAGAAGAAGAAGCTAGGGGTTCACCTTCCAGCAGAACCGTAACAAATACGACCAGTGCTACAATGGAATATGGTTTAGATGAAACCATATTCAAAACCCTGACCGAGACTGGATTACCTTATAGTAGCCATAGATGTCTTTAATATTTGTGTTAATTGCTGCAATAAACGCTTTAATTTACGGAACAAAAACCTGCTGTAAAAGTCAAGAAAAATAACTCATCAGCAGATGAGCTCATCCTGTGAAGTCAGACTTTTGTTCGTCTTGATGCTTCACTCCGGGTGTAGCAGTCTATTTTGACCATTAGGTAAGCAAAGCCAAAAGGCTCCCTGTCCCGGTTTAACAGCGCTCTACAGGGAGACTGTACTTTGGCACCCTGACTACCGGTGAAAGTGGAAATGTGCTTTGTTGCCCCCCAGTCAGGCGGAAAATTGCGAACCCATTTGTCTTTGTGTGCCAAGACGCAGAGGTCAGTAAATGGATTCCTTCAAGACAAGTTTGCAGAATCGAATGTTTTTCCACGGCCTCGCCCTTTCACACCTGCACCTCCCAGATACAAAAAAAAACAAAAAAAAAACAAGGGGAGAAGAAGAGAAAAGAGGGCTTAGAGTGAGAGACTTAAAGGCGGGGGGGGGGGGGAGAAAAACGATACGAGAGAAGAATTCGCCATGAAATCCTGCACTTCTACTGGCGATTTCAGCTCGTTTGAACCCAAATACGTTTAGCTAACTGTGGCAGATGAAATGCTGGTGTTGGCCACCGTCCAGACCCGGGAGAATACCGCTAATTATTTCTGCTTGTGACCGCAGAACATTCTTGCAGGCTTAAAACGATGTCTTCCCAGACCTGAAAACACCAACTGCGTGTTTTGAGATAATAACAGCAACATTTCAACGTTTTTTCACCGCTTGATTGACTTCTCGCTCTGGAACAGACTCCAAGCTGTCACCGTTTCTCACGACACTTGTAAACAAATTGAGCGCTAGTGCAAAAGGACCAAACATACTCTGAAGGCCAAGCATTCACCAGCGTCACGCAACATTTTTGCGGATCTTGTATGTGAGCGTCTGCCAATTGCTAAATGCCAGATTAGTGAGATTCTTCAATTAACATTTTTTTAATAAGTCATTTTGACAGACAGTTGTCTGTCCTTGACAGGAAATGTCGTAGATTTCCTCATCATCGTATGATGAGGAAATCTACAACACAGATCCAAGACTTTGAGCTCTGGAGACCGAAAAGTGCCACATAAACAAAGTTCAAACATTTCTCGACATCTCCTTAGTATTTTGTAGAATTGCCTTTGCAACTTTGTCAGACATATCCAGTGTCCAACAAACGTCTTTCAATAGTTTGTTGTAACTTTCCTGCGTTATCTACTGCTATAAAATCTTGTATCTACGGCTCTGATTGCTTCAGGGAAACTGTGAAGAGAGAAGAGCTGAACTGAACCAGATGCCTGTTGATGTCACTTCAAGGTTTGGAGGCCGACATGGACTGAATGACTTGGTTCACTTCCTGTGTTGCCACTCCAAGACCACAACTCTAGAAAATCATCGTCATTGTTCACAACCTCTCCTGTTCACTGATCGGCCTGTCGGAGGTCTCCTGAAATCCATTCAATGGGAAAAAGCCCAAACGGTGACAAAAAATGAGAATCGAGTTGTGCAGGAAGGCAACGACCAGGCTAACCGCATAAACACGGCCATAAAAACGACCGTTATACGGACTTGTCAAACGGGCTTTGAATACGCCGCGAGAATGCACGGACCTCTGTGGAGTGACGTACACCTGTGTGTTTGAGGTTTATGTTGAGCGATCGCTCTCCTCTTATTGTTAAAAATATTGCTACGTCGAATCATTTGGTCTCGCAGTCTGAACCGCCGCGCTGTTTAGTTTCTTCGAGACTGGCTCATTGTTTATCTACTTCAACCAAACACCCTTGAACCGTCTGCAGGCTGTACATTTTCTCACACGTCTCATAACCTGTATAACCCAGCAGACCTCTGAGGTCATGTGACCAATAGTTGCTGGTCGTGTCGTATGATGAGGAAGTCTACGACACAGATCCAAGACTTTGAGCTCTGGAGACCAAAAAGTGCCACGTAAACAAAGTTTTATTGACTAGTTGCAAGTCTTCAGACAGAAAGTGGAACATAGCAGCATGGGTCATGGTCAGTGTCAAACGCTGAGACAGAACTTTGGGGTTCGTTCAACATTTGACGACTCACACTTGATCCGAACTGAATACTCATTGAGCACACTGTGCCGCATTATAGCGAGGATCAATTGTAATGTATGTGTGATTGAACTGAAATTATTTCTTGAGGTAAAGTACCTCGAGAGAACATTTGTTGTGAATTGGTGCTATAGAAATAGCTGATCCGGATTAATGTCTTGAAGCGTCGTCTACTTCGTTACCTAAACTAAGTAAACCCACAATTTACAAAGTGATTATGTAATAAAAGAACAAGAAACTACTTGTTTAGAATCTCCAATTATAAGAAAGCATTGCTTTTCAATCATTTAAATAAAGAACGACTTTTTTTTTTAATGGATTGATATGTTTATGACCTTTCAGCAAAGGGACAAATAGGCCCCCTACAGGCCGCTGGATAGAATGCAGCTCAGAAGCACTTTAGCTTTTCTCTCAGGACTCTTTTTAATTTGAATTTAACTTGATTATGAGACAAAATGAGTTTGAATAATTTTGTGTTTTGAGCCGCTTTCGACCCGCATCTCTTCGGTTTTAAATTTTTGTCGTAGTCAAAGTAAACAGAACTATCCGTTTAGTGCTATAATCTGTAGTTCTCTAACACCACATCGGATAAATCACAGAGCTACGCCAGAACAAGTCCTAGCGAGTTTTTTTTTTTTTTTGTTGTTGTTGTTGTTGAAAGGAATAAAAACAGACAACCGAACCAAATACTTCAGTGTGACACATTTCTTACACTTTACTAGAAATGCCATGTTATCTTTCTACATGTGTGTTGTGCAACATGCAAAACACAGCAGCTGGGTGAAAGTGAATTCAACGCCCCCCACCCAAACTGTCAGGATGCTCTGTAGCCTCAGATTACAGTGATTGTTTAATTAAAATGGTGGTGTGTGAGCTCACTTGCACTTTGACTGCGCCGCTGTGATCTCTGGGAGTGTTAGCGGGCCGTAATGTTGTGGGGAACATCAAACGGGCTTTGCAGCAGGGCTTAGATCCTCCTCCATAGTAATAACTTTGAGCGCTTCTGGAAGGAGGAAATCCCCTGACCC
Organism: Poeciliopsis turrubarensis; assembly: GCA_010277015.1. Classification (NCBI taxonomy): domain Eukaryota; kingdom Metazoa; phylum Chordata; class Actinopteri; order Cyprinodontiformes; family Poeciliidae; genus Poeciliopsis; species Poeciliopsis turrubarensis. The sequence continues at coordinate 8,168,985 of VMRN01000012.1, read as the reverse complement.
AGAGAGGGAGAGAGAGAGAGAGAAACATCGCTCCACTGCCGAGGCCACGCCAAGGCTGGCGTAGCACAGCAGCCAGCAGACAGCTTTACAGGGCGTGTTTAACCAAAGCTGCATCAGATTTAAATAACCCCAAACGCACAGATGAAATGTAATGCAGGAAATCTAAAACAACAGCGTTTTAAAAGGCATCCAGTTTGGATGTCCTTTGGTACACATGTGGTTCAGTGATAAGGTAGTGAGGGGTTTGGATTTGCCAAGAGCTGGTCCATCTACAACAGACACCAGGTGGATGAAAAGTGTCGGAAGGTAGAGTTTAGATTGAGCTCAAAACATCCAACCCGACCTGGCACCAGGCTCCAGGCCCTGTGTCTGAGCCCGATCCGACCCAACTACCTTTAAAGGGGCACAAGGTGCCTTTTAATAGCCCAACCAAGTAACTGTGTTTCAAAAGAAATTTGACTTTGTAAATGAACGCCTTGAATTTGGGCCTCTGTCTCTTTAAGAAGCTTCTGCTTTTTCCGAAACTCCGCCTCCAGGAAGTCGTCATAACATGGCTCCTCTATCAGTTCTTCATCAGCGTTTTTAGTTCATATAATGAGCTCAGCTGATGCTCAGTTCCACCAGGTGTTTGCTAATTGCTGCTGGCTCGTCTGAAGGAGTAGAGCGGGGGAGGCGTGAAAGCTGCAGCCCTGTGGAGGAGCTCTGAGACCACCATTTCTGTAAAGCAGTGTAACTTCTTCTTCTGTTAGCTTTCGCTCAGCATTCTCCAGCTCCATTTAGTCGCTTGTTGTAGCCGCAAGGTGAGTCAACAGGTTACACTATTCACTCCTCTATTTACACGATAACACATAGATTCACACAACTTCGTATGGTGTCTTCTCCTTTGTGTAAATAGCTGTGGCCTGTTCCGGGTCGAGCCCGGGCCATAAGGCCGAACTCCAGCGCAGGGAAACGTCGCAGGCGACTGCTGGGACGTCCAACGAAATCAAAACAGTTAGCTTCCTCACTGCTAACACTGACGGTCGTCCAATAAACCACAACTTTCACTCCGAGTAGAATGTCAGCAGGAGTAATGACAGCGCCGATATGCCAGGGGGTAACATACACCCGGGCCGCTGAGAGCCCGTCACAGTTCACTGACCGGTCTAACAAGAACACACAGATTAGCAGTTGTTGGACACAGAGGGGTTGTGTTGAGGCTCTGGCCTCTACCTCCTCTTCCTCCTGCTCACAGACCATGCATACCTCTTCACGTCCCAGTAACTAATCACCCAACAGATCTGGCCTGGAAGAGAGGAGCTGAGTGCACAGGAAATATCATATTCAGGCTTTCTAGAGCTTCACTTGAGCCCTTCAAGATCCCCCACACCCCCCACGCTTCGACCAGGAAGAAGGAATATTGGAGGGAATAAACGCGTTCCTCAAGATCCAGAAGCAGGCAGAGAGAAGGGAGGACTTCTTTGGATGGTTTTAGTATTTACAAATGCAAACTGGATGTTAGATAAGCGCGGTAAATATTTTTCCTCGCAAACTGAATATTTGCCTTGCAAGCTAAAGGTATGGCTTTAATGGCAAAAACCTTCAGTAAATGTTTAGTTTGAAGCAAAGTATTTAGTCAAACAAAATATTTTCACCTATTTATTGCTTACATTATAAAATAAATATCTAACGTCAAACTAAATACTGAGTTTCTGAATGTTTCGTTTCAAGCTAAATGTTTATCTTGCAATCTAAATAGTAAATAGATGTAAAAAGTGATTCTGTTGCTGATTATTGAGTTTTTCAAACTAAATTTTTAGCTTCCGATGGAAATATTTCCGAGATAAATCGTTAGTTTGCTGAACTCATGTTTTGCTTCAAACCAAAGATTGCGTCTTTAAACTCTAACATTTTGAAATGAATGAATAACGAGGTGGAGAGCTGCGTCAGTTTCACGCCAAACCAAGTTACACTCACAAGTTTTGTGAAATTTCGTCTGGGGATCAATATGAATGTTTCAGCTCAGTCTCTGTTTATGCAACACTTTCCTGATGATCCTGACGACTCCAATCATTTTACGCTGGAGCCTCATTCACCTGGTTTGACTCAGCAACCAGTGAGCAGATGAGAAGGTAACTCAGGGTTTAGTGTTTACCCCTGGCAAAAAGAAGGAAAAACACCGAAAAGTCTGACTGTATGAATCCTAAACGTTTTATCACATTGAAGCCGACTTCAAGTGTGAAACTCAACAACCTCTCGGTTCAAACGGAGTGAAAAATTAACCGAATCCTCCATCAGGAGAAATGAGCCACGGCAGTTCGTAAACCGTGTCTCAGCCGGCGACTCCCACCCGCCTGGTGGGATCAAAGTATTTCTCCGTGCGCATTAGGGAAACACGGGGGGACTCGGTCCCAGCCCTCACGGGGCCACATCGACGCTCAGCCACACATTCCCCATGTCAGAGGCAAACAAAGGAAGTTTTCTGTAAAGGAGGGAGGCATGCCGTTTCCCTCGCAGGCCTCACCTGCGCTGACCAATCACGGTGGCACCTCCAATCCCAGGCCCTGGAGGGAGATAGGCGAGGGTTTATGTTGTCATTGGTGGACGTTTTGCAATCAGGTGTGATACGTCTCGCGGTTAATGTTTATTTTCACAGCGGCTGCCTCGTTTCTTTGCTTTTGGTAAGAAGCAAAAAAGGAAAAAAAAAAAAAAAAGAACGTAGCAATCACGGCAACGCTGATGTAAAGGTTGGTCACAAAGTGAGATTGTGACTTGATTGGCTGGTTAAGATGGTTCACCTCAGTGGTTAGCTTGTGACCGGTGGTTGTGGAAACATGCCTGTTGTTTGTTGTTATGGGAGGTCTGGCAGAGTGTGGGCATTTTAAGGTTAAAGAAAAACAAGATTTATTCTTTAAAAATATAAAGAAATTAATAACTCAAAGTAATAGATATATTTGGTTGGATTATTTATCTATTACAGAAACCTGCACAATTTCACCCATCAGCGTTGTGCGCTGCACTGCCGCTAGGGGGCAGTGCGGCGCACAGTGAAAACCCGTCAGCCAATCAGATTGCTTCAACGCAACCTCAACTTCAGGTTAAGAATTAAACGTGGCGCCAGATGGTTAAATTCATTGATATATAAGTTGAACTACCTTTAAACAGCTTATTAGAATATATATCTATATTTATAAATTAATCAAATTGTGCCAAAGCAAGTATGTGGATATATTGTATATTATTAAACTTGATTGACTGACTGACTGATTGATTGATTGAATAGTTGTCTGAGTAAATTTCCCAATCTGAGCTGTGGCCCCTGTGTGCTAACCAACACTTAAAACGTTTTGTCGTGGAATAGGCCCTGTGGTTGGAACGAGAGAAGATGTGAATAGAGAATTAAATTCAAGGCCACCACAAATTTGTCCCCAAGTCAAAAGGCAGATTTATGCAGCGGATAAGGTGCTGCAGAAAGAGCGGCGTGATTGTTCAGCGCAACATGAAACAGGCCCCTAAGTCTCACAGTCAGCCCATCGCAGCTATCTGGAGATAAAGTCAGATTAGCCAGCTTTGAAGAACTGCTGTTTTAAGACCAACAAAGAAGAGTGAAAATACGCTTGGCACAACAGCCAGACCTCACCGTAGATCACACAAGCCCAGCTGCCCCGGCACTGGCAGCCAGGATCTCAGGCTTAATTTGAAAGCGCATCAGATCATTGGCAGAAACACGCCCGACTCTTTGACCTCCTCGCCGCCAGCCTCGGAGCGCGTCGCGGCTGAGCCCGTGTTGCTCCGTCCTTTCGGGTTCGTTTGAAGCCACCGACGTTTCCTCTCTGAGACGCAGCGCCGAGCATTGTCTCCTCCGCTTGCTGTGATGTCGCAGGTCGTGGAAAAGATGAAGGAGAAAGAGCTGATGACAGGGTACTTTCATGTTTCTTATCGCCGCGTCCTATCAGGACGATCGAGATGGGCCAGACAAAGTACCACCAGGTCCCGTAGCTCTGAGCACAGTCTCTTTTGTTTCATCATATCTGCTTGTCTTTGCTCTTTGGGAGAGACGAGAAGTTGGTGGTCTGAGCGTTTGGGCCGAACCACAATGGCAGATAAGTGTCATCTCATTCGGGCTGAGGCATCTTTTGGGTGTTGTGTGGAGCTCGGAAACGAGGAGTTGGATGAAAAGGGCGATAAAGACAGAAAAGCTCCTGTAAACGGCACACGTCATCCCACTTCTCAGACAGAGACAGAGAACTCGTCTCTCTAAGCTTTTGTGGAGGTTTAAAAAGGGGGTGAAGATGCAGGGAGTTGTCACCGTCACAAATAAACACAGAAGAGGACAACCTCATGCTGAGCTGACTGTTCTTGTCTGGAGGTCAGACTGCGTCTCAGGAGGTGCGGATGCTGCGTCCTCTTCCCTGGGTCTGCGATAATGATTCAGGATGTCACTAGATGTCTATCGCACACAGTCACAATGATGGTAGCGTGAGTTTGAAGCAGACCAAGGAAAGCAGAGATTTTACACTCATTTCTTTTCAATTTGTAAAAACACCCAGGCATATATTTTTTTATTTTTTCTTTTTTTTATATTCAGGCTGGAGCTGGTGAATTATCCTGGCAGGATAGTTCAAGTCGTTGGCAAGGAGGGTCCAACAAGGATATTTGTGAGAAAGAACCTGAGTCACACCTCATCTCATGCTTGTTCTGGGACTTTGGGAACAACCCAGACTATCTAACTAATCTTAGATCTACTTTTTTCCATGTTTGCACCAATCAAGTAAAATTGCTGTGAAACGGCTGCTGGAAAAGACAATTGTTTTGCTGTTGACTTACCATCCAGAAACCACTCTGCACTCTCGTTGGTTGCGCAGGAGGCTCCACTTCTCCTTATCAAAGATATACAGTTGTATAACGGTGCATCTGTTTGCAGCCGTCTTCCTGTGTTTGAGTTGACAGCCAGAAGGTTGTGGGTTCCAGTCCTGGCCTGAGTCTTTCTGTGTGTGTGTGTGTGTGTGTGTGTGTGTGTGTGTGTGTGTGTGTGTGTGTGTGTGTGTGTGTGTGTGTGTGTGTGTGTGTGTGTGTGTGTGTGTGTGTGTGTGTGTGTGTGTGTGTGTGTGTGTGTATGTGTGTGCGTGTGTGTGTGTGTGTATGTGTG